>OX638302.1:20651355-20989419 GCA_951812265.1 Taphrorychus bicolor | reverse complement strand
AACAAATAATGTAGGCCACCATTACCGAAGGTGTCAATTGAGGCGGTTCACCTGAGAGAATAATGGTTAATGCAAGTTGGATACCATGCTTTGTCCACGGCTTAACTTACAATTTTTACATAATAATCAGTAAAACTTCAGTTTGAAGTTACAACACGAGTAATGACGTAGATTGCATTGTTACATGACAGATAAACAATGCAATCTACATACATATCTGGTGTTCTAACTTCAAACTGACGTTTTACTGGTAGTTGTACAAGCCGTCCTAAGTGCTTAAAACGTGGCAAATGATAACCACATTATACATATATAGCAGTGGACAAATAAATGTCTGAAATTGTTTTCCCTATAAAACTATCACCACATTGCTATTAATTGTTGAATATTACCTATTATTATTTCATAATTAAACTTTTCATCGCAACTTTGAGGCAAAATATTTTTCAGATATCAGAATCCATTCCTCTAGTGGGAGATTTGGACAATATACTCTCTCTAGGGGGCGAGTATTCCACCGACGAGATCTACCTAGCCAAAGTAAAAGACTTAGCTTCTAAATATAGTTATGTTAGAAGAACTCGTCCCGATGGTAACTGTTTCTTTCGAGCCTTTAGCTACGCCACTCTAGAGAGGCTGCTCGCTAACAAAGAAGAGTTCAATAAGTTTTACAAATTAGCGGAAAATAGTAAGAATGTATTAGTTGAACTAGGATTTCAACAATTCACTGTAGATGATTTTTATGAGACTGTAAGCTGCGTGACAGTTTGTTAGGTACTTTTTTAAGCACTTTCTTTTCAGTATATGGAAGTTTTAAAACGATTAGCGGATATTGATGATGTTGACGATGCAAAAAAGGAGTTGCATAATATTTTTAACGAACAGGGCTACTCTGACTACATGGTGGTTTATTTAAGATTGCTGACCAGTGCCCAGTTGCAGAAAGACCAGGATTTCTATAGCTGCTTTATTGAGGGAGACCGAACTGTAAGTGGCCTCAGCTAAAACTTATTATTTGCGTTTTCACTTGTTACTTAAAAGGTGGCTGACTTTTGTCATCAAGAAGTAGAGCCCATGTATAAAGACAGCGATCACATCCATATTATGGCAGCGTGTGCAGCCTTCAACACAGGAGTACGAGTCGTGTACATGGACAGGGGTACTGGCAATACGGTAACGAAGCATGATCTCCCGGAAGGTTCAACTCCTACCGTTCATCTGCTTTACCGTCCCAGTCACTATGATATCCTCTACGTTTAACGCTAATCTCACTTAAGCATGTTTTTTTAATAAATTGTTATCAAAGTATTGGGTGCTAATCGTTTGTCCATAAACGACCCCCCCTTGCTGTGGCCCGATAAGCATTATAATACAAGTTTTGATCCTGCTGTCGATGTAAATTGTCGTTTCTGTTCGGTACAGCGCGCATTGTGAGTGGCACAAACTTGTATTTTACGGTTTTCAAGTAAGTGTAGCGACAGTTTGGTCTGTCCCGTTTGGTAGTACTTAGTTGATTCGTTCGGTAGATATAAAAAAAAAGAAAATCAATCGGTATTGTGTGTCTTTTGGTTTCAGATGAAATTGCGCGAGATATTTGCGAGATGAAACACTTGTAATGAATAAAGGGAAAACATCTGTTAATAAGCATCAGATATAAGATATATACTTATACAGGGGGTCCCAATTTTTGTGATCACGACTTCAGAAGTAGATAGAGTGGCCCGTTTTATGATTCTGTTTTTCGTATAAACATAAATCCTTTTTTTTTCGTGTCCGATCACTGTCGTGAAGTTGAAAAATGTATGTTTTTGATTTTGTCTATTCGTGAAGCGACACGCGTCTAATATAATAATTAATATATAGAGTACTCAAATTGTTTGTCATATCCATATGTCGGCTACTCGATCCAATAACTTGGTACTACTTATACAATCTTATGATAAGGTCTTCTGTGTTGAATTTGGCTTGATACACATTTTGGCAGATCTTAAATAAAAGAACACAAAGACATGTTTTTTCAACTTTACCACCCTGTATCTTAGAAACGAAGAAAATTAAGATAAATTTAAATAAATTATGACCACATTTATATGAAAAATATATTAAAAAAAGCAAAAAAAGCTCTTCTCTCTACTCCTCAAGTCTTGATAATAGAAACTGGGACACAAATGAAAAGTACCTACAAGTATGTTCATAAGATATAACAAATCAAGTACCTAAATACTACATATTTACTTTTGTTACGCGTATAATTAATCACTCTGCTTGGTTAATTGCATCTTTTGAAGTGGTAGCCATAGATATCAGACGACGTAGGTTCTGCTTACCATTTATTTGAGTTCATGGTAAGACACTCAGGGCTTCTACTAATCCCAAAGTTATTGAGAAAATTAGTTTCATCATGTCCTAGTTTTATAGTGCTTTGTAATGAGATAAAACGCATTGAAGTAGATACGTAAGTACTCAAAGCAATAATTCCAATCAATATTTCGTGATTACTATAAAATAATATCGGTTTATCTACTGATATGTAAGCGATTATTGGAATACCCATCATCGCTATTCCAGTCGTCGAACTGTTGGTTATTTCTCTTATTATCAAAAAAAGCTGTTACTGAATGTTGAGAGGTTATAATGTGATTTTTTAAAAAATAATTTTTAACGGTCGGTGATATAGTGTAAATTTATAGCACATCTAACAAGACTATATGGTCATAGTGCGCGAATAGAGATATTTTTAATTAATTCCCTTAATTCACTTAATTACAAAGTCTCAAGTTTATTGAAGTAGGTACCTCACTCTCAGATTGAGATATTTCACTCTTCCAGTAATCCCAAAGTCGTAGAAAAAACCGTTTGAAAGGCTCCTGTAACCTAACGGTGAAACAACGTTGAAGTAACAAAAATGTTCATTAACAGATGCGTCAACGAGCAAAATATTTTCAAAAGTCTCAGAAAATTCCTTAAATGACAAAAAGTGCTAAAAAAATTATGAAAATTGCACAAAATAAGATATTTGAGCAGCTGTTATTGGTGATCCCAGATATATATTGTACGGTGGATAGTTTGGTAAGAATCAATAAAACGACTATGGGATGTGAACCGTTATAATCGAATCCACGACCGAAACGTCGACGATTAAAACGGTTCACATCCCGTAGTCGTTTTATTGATCCTTACCAAACTATCCACCGTACAAAATAAGATAATTGCAGGTCACACTACAGAGGCACTAAGGGACCCAATAATTACGAATATGACGTTAGTAAAAGCTGAAGAAGAAACGTAAAACAAAAAATTAATACATTGAAACCAAGCGTACGATTTTGATCAAACTTTCGGTAAGAAAAAGTCTTTCTTTGAAAAATGTGTTTTTTTGTAACATCCATAGAAGGTTACGATGGATTTTTATGAAATTTACTGAAGACTTGCTTCTAAGTAAGACTCATGTTTTGATAGGGAGGCAGCGTCCACCCGCCTTGAATTTGGAAAAAACTTGAATCATCTTCGTTCTAGGTACATCTCCTTGGTAACCGTACTGTCTAGCCGTGTCAAGGCATATTAAACTGCCGTGCTTCTAGGCTTGTTCTCTAGAGAGCAGGATTGCCTTAAGCTCCCTAAACGAGGAATAGGTATCCATTAATATGTTACAAATGCTGTTGATAAAGTTCCGTGGTCCTTCTGACGTAGATTGATATGACAAAAACTTCCAAACTCCACACAAATAGCTGAGAAATATCAATTAAAGTTAGAAAAATTATAATAAATGAGAGCTCCTTTGAATAGAGCCTAACTCAAGAGATTAATCTCTGGCTAACTTACTAAAATAATAATTTTTATGGAAATGTTTACGTTTTCTATTGTCGTTTCACCTTACGTTTTTTTCTATATTTTTTTAACTGAATTTTCAAGACATAAAGTAGTAATTATTTCAATATATAAATTTTGGCACTTACCCCTGTATTGCTTCTACTCTTCCTGATATAAAATTATGAAATTGTGTAAAGTGCTCTGATCTTAGCAGTGAATGTGTTAACATTATTAAATCGCAAAGTTGCAGAAAATATTTATTTGCGTAAAACTGTGGATGCTGCAAGATTTTAACCAAGAGCAATACAATTTTGAACAAACATCAAGGTTAAAAAAAAATTAGTTAATTACGACTAAACAAACAGTTATGGACATTTTTGTGTCAAGATATGGTCTAAGTAAGTCATAAATCTTACTTAAAACCAAGTTCACAATAAACGACGTGACGTTCTCCAGATATTACAGAAAACACAATTTTGTACAAGAACTTTGACGATCGGTAGCAACGAAATCAGAAAGCTTTTCTTAATGAGCATTTTGTTTTGAAGCAAAGAACGCCGCAGTACCCATTTGATCATGTATGCTTAGGGATCGCCCTGCATATATAATGGAATTTCTTACTACGTGATTAATAAGTAAAAAATATGTCTATGAATTGACATTGCAATATCAGCAGTATTAGTCCCTGTGGCTACATAACTCAACGCCGTTGTTTTGTCCCGAATCCAGATTATTGATCGCTTACTCTGTAATCGTATTTCCTAACCTTGCTTGCAACGGTATAAGACACCCTAGTTAGTCCCTGTTATCAGGTAATATATTTTTACAGTATTTTTTTATTACATTTGTTTATGTTATAGGCAGGTACCTATCAAGTAAATACATTTTCAGTGTCTTATTTTATTTACAACCATTTATTCTCTTATTTGAGGTAATTGATCAAAATCCTTTAAACCCCCTATCTTATGGCGGCTGACAAATATTAGCTATTATAACATTATCTCATTGTTTTTAGTATATGCAAAAACATTAGTAGAAGCAAATTTGCCTATCATTTCGTAGGTATTTCAATACCTACTAGCGGTAGCAAAATTTTAAATTCGAGCAGCATGCACAGAAGCCATTGTAGCTGCTGCAAGAATGGTTAGATCAAGATATTTGCCCATCTTCGTATTTTTTGCTCTATTTTCTGTGTTCCTACTATTGCTGAACAACATAGAAACCATTAAACTATCTAGCTCAATTGTGCAAACTGTAGGGGAAAGAAGTTCCAAACCACCTGGGGGTAAGTTAAAAACTGAAATAAAAGCTAACTCTTCTGGTGAAATCTAATTTTTATTAGCGTATTTACAAAACCAAACACCCACGTCATCAGCGGCCAGTTACTGCAAACTAAATTTCGCTCTTCCAACTGAGTTAATTTATACCAAAGAAGACTTGTCAGGTACTCCGGAACAGGGGGACGAGAGCCCCTTTCGGATACTCTATAATGTTATAGAAGGCCGTCTAGGCTCCACCGAGCCTCAGGTTTCCTATGTCACCCATTTGACAAAGGATTTTGTTATCTACTTGGCTGAGGTTGTCAGGTAGGTGGTCTCTATTGGATCATACAATTTATTAATTTTTGTTTTTAATATATTCACTTTTTTAGGTACTGGGAAGGGCCCATCGGCGTGGCGGCTTACATTCCCGATGGAGATCCCAGTTTTATTCTGGAACATGTGTTGCATTTTTGTTACTGCATACCTGAGATGTCAAGGGTGTCTCTGCATTTTGTTTTCAAGTAAGTACCTATGTTTTAGGTATTATTATTATATTGGAAAGTGATGGCGCCGAGTAGAAGAGTATTACATATTGCCTTTTTTCATTAGTACCATAAGTGGGCTTTTTTTTGGGAGCAAGAAGACATCAAAAAGAACAAAAAACCGTTGGATTCACTCCAATCGGTCTTACTTACCTACTTACTTACTCCGTAGCGCTACAGCCCCTGATGGGCTTTGGCTGACGCGACGACTTGCCTCCTTGTCATAAGCTCCGTACCATTTTCGACGCCCAGTTTTCTCAGATCCGCAGCGATGTTGTTTCGACATCTCAATCTGGGTCTTCCCGCTCTTCCAAGTGGTCTTTTCCCCTCTGGGGCTTTTTGCCATACCAGTCGGCTTAGCCTATCTGCGGGTTGCCTACGTACGTATCCTGCCCATTTAAGCCGTTGAGCCTTTATTATGTTGCACAAATCTGTGCAAGATCGTCGTAGAACTCTCTCAGTTCTACATTTGTTCTACTTCTGTGCTGCTGCGTCTGTGGATTCTTTGTCGGGCCGTATATTTTCTTAAGTATTCGTCTTTCGAACCTTCGGATGACCTTCTCATTTCGTACCGATAGCGTCCACGATTCGCAGCCTTACATGATATATGGGTGATGACTGTTTTGTATACTTTGATTTTAGATCTTCTAGTAACTTCTTTGGATCCAAATACGTTCTTAAGGACATAAAAGCAGTTGTTTGCGGTTTTTAGTCGGTACTTTATTTCCTCGCTGATATCATTGTCGGCTGTAATGGTCGAACCCAGGTACTTGAACTCCGTGACATTTTCAAAGTTGTACTTATTCATTGTCACATTTTGTCCCAGTCTCCCTCTGTCTGCTCTAGAGATGTGCATGTATTTGGTCTTGCCTTCGTTAATCCTTAGACCCATTTTAGATGCCTCGTGTTCCAGTTTAACAAACGTTTCTTTGCTGTTAATTACGCTAGTTTCCACCACGTCAATATCGTCCGCATAATGCCTGCTCTAGAGATATGCATGTATTTGGTCTTGCCTTCGTTAATCCTTAGACCCATTTTAGAAGCCTCGTGTTACAGTTTAACAAACGTTTCTTTGCTGTTAATTACGCTAGTTTCCACCACGTCAATATCGTCCGCATAAGCAAGTACCAGTTGTGAACCATTTGTTTGGAAGAGCTTTGTTTCGAGTTTGGAATACGACCTTCTCCACGGCAATATTGAAAAGGGTGGGGGACAGCGCGTCACCCTGCTTCAGTCCCGTAGTTTCCCCGTACATATCGCTCCCAACTTTTACTCTGCATCTGGACCCTTCTACACAAACTCTGGTTAGTCTTATAATTTTATGAGGTATCCCTAACTCTGCCATCGTCTCCCAGATCTTAACTCTTTTTACACTGTCATAGGCCTGTTGAAAATCTATAAACAATGGGCGTAGCTGCCTATTAAATTCCCAGCTTTTTTCTAGTAGCTGTCTAATTGTGAACGAGTTGGTCGATTGTTGATCGGTTTGTCCGAAAGCTACACTGATAATCTCCTATTACTTCCTCTGTTCTTGAGAGGAGTACTTGACAGGAGTTTTTGACAGGATTATATTTGATAGCACTTTGTATGCAAAGTTTATAAGCGATATTACTCTATAACTTTTGAATACCATTCTGTTTTCTTTTTTGTGTATGGGGATTATTATGCTTTCTTTCCAGTCTTCTGGGATCTTCTCGTTTTTCCAGATGATTATTATCAATTCGTGTAGTTGGGATGTTACTGTATTTCCGGCGTGTTTCAGGAGTTTGTCGGTTATCGCGTCTTTACCAGGAGATTTGTTGTTTTTCAGCTATTTTTATAGCATCCTCAATTTCCATTCGAGAAGAGTATTCGTCTCGCATTTCCGCAGTTTGGAAGCTGGTCGGTTCTTCGTTGTCTGTATCACCCTGGTTAAGTAGTTGTTCAAAGTGCTCCGTTGTCGTTCTTGACGATGTTGTTGGTTCTGGGTCTAAAGCCATTTTTTCTTGTTCTTATTGTCTTATAGAATTTCTTGGTGTTGTTCCTTCTGTCGACTTCTAATTCCTGCAACTCCTGATCTTGTCTTTCTCTTTCTTTCCTTCTTAGTAGTTTATTAGCATCTCTTCTTAGTTGTCTGAATTTATTGTTATTGTCTTCAGTAGGATCCTGCATCAGTATTTGTCTTGCATTATTTCTCTCCTTAAGTACCCTCTTACATTCCGGATCGTACCAGTGGTTTCTATTTTTGTTTCTTGGCTTTACTCCCATAGTTACATTTGCTGCCCCTATGATTGCTTCGGATAGTAGTTTCCATCTCGTGTCGATATCATCTGTAATGGTAATTTCTTGGCTTCGGTGCTCTATTTCCCTTGGAAACGCCTTCTGGTTTCTACGTTTTCCAATTTTGCTGTATCCCACTGTTGATCTTGTTTGGATTGCACATTTTTTGAGCTTGATATTTTCATTCTCAACTTTGCTCCAACAAGAAAATGATCCGAGTCCGCGTCTGCCCTTCGATAGCTTCTTACATCCAGGACGTTGCTTCCATGCCTTGCATGAATTACGACGTGATCAATTTGGTTTTTCGTTTTGCCGTCATTGGAGTCCCCTGTCTCTTTATGGATATCTTTGTGCTCATACATTGTAGATTTAATAAGGAGGTTGTTAGATGCTGCTAATCCTGCAAGTCTTAGCCCATTATCATTTGAGAATATGTGCAGGCCCTTTGCACCCATGTAGGGCCTTAATGCCGCTTCTCTTCCCAGCTTTGCATTAAAATCTCCTAATATAAGTTTCATATCCTGTTCAGGTAGAGCGCCTATTTTGCTCTCCATGGTGTCATAGAAATCGTCTTTCACTGCTTTATCTTCGTCTTCGGTTGGTGCATGTACGACAGTAAGGAGTACTTATAGAATGCTCCTTTCATCCTTAGGTAGCATAATCGTTCGCTAAAGGGTTCAAATTTTAGGACTGAGCCCAACAGGTTTTTCTTAATTGCAAACTACCGAATTGATGAACGTTCTGGTTGTTACCGCTATAAAAAGATGACTGAGTTTTCTATATTAAGATTTCCTAATCCAGGCCATCTCATTTCCTGTAGTTCAGTGAAATCCATTTTCAACAGCTCAATTTCTTTAATTGTCCTGACCGCTACACCCATCCTGTACCAGCTAAGTACATTACATGTTCCGATATTCGTTATTCTTTTTTCCTTGCTTTGATCGTCTTTGTTTATCCATCTTGATCCGAGGCTTGCCTTGCGTCTTCATAACCGCGATATTTTTATGAGGTGGGGTGGTTAGCCTCCCGCTCAACCCTCCTCCTTTATCCGGGCTACCCAATCCACCCCTCAGATGCCCCAGGCGGAGTTCAACTTCAGGTCCAATCGGTCTACTGGTTCTATATAGGCGGGCAAATTTGGAAATTGAGAAAAAAAGAGAAAATACCCCCTCCCAGGTTGTATCAATTTCGTAATCCCCCATGAACGTAATGAACATAATAAGAATGAAATTAGCCCATAAGTGGACTATTTTCTAAAAGTTTCCAAACTACATTTCTACATTCTAAAAGTACCTAAAATTTGACTATTGCCAAAGTCTATCTCCCAAACTGTTGAATTTTTCTTTGGTGGGAAGTGAAAGAGAACATCAAAAAGAACAAAAAAACCCTTCGATTCCTTCCAATCGGTCCACTCGTTCAAGTTGTAGGCGGTCAAAGTTGGATATACAGAAAAAAGAAAATACCTCCAAAAGGATAGGACCATGTTGGTCAAATTCGAGAAAATTATGGTAATATTTTTTTCGCTGAAAATGCTCCGATTTAGGCGATTTCAATTCTAAAAGTACCTGAAAATCGACCACCAATGGTTCTCTCTTCTCAACTATTCTAACTTTTCTCTCTAACTCTTCTAAACGAACCTAAGAGTTTTTCTTTGGTGAGAAGTGATCGAGGATATCAAAAAGAACAAGAACAGTGTGGGGTTTATTCCAATCGGCCCATTCGTTCTAAAGTTACAGGCGATCAAGGTTGGAAACAATATAAAAGAGGGAATACTTTTGTCAATTTCGATAAAAATTATAGTTTTTTGCTGTTTTGCCTTATAATAACTCTGATAATATTCTCTTTATTTTTTCAATTTAGAGAATAAGCGAGAGTTTAGATTATTATAGTTAGTCTTATTGTATACAAAATGCGAATTTTAGAATAATGGTATGGAGTCCATTCCAGATGGATGGATACCTTTGACTCGAAATTGACGTATTTTTATGAACATGGAGCTGAGAAAACTCAAAAAATATTTGACTTCCTGACTACTCGTATATAGGGGGTGTTCATTTGATAACGTCAACTAGTTGGCTGTGAAATGTCAAAAAAAAAGCCTATTTATTTTGATTATGTCATACTTTTCTGTTAGAAAGATAGCAAGAACATAGCAACTAGATGACGTGTTCTACTGAACATGTGGTCTTCTTCTTCTTGATCTAAGCTTCTCCTTCGGAGGTTGCTGATCGTCATGGCTATTCTAACTTTAGAGGCAGCTGTCCGAAGTAGTTCGACAGATGAGAGGTCAAACCAGTCTTGCAGGTTACGTAGCCAGGAAGTTCTACGTCGAGCGACGCTTCTGCGTCCCACGATCTTCCCCTGCATGATTCACTGCAGAATTTCATATTTTTTAAGCATAACATGCCCAAGAAACTCTAGTTTTCTTCTCTTGTGTGAAAATAATTTCCATTCCCTTATCCATTCTTTCCAGAACTTGTTCGTTCGTAATGCGGTCCATCCAGGAGACCTTTAACATTTGGCGGTACACCCACCACTCAAACGATTCCAGTCTCTTCGATGTTTCCTTGTTCAGTATCCATCCTTCAAGACCATATAGCAATACCGGAAAGACGTAACACCACACCATTCTCAGAAGTTTGTCCCCAGTAGAGATTTGATATTATTCGGATATCGTGGTAATCAATCTTCAAGTCCTTGGAGTATTTCCAGAAGCTTTTCATGCTTGACATTGTCGAACGCCTTACTATAATTTATGAAACATATGTAAAGCTCTTGGTTTACATAGGCATCTCTGAGACAAGACATTCAAAGCAAAGATGGCCTTTCTCGTGCCCATTCCGTTGCGGCATCCAAATTGTGTATCTGATGTTTCAGCCTCACATTTTTTGTATATTCTAGAATGCATAATTTTTATAAAGCTCTTCAGAACCTGAGTCATCAAACTTATTAGTTTGTGATCATCACACTATGACGCTCGAGATTTTTTCGGGATAGGAACAAAGGTGGAAAGTAGCCATTCTCTGGGAACTACTCCTGATGTATAAATGCTATTGAATCGATCCAATATGACACTGATTGAACGCTCATCCAGCAGTTTCAACATCTCACAATACACATCATCTGGCCTTACTGTTTTTCCGGATTTTGAGGTTTTGATGGCATACTCTACTTCTTCCTTCGTTATTTCTGGAGCCCTCTCTGATATAGTTATGTCATATATCTATGTTCTTTGGTCATCAAACAGTTGATCCTGCCCTCCTTTGCTATTCTTATCATATTTCTAATTGTGTTCTGTATCTCCTTGTACATAGTGTTATCCCTGTCTTTGTATCTCCTTCTTTCTTCCATCAGTACCAAAATTTTCTCTGTCATCCATCTCTGCCTAGTTCTGTTCTTGCCCTTACCAATGCTTTCTTGTTTTGTTGTTATTATTGCTTCTTTAATTTTGGTCCACTTTGCCTCTTCACCCAGATCCCCAACATTTTCTTCCTGCAGTTTATGGAGTCTATTATTTACGTTATTAGTTACAGCAGTTCGAACTTCTGGTTGTTGTATACTTCGGATATTTAATCTGGTGTTTTGTGCTTGGGACTGTCTCCTCTTTAACCTCACATACATATTCATTACTATGGGGTTGTGGTCATATCCGACGTCCGCTCCGGGTATGTTTTCATCATTCTACTAATTCCTCTTCGATACATAACTGCAGCATTCGATCTCCTCGTTCGTTCCTGTCGCCCAATCAAAATTGGCCAACATACTCTCCACAGCTGCCCTCTCCAATCTTGGCATTGAAGTCTCCCATTACAACAGTTACCTCTCGTTTTTTTGTAAACTTAAGGATGTACTGAAGCTCTTCATAAAATAACTGCGTCTTCGTCGCTTTTTTCAGCTGTAGGTGCATATATTTGAATTAAGTTCATCTTGCCGTAGTTTGTTTGCAATTGGATCAGCATGAGTCTGTCGGAGGGTGGTACGAAGTTTATCACTGATTTCCTTGCGGTACTATCTAACTCCAGTATAGTGTTTTCCATCCGAGCTTCCTGAGTAGTACAGAGTACCGTTCTCAGTTGTACAAGTTCCAGAGTTTGGCCACCGAACCTCACTTAGACCTAGTATGTTGATATTTAATCTCTTCATTTCTTGTGTTATAAACAATTCAACTTTCCTCAAGCTGCGCACATTCCATGTTGCTAGCCTGACCTTGTTTCCACATATTTTGAAATTATTCCCTCGATTGGCTGACGGGTAGATTCTTCGCACCGTCTCACCACCAAAGGGGTGCCCCGGACTGACGGCCATTACTATTGTCTTCTCAGCCATGTGATTATCTTGGGAAAGGTATAACCTAGCTAGTGCGGTAGTTTTCGTTGCTTTCAAACCATACTTTGGTTGCCGCCTGTGACTCTCCAGTATCAGACCGCTCCAGAGATCATTTATTTCTCTGTCGCTCTGATCTGGTAATGACATAGCTTCTGCCCTATGTCATGTTCTGCCCTATGTGTTGATCCGCGGGTGTTTATTATCCAGAGCCTTATTCACACCTGTCCTACATACCTGCAGGAATTTTTCCTATCAGCCATTGGGACGCGCCGTGTCGGGGTTGAGGACTTCCCTGCCCGAGTGTGTTTTACAAGGATTGTTGAAAGGCCCCTACTCAATTCAGAGCCCCTCCTCCGAGCAAGCTAACACCGGACACGGACACTTGGTACACGTGGTACTACTCCCCAAAATCAGACGTTGGCCCTGATGGTGGTTCAGTCTCTATTCTGCATTGCCCAAAACATATTGCATGCAATCGAATTCCGAGGCTACAGCACTTTCAAATTATATATAAAGAGTTAATCACTTGTTTAAGGCAACTAGGCTTAGAAAAGTTTAAAGAAAAATTGTGAAAACATACATTGCATCATTGTGTGCTTTATTCCAGGAAAGACGTGCAGCCGACTTACTACCTGAATAAACTGATGCCGCCCATGACGTGCGACGTCCAAGGCCTGAGCAAACCTCAGCAGATTGCAACATCAAAACCAAACAGCAGTGATATTAGTGTTAAAATCGAAAAACAAAGTATTAAAATGAAATTCCTAAAAATAATTTGGAATAATAATTTTATTGTTTTTCTAGCTTTAGATAATTGGTATCCAATTAACGTGTGTCGCAATGCCGCCAGGCAGAAGATTTACACGGATTACGTCCTCGTTTGTGATATAGAGTTAATACCGAGTCAAGGTAACTAGTTAGGTGGGACAAGTTTTCCAAAAATATTTCTTTTTAATGCTTAAGGCCTGGCTAGTCGGTTTATTGATATGACCGAAAGCTACAAATGTTCAGAAGGGCCTCAATGCAAGAAAAGGGTGTTCGTTGTGCCCGTTTTCGAAGTTGAGGGCAGCGAAAATGTCCCCAGGACCAAAGGCGAATTAATAAGTTTAATGAATCAAGAAAAAGCTTTCTACTTCCATCAGCTTACTTGCGTACATTGCCAGAAGTTCCCCGGTTTGGAACAATGGAAAGAGAGCGATCCTGGGAATGTTGTCAGGGTACCTGCTTTCTGAGCTCACCTTTGTGCGGTTTAAACATTTTTTTGATTTTCAGCCTTTAATAGAAACTAAAAGGGAAGACCCTTACGACCGCTGGGAACCTATCTACATTGGCACCAAAAATGAGCCCTTGTACTTCGAGAGATTGTCTTGGGAGGGGTTTCAGGACAAAATGCTTCAGGTTCAGTGCTCAATATTACCATATACCAGCTCCCTAACAGTATAATTTTTTAGATGTTCGAGATGTGCTTGGCGGGGTATAAGTTAATAGTGCTAGATGGGGCCTTTTTAGTGCACTGGCCTGGCGTAAAAAGAGCCCAAAGGAAAGACGAACCTTGGAGATTACCTTATGTGAAAGTAAATCAAGGCTTCTACAATGGATTGCTGAAAAACATTACGAATCATTATCCGAAAAATTCGAAGTGCAGTTCTAAATGACACCGGCTGAAACTGCTTTGAAATAGGTTTCGTCCACGTGTAAGAACGTTCGTTAATGCTGTCTGTGATAAGCCTGCCATTGTTATTGGTTTGTAAATATTTGTTATAGAGCCATTATTTTATTATTTATTTTAATAGTATTTACCAATTTTCGACGAAAAATAGCGGCATTATTTATGTTTTCCTAAATACTATTTACCGAGAAGACTAATAGTGTAAGTAGATAGTTCGCTATTTTTGACGAGTTAAGCTTAGATATACGGCTTAGTCTTGCAGTTCCGAACGATGATTGATAGAGATTTTTATCATTATGGGGGGCCGGCCATAAAGGAGGATGAGTAGATTATCTAGCTGCAGATTTAAGTATTCACCTGAGTGTAGGTTCTATTAAATTTAGTGTGTCGGAATAAAGAATAGCTGCTAACGAAGCTAAAGAATTTTTCCTTAAAAAAAAACTATTTTTTTAATCAATATTTACGAACCAGTTCTATCAAATTCTTATATTTTTACGGAAGAAAGCTGGTAATTATCTCAAAAACACGCTGAACATAAACGAACTATCAGACCTTTGTGCGATACCTGTTCAGCTCCTTTCGCTCATTTGGAACCTTCAAATATACTGTCGATTTTCCGACTGTTGAAAGGTTTAAGTTGATACACATATATATTTAAATCATTGTCCTGAAATTTTTCCTGGTCACTGGCTTAGCTCGTCCTGCCATTTTATGAAAAGTACCATGTCCGGACAAAAAGCTGAGTGAGAAGAAGACGCAGGCATTTGAATCCTAAAAAGTTTCATCGGGTTGCTAAAAAACAACTTGAGGCTGGCTCATTTAGTGTGGTCATAAATCTAATTTCTGAGATCCTTGTCCGAGGAAGGTCCCACTTTAAGAAGTGAATGCGTTTTTTTGAGCTTTAAAATCCTTTTGAATGTAGGTCTGAAAAATAACCATCTCTCAATAGGAAAAGTTTTAGAGAGATCCGTTTGAAACCTAAAATTTTGGGTCTGAAAAATAACCAACTCTCAATGCAAGAAACTTTTAGAGCATAATCGGCTCAGAATAATTTTAGTAATGAAAAGAAAATTACTGGTCATTTATATTATGGTTAAGCCCTTGATAGGCCACAAGAGAAAGGTTCTCTTAAGTGTTAAGTTCATGAGTAGACAATCATTACAACTACATAAAATTTTAACGACGAAGGCAACAGACCTTGGTCTTGGAGAAGCCATCAGATAAAAAAAACTTTACAAAACTGATGCTAAGAGAAAACACGAAGGATTTGGACTCAAACAGATTCTTCTAAATGCAGATTACTGTAAAATAGAGAAATCAATTTTTAGCCGTCGGTACTGTGAAAACGCTGTTCGACCTTTAAACGACTGATAAACCATCATTTCGCAAGCTCTAATTGTCTCCGTCCCCAGACTAATTTCGCCGTTTACGGCTCGTCAGTGAAGCTGTAACACAATCAGAATTTTTTTGTTGGGGGAGCGACCCCGCGGCGATAGATCTTCTCAAAGTCTCAAGTCGTCTCTCACCAGTATGGCCACCCCCCCGTTATCGGGGTTCCTTTGTCTTAACAGGTACGTGGTGTACCCCCGGAAGTTTACGCGAACGCGGCTGACAGTGTTGGTTTCCTGAAGAGCCAGAACTTTCGGCTCTCTTTCTGCCAAGAGGAGTTCTACCTCGCACTTCCTAGCGCGCAGCGCGCTAACGTTTCATACACAATCAGAACTTGCGGAACTTTCGGTACTCAAGACACGTTTCATAGCAACACCGAGAAAATCTTCCGGTGGCGCCATCTGTGTCCTTTTGTTGAACTAACGAGATTGCACTCTTCCAGTATCCACGTCATTGCCCGGTCTAAGGAAAATGATGCAGATTACTGTAAAATACAGAAATCTTCTGTAATACAGAAAATACAGAAATTCTTCAGATTCTTCTGAACTTTGCAATCGATCCCAGCTTCACAGTTCTGAGTTTATAGGAATACCGAGGAAACTTTGCTCTCCATAACTGGGTCCTTAAAATTTTTAATATTGGAGAAAATATACCTTTAGCTGAGCCAAATTCGCTCTAGCCTAAAAATTATAAGAGGAAGGGAATTTTGAGGCTTCCACTTTAGAAACCTTCCGCTTAAACTTGAAAACTTTCACCCAGCAGACAAAATTTGTTGAGGTTGAACTCGGATAGTAACTGCTGAATTTTTGAACCAACAACTTTCTTACGTCCTTAGTTTAGTGACAAGAGCAAAAACTGAAACTTCCACCCAACAGAATCAAACTTTCTTTTTTTCCTAAGAAATTATGTCAGACAGTAACTGCTGAACTGCTCAACTCAGAAAGCAACTACTTAAAGTTTTACCAGATACACATTTTTCTCTTACCTCCGAATTGAATTGAACTCTGAAAGAACTACTAAAACGTTGAAACTTGAGACTCAAACTTCCTTTTTTTTAGACACATATCCTCTTTTTTCAGAATTGATTAAATTCAGATAGTAGCTGCTAAATTTTTCACCCAACAGCTTTTGACAACCTTAGCTACAAAACTAAAAACTTAATTGAAGAACTGAAATTTTTACTCAATAGACTCAAACTTTCTTTTGTCCTAAGAAATAAACTTAGAGAGTAACAGCTGAACTGCTCAACTCAGAAAGTAACTGATTAAAGTTCCGCCAGACACAGACACAACCTTTTAATTTTTCTCAAAATTGAGTCATAGATGGTGACTGCCAAGTCTGCTAAAACACAAGCTAAATCTGCTAAAACACAAAAAACTCAAATTTACTTTTTTCAGACAAACACAACCTTTTTTTCTCAGAATGGGCCTCAGATAGTAACTGCTAAAACTTCCACTCAATATTCGCAAACTTTGTATTTTCTTGACATAGAACTGCTCAACTCAAAAAGTAACTGATTAACATTCCACCAGACACATACACAAATTTTAAATTTTTCTCAAAATTGAATCATAGATGGTAACTGCTAAGTCTGCTAAAACACAAAAAACTCAAATTTACTTTTTTTCAGACACACACACACACATCCTTTTTTTCTCAGAGCCGGACTCAGATCGAAACTGCTAAAACTTCAACTCAACACACAAACTTTCTTTTTTCTTGAGACGGAACTCTAGATAGTAACTGCTGAACTTGTCACCCAACAGCTTTCTTCACTTTGGTGACAAGACCAAAAACTTAATTGGAAAAGTGAAACTTTAACTCAACAAACTCGAACTTTCTTTTTTCTTAAGAAATAAATTCAGAGTGTAACTGCTGAACTGCTCAACTCAGAAAGCAACTGCTTAAAGTTTTACCAGATATAAACTTTTTTTACTTCAGAATTGAATAATTGTAACTGCTAAAACTGTTGAAATACAATGAAAGCAAACTTACGTTTTCCAGACACACATATCCTTTTTTTCTCCGAACGGGATTCATCTTTTTTCTTGAGATTGAACTCAGTCAGTATATCCTCCACTCAATAGAACCAAACTTTCAAAGAGAAATAATTTCCGAGAGCAATTGCTGAACTGCTCAACGCAGAAAGCAACTGCTTAAATAAAATTCTACTAGACACAAAATTTTTTTCTTAGAATTGAATTCGGATGGTTACTACAACCGCTTTCGTCACCTTGGTAACAAGAGCAAAAACTTTTTGATTTATTGGCAGTTAATTTTCCCATTTTACCCTAGATCTTGTAAGGTCCGGAGATTATTAAAAAATACAATATGTCATTCGCCATTTTATCTACAAATCTGAAAATTGAGGACAAGTTTCCGTTTATCTTTATGATGTTAAATCGATAAGTTCCCTTACTTTTCTAGAACGTTTATAACTTTATTTTGTTTATTCAACCTCAAAAACACTGTTGCCTGTGACACAATTTGGCTACACCCATGTCTCTATACCCGGCAGCTACAATATCAATTTAATGCTATACTTTAATCGGGTCAGAGTCGACCTCTACTTCCATTCATAGAAGCCACCCTGTATATTCACATTAGTCACAAAAAAAAACACAAATTCAATACATAAACAGTACTTTATTGTGTCTTAGTCGTAGTCATGCCTCAAATTCTGATCTTACCTCACACCTTATCGGATCTTTGATTTGGTTGTATTTTAATCGGTAGTTTATCGATTTTTTCTGTAAAAAAATAGCAAAGCCATAATAGCAAAGTTGATTTTAAATTATTATAAACTCAGGGGGTGGTAAAAAAAGCATACTTTTTTTTATGGCCAACAGCCCCAAACTCTGAATCAAAGGCCCTTCAAAAAACACCGTGAACAGAAACCCAGCAATCGTCATTAAAAATAAATCTGCGAACGCTGCATCGAGCTAAAAAAATTGAAATTACTTAGGTTTTCAAACGTTGATCTGTAGACCTACCGAATCAAAATCTGAGAAATATTTGGGTGTCTTTGCCGCCCCGCTAATCAAGTACTGCCCACCCATGTGCAACAGGTACATACCATAACTGATCCTGCCCAAAACGCGAAACAGGTGCAGCGATAAAATGCTGTTGATAATCCCTGAAATCAAGTATCGAATACAGATTAGTAGATTGTCTGCAAAAAAGCAGAAGACATAAAGAAAATGTATGTGAGAGTATTATGCTGTATTATGAGATTATGACAAATTATGATTATTATTTACCTCCATAACCGTTGACGCAAGCCCAAACGATCCAAACAACACCCAAAGTCCAAGTCGATCTGGAAATGGCAAGATATAGAGATGACTCTAGTTTACTATACTCATGATCTTCCAAAAAGAACACGTGACATCCTATAAAAACATAGATTTTTATATGTACGTACTGTTAGTACCTACGTGGAAATAAAATAGTACATTACCCATTAACGAAGCTAACATTGAAATTATACAAACAATCCATCCAACTACAGCTGCCATTGCAGGAATTTTGATTCTCTTTTGAGGCATCACGTGAAGAAGGTACCCAAAGCCTAGCCCTATAATGTACGTGGACGATCTTACGTGAGGTGCTATGTAGTGGTGTTGAAAGTATTTAGTTCCAAAGAGCTGGTTCCTATTTTAACAGTGAGATGCAAAACATACACAAATCAGACCAGGCTTACGTCACAGGTACTGCCCCGTTATATGCGTTGATCCAGGCGAGGTAAAAGTTGACCAGAATTGAGACGCAATAAATAACGGCCAAGCTAAAGCAGCCGAAGACTTTGTTGTTCCTTAACGGTACAAGAATAATGGGAGATAGAAAATAGTACTGCATGTCGCAGGTCAGGTACCACGTTTGAGTCAGACACTAAAGAGGTAATGTTATAGAATTACTGAGACGCAGCCTTGGGTACTTACCAAAGGGTAAGGATGCACGTAGTTCTGGATGTGAAGAATCGTGGCCCACCAGTACTCCTGGCATGGTTTTTGCACGATTTCTAGCATATCGTTCCACAGAGGGCCTGAACCAAAGTGTTGGATGACGGTGCAGTGCCTGGTTGAGAAATGCTTTGAACAAGAAGCAAAATTACGTAGTTTTTTTTTGAAAATAATCGATATGTTTTCTTTTTTCTCAAATTCCAACTTTGACTTCCTATAAGTTTAGAACGAGTGAACCGATTGGAGTGAATTTAAAAGTTTTTATTCTTCTTTCCATCTCCCACCACCACAAGTCCCAATCGTTTAATAATTTTGGTTGACTTTTGGAGACTTTTGGAATGGACTTTTTTACACTTCTAAAAATCTCTCTTAGGGAACGGCTCTGAAGCGTATTCAGTTTGTTACGTCCATAGGTGGATTGAATTCGCCTTATTTGGATTAAAAACTGCATAAAAAAATTACAATTTTTTTTCGAAAATATGCATTGTTCCTCGGGATGGCTTTATATCTTTTTCCTCAAATTACAATTTTGACTGCCTATCTCATGTTCTGCTTCTTATATTTTATCAATATCTATATCCTCAATTCATCTTATAGACCGTACTCTAAACGAATGTATTCTCTCTTCTAACAAAAGAAACAACGCAAACAAAATTATCCAATTTTTCCTACCTTCATCTCAATTAATAGATCTTCTTAAGGGTCGCCTTGCAATTATTAAGGAAAGCTTTACTGGAACCACTTTAGTTCTTATTTTATATAGTTTTGTTCTCATATTCTCCTTTCAATCTTTTGTTTTAGATTTGCTGAAGAAACTAATTCCATTCTCTTTTATTTACATATATGACCAATATGATTATACAAATTATACTAAGAAAGAAACACGCACTTTGTCAAATAATACTAAAACGTAAAACTTGCTGTTCATCATGTTCAAATTTCTCTCTGCAATAAAACCCCCATACATAAGAAAAGAAGAACTAAGGAAAATATTGGTTTTGGATCTTCAGGTTTATTCACACCTTCGCCATTAAATCTTCACTATTCCCCAAATATCATTATTTTAGCATCATAAATCTTCTTTTTTTTTCTAGATGTCATCAGATTTACTCGGATTGTCTTCTGCAGATCTTTATTAATCTCCAATTATAATCATGTCAGAATTTATATTATTTCTTCTTTTATATCTTCATGATTTCTTCACTTTTTTTATAATCTCGCTCTAAGTAAAAATTTTAAAACTTTTACTTTAATGAGGTGCTATCTCAACCAGATGATCTATTTATTCACGTCTTCACCTGCATTGCTGTGCTTTTAAATTTGCTGAAGAAGCCAGTTCTCTTGTCCTTTATCAACGATTTCTTCAGGTTCACTTATAACTTCTTTTGCTAATAAACTCCCAACTATCATTATTTTGGCATTTATATCTTCGAATTTTCTTACACATCTTTTCTGCGTTTTCTAGAAGTCATCAGATTTGCCCGAATTTAATCCTGCCGATATTTATTAATCTTTCATTCTAATCATGTTAGCATCTATATCTTCATATTGTCTTCACGTTCACTCGAAGTTAATTGGCATGTCTTCAACTTAGCTTCATTTATCTTTAAAGCAAATTTTTGGAAGAAGTAGATGCTCATCTGCTGGCCTCATAATCTTTAACAATACTTGATCAAATTCAAGTATATTCTATTCTTTCTTCTTTTCTGTTTCCATGATTTCTTCACTTTTCTTCCTGTATGCTCTCCTTTTTATATTCAGTATTCTCTCAATATCACCATTTCATTATCTATATTCTCAATTCATCTTATAGAGAGTACAGTAGACAAGATTATTTAAATGTCTTTCTTCCTGTATCTCTATCTTAACCAAATTATCCATTCTCCATCTCAGATAATGTTTCAATAATTACCAGTGTTACATATTAAATCATCTGAAGAAATAGGTTCTTTTCTCATTGCCTTGCAATCTTTAAACAAAGCCTCGCTAGAACCATTCCCAGTTTAAAGTCGGATTTTATTTAAATTCCTAGTTTAAAGTCAGAATTTAGTAAAATTAAAATCCGAATTTAAAATCGAAATTTAGTTAAATGGTGAGTTGGAATCTAGATACATTCTGAGTTTAAAGTCGGAATTTAGTTAAATTTTGAGTTCCATGTTTAGACTTAAATTCCGTGTTTAAAGTTCAACTACTATTAAACGCCGAGTTCAGAGTCAGAATTTAGTTAAATTTTGAGTTCCAAGTTCAAACTTAAATTCCGTGTTTAACGTCCAACTACAGTTAAACGCTGAGTTGAAACTCGGAACTTAATTAATTTTACGTGTTTACAGTTGGAATTTAATTAAGTTGAAGTCCGTGTTTAATGTCACATTTTTTTAATTCCCAGTGTAAAGTTAGTCTGAATGTAGTTAAATTCCTAGTTTAAAGTCAGAATTTAGTAAAATTAAAATCCGAGTATAAAGTTGGAATTTAGTTAAATTTTGAGATTCATGTTCAGACTTAAATTCCGTGTTAAACTCCGACTAGTGTTAAACGTTGAGTTTAAAGTCGGAATTTAATTAAATTTACTTGTTTAGGGTCGGACTTTCGTTAAATTCCACGTTCAGGGTCACAATTTGTAAATTCCCAGTTTAAAGACAGATTTTATTTAAATTCCTAGCTTAAAGTCAGAATTTACCAAAAAATAAAATCCGAGTTTAAAGTCGAAAATTAGACAAATTTTGAGATCCATGCTCAGATTTAAATTCCGTATTAAACTCCGACTAGTGTTAAACGTTGAGTTTAAAGTCGGAATTTAGTTAAACTTGCGTGTTTAGAGTCGGTATTTAGTTAAATTCCACGTTCAATGTCACAATTTGTAAATTCCCAGTTTAAAGTTAGATTTTATTTAAATTCCTAGTTTAAAGTCAGAATTTAGTGAAATTAAAATTCGAATTTAAAATCGAAATTTCGTTAAATTTTGAGTTGGAATTTAGATAAATTCTGAGTTTAAAGTCGGAGTTTAGTTAAATTTTGAGTTCCATGTTCAGACTTAAATTCCGTGTTTAAAGTCCCACTATTGTTAAACGCTTAGTTGAAACTCGGAATTTAATTAAATTTACGTGTTTACAGTCGGAATTTAATTAAGTTGAAGTCCGTGTTTAATGTCACAATTTTTAAATTCTCAGTGCAAAGTTAGCCTGAATGTAGTTAAATCCCTAGTTTAAAGTCAGAATTCAGTAAAATTAAAATCGGAGTTTAAAGTCGGAATTTAGTTACATTTTTAGATCCATGTTCAGACTTAAATTCCGTGTTAAACTCCGACTAGTGTTAAACGCTAAGTTTAAAGTCGGAATTTAATTAAATTTACGTATTTCGAGTCGGAATTTAGTTAAATTCCACGTTCAGTGTCACAATTTGTAAATTACCAGTTTAAAGTCGGATTTTATTTAAATTCCTAGTTTAAAGTCAGAATTTAGTGAAATTAAAATCCGAATTTAAAATCGAAATTTAGTTAAATTTTTAGTTGGTATCTAGATAAATTTCGAGTTTAAAGTCGGAATTTAGTTTAATTTTGAGTTCCATGTTCAGACTTAAATTCCGTGTTTAAAGTCCGACTACTGTTAAACGCTGAGTTGAAACTCGGAATTTATTTTTCATGTTAAATTTTAAATTCCATGTTAAACTCCGACTGGTGTTAAACGCTGAGTTTAAAGTCGGAATTTAATTAAATTTACGTGTTTAGAGTCGAAGTTTAGTTAAATTCCGCGTTCAATGTCACAATTTGTAAATTACCAGTTTAAAGTCGGATTTCATTTAAATTGCTCGTTTAAAGTCAGAATTTAGTGAAATTAAAATCCGAATTTAAAATCGAAATTTAGATAAATTTTGAGTTGGAATCTAGATATATTTTGAGTTTAATGTCGGAATTTATTTACATTCCTAGTTTAAAGTCAGAATTTAGTGAAATTAAAATCCTAATTTAAAATCGAAATTTAGATAAATTTTGAGTTGGAATCTAGATGAATTTTGAGTTTAAAGTCGGAATTTATTTACATTCCTAGTTTAAAGTCAGAATTTAGTGAAATTAAAATCCGAATTTAAAATCGAAATTTAGTTAAATTTTGAGTTGGAACCTAGATAAATTCTGAGTTTACAGTCGGAATTTAGTTAAATTTTGAGTTCCATGTTCAGACTTAAATTCCGTATTTAAAGTCCAACTACTGTTAAACGCTGAGTTGAAACTCGGAATTTAATTAACTTGTTTACAGTGGGAATTAAGTTGAAGTCCGTGTTTAATGTCACAATTTTTAAATTCCCAGTGTAAAGTTAGCCTGAATGTCAGTTTAATGTCAGATTTTAGAAAAATTTAAACCCGAGATTAAAGTCGAAATTTAGTTAATGTATGAGTTGGAATCTAGATAAATTCAAAACCACTTAAAAAACATTTAAAAACCGCATAAAATCTTATTTTAAATTACTTTGACATCCTGCATCTTGCTAAATGAACTTTCTAGGAGACATGTTATATGAACTTTTCTGTTTAAATTTACGTAACATCCTGCACTGATATTTTGCAAATATCTCGAAAATGGTAAGAGCTACGAGGTTGCAACCAAGAGGCCTTTTTTATATTGAACAGGGAGCATAAATCTTAGAAAATCAAGTATCAGTGGGGTACGAAAACAAATTTTTGATGGTAAAATTGGACCTAGCTCCAACATTTTTGTAGATTTTTTAACCCACTTGGTATGTTTAAATATATAAAACATAATGTGTTACCCGCATTTCTTGCGGGTTGGTTGCATCATCTTCAACTATCTGGATTTCTTCAGAAAGTTTCTCGTTTGCTAATACTTTTTCACATTCCTTTTTCAATCTTCGTTAATATTCCAGTATAATTTTTTTACCATCTACATCTTCAATTTATATTGCATACCGCACCCTAATCAAAAAACCGATTTGAGTGAATTTAACAGCTTTTCGTTCTTCTTGATGTCTTTTTCTATCTTCCACCATTAAACTAACGGAAGTCCTATTGGCTTAATAATTTCGGAGATAGACGATCCCTTCAATTGGGTTGATTTTTGGGCATTTTTAGTATTAAGTTTGATACGTTCACAGGAGATTCAAATCGTCTCATTTCAATCAAAAATATTTTTTGAAAATATCCAAAGGGCCAACTTTGACGGCATATAACTTGAAGTGAACCGATAGGACCCTGGATGTTCTCTCCCACCTCCCACCAGGAAGTCCCATTGGTTCAATAATTTCGGAGAAAGACTCCTTCGGTGATCGATTTTTGGGCACTTCTTATATATGTTTTTTTCTATTTTCAGTTTTAAATTTTGAGATTTAATTTGGTTTTTCCTCTTTCAATTTTTATTTTTTTGTTTATTTGTTTTTTTTATGAGCATTTTATTTTTTTTATTGTTGCTACTTTATTCTCTAATAGTATTGTTCCTAGCTACTGGTCTCTTTTTCTGTTCCAATAATATGAGATATTCCTTTTTTCTTTTGCTATTTTCTTCTTTCTTTAGCTCTCTTTTCTATGATTTTAAAATGTTTGTCCTTCTTTTGCACTTTTCTTTTGAAATCTAATCCTTTGTGCCTTCCGGTTCTCCTTTTTACTTTTTTGCTAAGAAAACCACTCCATATTTGTTAAAACACCAACGTGTTGACCTTTGCTGATCAGTTTCTCTGGTTTGCTCGTCGTTTGGTATGGCTGTATATGTTTTAATAGAGTGGAATGATGTTTGTGGCAGTGATAAAGTTATTGACAAAGTCCCAAGGAAGACCTTATATAATTTTGGTGAGAAATTTTCTGCTTGACTTGATCCAATATTGGATGCCGGATCAGATCCATCTTTCATTATTTTCATTTTGTTTTTCTAATTTGTGGACAAGATGATTTTACTACATAAGAGTATTCATGCAAGTGGCGCCATCGGGCGACGGCAGGTGCTTCCACTAGGGCATGCGAGATAATAGTGAAGTGAAACCAAGCCGGTTTACAGCCGAAGTTGTCTCTTCCCACAGACAGATGTCCGAGATTCGTACTTATACCGTCTGGGGACGACGTTCAGCAGAGTATCAAACTCATTTCTCTCTCAGGCAGAGGAACCATAGATCGGTTTCGCTCTTATTGGAGCTCATCAGTATGGTATACCTCAAACCTGACAGAAATTCGAGTTCGAATGATACTTGATCACCTCTCTTGCTCAAGGCACTGTGTATGTATCCAAGTGGCGCCATCGGACGACGGCAGCTGCTTCCACTAGGGCATGCGGGATAATAGTGAAGTTAAATCAAACCAGTTTTCTGCCGAAGTACCTATACTGTATGGGACCGACGTTAAGCAGAGTATAAAACTCATTTCTCCATCAAGCAGAGGAACCATAGACCGGTTTCGCTCTTATTGGAACTCTGAGCTGGATACTTGGTCTCCTCAGACACATACTCCCCAGGCAGTATAGGTACGAATCTCGGCCATCTGTCTGTGGGAAGCGACAACTTCGGCAGAAAACTGGCTTGGTGTCACTTCACTATTATCTCGCATGCCCTAGTGGAAGCACCTACCGTCGTCCCATGGCGCCACTTGCATACATATACATCAAGTATCATTCGAACTCGTATTTCTATCAGGTTTGAGGTACACCATACTGATGAGCTGCAATAAGAGCGAAACCGGTCTATGATTCTTCTGCCTGATAGAGAAGCGAGTGTGATACTCTGCTGAACGTCGTCCCCAGACAGTATAGGTACGAATCTCGGCCATCTGTCTGTGGGAAGCGACAACTTCGGAACAAAACTGGTTTAGTTTCACTTCACTATGAGTATTCATGTGTTTGCAAACTTACCATAGAACAACTATTGCAAGTGGAGGAGTGATCCTCATAAAACGATAAAAGTAGAACATGGACCAGTTGATTTTTCCCTCGGAGGCCACCTTGAAAAACCCAAGGCTTACCAGCATACCGCTTATCATGAAGAAAGTGTCAACGCATAGAGTTCCTCCAGTTATGGCTGTGCTTCGGTAGTACAAGATCCACTAAAATTTACCATGGCCATTAATGGGAAATGCCTTATTTTGACCACTTTACGTCCATAATTTGCAGGCTGTTTACCACCGGGAAAAACATCATCATAAGGTATCGATGACCTATGATGACGTAGCAAGTGCTGAGGAAGCGAAGCCCATGCAGGCAGTCAAGATCTGAAGATCCTAAATTTATATTAGTGAGCAAAGGTTAAATGCGAAACACCTTATATAAGAACCTTTTGCATTATTTTTTGCAAATATCTTTCTAACGTTTCTTTTTATTGAAAAAACCCTAACTGCCACTGATTGATGTTCTATGAAAAAAAAAAAATTAATTCAGTTGGCCATTTCGCTTCCTTTTAGGTTTTCATTTCCTCACCCAGAACATCAGCCACCGTGAACAAGCCTATCGCGGCTACGTAAACTAATAAACCCCCTCTAAAAATTGATTAAAGTCCTTTACGGCTCCAATCCTGCTCCTAAACTCTGTAATTACTCACATAACCGCCAGCTCAATATTGCCGTAGGTAATTCCGACTTCAGTGTGGCAATCTGTTTCCTTTAAACTGACAGTTATGCTCAATCTTTCGGTTAAACCGTTGATTAGCTTCCGAAAATGGGACAGCACCTCAGCCGCGTCACAGGAATCCGGGACGCAAACCGACCAGCTTAGTGTGGAACTCTCGACGAATACTTTTACCACGTTCCATCTCTGGAAAAGTCGATAGGTGATGGATAAAGTTCACCCCCGAGTTAATGGGTAAATACTTTCTCGGAGACCCCCTTAATGTGCAAAACTTTTTTCAGTAAAAACTCGTCTGGATGGAGTTTCAACGTGCAATGTTTGCCCCTGAGGCGTCCGGATAAGTTGTCCTGAGAAATTGAGATGCATTGCTTGTAGTTCCCGAAGTCGAATAGATTTCCGTATAGAATTCCTGTTTGCAATTTGGAAGATGAGTCGAACACTGAAAAACCAGCGTTTGATGGCCCGATTTTCATGCATAAAGGCAAAAGCGGCTAACTTTTCAACGCCCATGCTTCCACGCTTCTAAGAGCCGCAGCAAATTCGCCTGAGTGATTCCTGCAGGACTCTCCCGCGGCATCCCTAAGAGCGTAAATTTCAATTACTTGGTTCATCAAGAGTCCTTGTTTTAAGTTCAGCTTGACAGGTTTCTGACCATTTTTCTCTATTTCGTAATCCCGATTTTCCACTGCGATGATGTCATTGCCGCTGTCGTCAACTTTTCCCGGTGAGCGACAGAAATGACCTTCACCGAGGAGCAGCACAATAATGGAAATGTGCCACAAGTTGTACATTTTTAAACTTAAACGAGTTCTTCGTTGAGATCGTCTTATATTATGCATTTGCGAAATTACACGGTTTTCAAGGGGCCACTTGTAATGTAATTAATTGAAGGTTTTCCTTAAAAGTTTTGAACATTTAATATTGGGGGTGTACATTTTCAATTCTTACCCTAACAACAGTCTTAAAGACATTCTTGATTATATCGAAATTATGTCTGAAACAAACGTCGCTCTTAGACGATTCATTACAATTCAAAGAAGTGATTGCTTTTTTAGCTCTCCCAGTAAACAGTCGAACGTTGTTTCAACGTAGAATCATCGTTTGGTCCGTTGATTTATAGTTGTCACGTTGATTTTAACGTGTTGATTGCAGGTGGATATAAGCGATAGTGCACAATCATGATATGGCTCATCCAACATGGGAAATACGTCTAAGCGGGTTTTCGCTATTCGAGAACTGACATCAGAAATTACCAAAGTCAATAACGACTTAATTTATAAATTTGCTATTATTCTTGAAGTCATAACCAGTCATTACGCGGTCAACTCAATAAAATTTGGAACCTTTGGGCGAAATACTTCTGAATTGGCTCTTCAACTTTACCCTTGGTACTACATACCCTCAACAGTCTTCTGAAGAGGCACAGAAAAAATTCTCGTGTATCAAAGAATGAAGATGTTTTTCACGGGATTTTAGATTCATCGGAGCCATTAATATCGAGTTTCCGACCCGAACCTAAGAAGAAACATTTTCCAATTAGCGAGGAAGCCTTGTAATTATTGACTTAGTTTTGTTTTTGTATGTTTTGTAAATTTTGTAATTAAAGAAAATAATTTCGTTTTTTGTTTAGTCTACGCATACAATAATTTAGCTTTTTTAACTCTAACCTGCAAGTGAACGCAATAATTCCAGTAACAGAAAGAAAATTAATTGTAGGAATCTAACAAGCTAAACATTCCACATTGAGTTGGTTGGTGTCCACATTGTACAGAAAAATGAATTACTGGCAACTATTGTCAAACCAATCAAAAATTAGTTCTTTCAGGTTACTGAATCAAAGTGATCCAGAACTTTGCAAACTACACTACTATCCTGTATATCTTTTGGCACTCGACCACTTATTTGGGTCGTTAATTAGTTCGGGTTAGTTCAGGTTAATTCGTTTGGGTCGTTAGTTAAGTGGCTTTGATGGTAGTGTGTAGAAAAGTTGAAGAACCATTTTACCTTCTTTTTCTCTCGCCCTCCACCCACTTCAAGGCGAAAATTCCTCCAAGTAGCACTACCACATTTAAACAACTTATTCTAATTTCAATTTAACGTTAAGACCTACAGTCACGAAATAAGGATTATAAGTCAACTGTGGGAATATGGGGAATCTTAAATAAAAATGCAGCGTGTTGCTTATTGAACGCTCGACGTATTACTCACACTAGCTAGATTCTTAAAAAGGAATCATATCGCTTCGCCTTGGAAGCACAAAAAAGGGGTTTGCATTTGTATACAAACAGTTATATGGCCACTTAAGATGACTCGGTGTTATTAGATCATAGTATACACTGCATTCTGCTAACACAGCAATTGTAATATTATAAATGCAGGTGCATTCAGTAATGTTTTTCAGTCTTTAAGATAGTCCATACGAGTAAACTTCAATGTAACTTCAACCTTTTATAAATAAAATAAATTTTTAAAAAACAGAAGTTTCATTAATAAGAACAAAATTGGCGCAGTCGGTAGGATCCTTTCGAAAGTTCGGTTCGGTTTCGAGAAAGCACACGGAAATCGAGTGATGTTCGAAGTGAAGTTCCATAGTGAATGTTCAATAGGGAACTGTGAAACCGGTGATCCGAGGAAAGTGAAACCAGTGACCAACATCCTCTGTGTTTACAGTTAAGAAAGGATTCGGAAACCTCGCAGGACATCTTTTAACTCCTGGCCAACATCGTTTTCTGGTCCGCCACAACGAGAGAAGCCAGCAGGACACATTAGCCGTGCTAGTGTCCACTACAAGCAGTACTACCCTAAGCAGTGCAACTACCTAGCGACGTACCGTTTGATACAGGACGAGATACTGGGAGACAAATTGTGAGTCGTTTGTTTCTTATAGTTGGAATGCCTGTTAGTTAGGAATAACCAGTTAATGGCAAATGAATAAGTTTAGTAGTAAATCTAAACGAGTATTCGATATAACCTATCCAAGAGGAATCACTAGTTTAAGTAAAGTCACAGAACCAAAACCTCAAGAAGCTTCGACTTCAAGTTTAAACGATTTGTATTCAGAAATAGCTGCAAATTGTGTATTACAACCGATAGGAAACAACACTATTAATTTAGGACATACATTAGAAGTAGGAAGTATTAATCCCACTGTTAAAATGGCTGATGCTTTGAGATCTACCGTTACTCTTCTAAAAACGTTCGATGGAACCCCTTCTCGACTAGAATCTTTCATTAATCAAATCAATACATTTCATGCACGTTACTTTAATGCTGACCCATCACAGCAAGAATATGTACTTTTGGCAATAAAATCAAAAATATTAGGTGCTGCTGAAGATTTCCTTTTAACTCGCCCAGATTTACAAACCTGGGACGACATTAAAAATGCACTTCAACAAAAGTTCAGTGACCCTGTCACCAGAGCTAACCTAAAGCAACAACTAATATTCCTGTCTAAAAAGAATGAATCCACTCAGGACTACATTCAAAAACTTAAGGCTTTAGTTACAAAAATAAATACGAAAATATGTACTGAAGTAGCTAATGCTGAGGCAAGAGCGATACTGATTTCACAAAACGAACTTACCGCGACACAAAATTTACTAGCCAATATTTCAAGCGAATTACGAACGTTATTGATTGTTCAAAATCCACAAAATTTGGACAGTGCAATTGATATAATAACTAATTATGAAATTTTAACTAGCCAAACCACTTTTAAGAATAACTATCTACAAAATCACAGTAAGCCAATTAATAGGCCTGTTAATCGAGTAGCTTCAAATACTCAGAGATCCTTCAATACACCAAACCTTCCAAGACCCCAAAATCAATTTTTCTCAAATTACAGAAATCAAAATAATCAACCACCCAATCAACAAAGACCACAAATTCGACCACAAAACCAACAACAAAATTTACCAAATCAAAGAAGCGTTCCAAAACAACAATATCCACAACCAATGTCCGGTGTAAGTACTGTGAAACGAAATCTGACCCAAATAAGACCTCAATTCCAAAATAGACCGCAATCTTATTTCCAACCAACGGGAAACCCAAACTTTACCTCTCAAGAATTAACACATCTTGAAAACGAAGATAATGGTTATGACTACCAATTTGAATCTGACAGCAAATACCCTAATGAAGACCACTACCCTGAAGTTGAAAATTTTGAAGACTATCCACCTTCATCTTCATCATTACCTTCGGAAGAAAGTTTAGTCGAACAGCTTGAAAATTTTCAATTACAACCTCGGACAAAACCAACCCTGTTTAAGCCTAAACAGTATGCAAATTAATCAATTACCCTACATTGAAATACCAAATTACAATATTCGACTACTCATTGATACTGGATCGCATGCCTCTCTTCTCAGACCTTCCATAGCAGAGACATACTTTCCAGATTCAATTAAACCATACATAAGCACGTTACAAACATGCGCAGGTGCAAAAAAGGCTACAAGTAAAGCAGAAATTCCTTTGTTTCTTTGTTTTGGCATAACAGAGCCAATAGAATTTATACTTTATCCTTTTCACGAGTATTTCGACGGAATTTTAGGAATAAAAGACATCCGTAAACTAAAATTAAGCATCGATGTAGAAAACGAAAGACTAGTGAACCGATATCTAAAAATCCCATTTCAGTATAGACAAGACTTTGATCATTATGTAATTGAAATCCCACCAAAAACTATTCAGAAAACAACCTTTAGAACCAAGTTACCTAATAATACCACTTGGACAATGCCCTATCACTACGACGAAGATATTGAAATTCAACCAACACTGGTATCAGTCACAAATAACTCTTACACACTTGATATTTTCAATCATGCTGATAAAACCATTACTATTGAATGCGACACAAGGGATGATCTTCCCTTAGAACCAATAGATCTTAATAATTTTGAAATTTTTAATTTTGAAATAAATAACCTTGTAAATAAAAAACAATTGATTAAAACTGAAAAAATTGATTTTGAAAATCTAATAAGGCATCAACATTTAAACCAGGAAGAACGAGCTCAACTCTTTAAGTTAATGAAAAATTACCCCCAAGTTTTACATAAACCCGGTGACAAATTAACATTTTCCAATAAAGTTAAACATGTAATCAATACAACAGATGAAATACCAGTTCATTCAAAAAGTTACCGATATCCCTATGTTCATAAAGACGAAGTAAACAGGCAAATTAATCAAATGTTAGTAGACGGAATAATCCAACCTTCTAGTTCCCCATGGAGCTCACCGATATGGATCGTACCAAAGAAAATGGACGCCTCAAATCAGAAAAAATGGAGACTAGTCGTCGATTACAGGAAACTGAACGAAAAAACTATCGACGATAGGTATCCTTTACCAAACATATCGGATATACTGGATAAACTTGGCAGATGTCAATATTTCACCACCCTCGATTTGGCTAGTGGTTTCCACCAAATCGAGATGGACCCAAACAGTGTGTCAAAAACAGCCTTCAATGTAGAGCATGGACACTATGAATATACAAGGATGCCGTTCGGGTTAAAGAACGCACCTTCTACATTTCAACGAGCCATGGACAATGTTTTACGTGGATTACAAGGAAAAATTTGCCTTGTGTACATGGATGACATTATAATATATTCCACCAGTCTTCAAGAACATCTAGACTCTTTAAAACAAGTTTTTGATCGTCTAATTTCACACAACATGAAAATTCAGCTAGATAAATCGGAGTTTTTACAGAAAACTGTTGAATTTCTAGGACATGTCGTAACCCCTAATGGAATCAAACCAAACCCGAAAAAGATACAAGCAATAAAAGACTTTAAAATACCAAACACACCAAAAGAGATAAAATCTTTTCTTGGCCTGGTCGGATACTACAGGAAATTTATTAAAAACTTCGCTAAGATCACCAAACCATTGACAAATTGTCTAAAGAAAAACGTAAAAATAATTCATGACAAACCATTTGTAAACTCCTTTAATTTGTGTAAAAATCTTCTAATGAATGATCCGATTCTTCAGTATCCCGATTTTCAAAAACCCTTTATTTTGACTACAGACGCATCAGACTATGCAATCGGAGCTGTTCTATCACAAGGACCTGTTGGAACTGATCTTCCTATTGCATATGCCAGTCGAACCCTTAACCCTTCTGAAAGTAATTACTCCACCATCGAAAAAGAACTTTTGGCCATCGTATGGGCTACTAAATATTTTAGACCCTATCTTTTCGGACGAAAATTCACGATTGTGACTGATCACAAACCACTTCAGTGGCTTTTTTCAATAAAAGAACCCCATTCGAAATTAGTCCGATGGAGATTAAAATTACAAGAATACGACTATACAATTCATTATAAAAAAGGAACTCAGAATTTAAACGCAGACGCACTTTCGCGCCCTCCTAAAGATTTGAACCCCATTGATTACGTAGAACCTCCATTAACACACATGTCTGCTGCATGTGAGACTAACCAAGAAAACGATAACGAATATTCCTGGCATGATAAAATTAAACATTTCTTCGAGACACAGGAAAATCTATTCGAAAACCCTAAAAAAATTCCAAAAGAAGTGAAGCCACAGCAAAAGATTAATATCATTTCCGATATCCAAGTTAAACCCCCAATAAAATCACAAACGCCGGTTCAACCAAGAATAGAATCAGAAAAATCATTTAGTACCGAAACGGCTGACGAGTCTGACACAAACCTGGAAGTTCCTCAAATCGATAGGAATCTGTTAAAACAAGATAAATCAGACACAATGACAGTTCATACATCACAAGAAAACCCTATTTTAGGAGCACCTTATGTCAAGAAAAGTCTAAATACCTTCAAAAACCAAATAATATTCAAATGGACAGACAAAGAGAAAGCATATACCACTTCAAAGAAACTTTTCGAAACAAAGACAAGAATAACTGTATTTATAAACAAGGAACCAATCACGGAAGAAGTCCAACAACTTTTTAAGGCTCATTTACCGCCAAACACTTATTGTCTACATTTTCGTAACAAAGAACTAGAACCAGTAATTATTCGAATCTTTCAAGAGACATTCAAGGCCAATTCCTATAAACTTTTTATTTCCAATACATTATTAGAGGATGTCACCAACGAAGACGAACAAAAAGACGTAATCGAAAGATACCATACTACGAAAACATCCCATAGAGGAATGACTGAAAACATAAAAAACATAAAACAAGTATATTACTGGCCAAGCTTAGAAAGGGATGTAATCAACTACGTGAACACTTGTGACATATGTCAAAAGACTAAGTACGAAAGGCACCCCTATAAGGTAATATACAAACCCACACCAACTGGAAGTAAACCCTTCGAACATATATACATGGATACTTATTCCATATCAGGTCAGAAATTCCTGACAATAATCGATAATTTTTCAAAATTTGCTACCGCATATCCTATAAACGAAACGTCAATTGAAGTATGTCAAAACTTGATTAAATTATTTTCACACCATGGTACTCCGCATAAAATAACCACAGATAACGCAAAAACATTCAAAAGCAATTTAGTACAAGACTTATGCAAGACTTATCAAATTGAGCTACACTTTACAACGCCATACAACCCAAACTCAAATTCTCCAATTGAGCGGTTTCATTCAACACTCAAGGAAAGTCTTGTTGCACTAAGAAATGGCCACCGAACAAAAACAATCCAAGAATTAGTTGATATTGCAATTTTAAATTACAATAACAGTATCCATTCGTCACACGAATATACACCTTTTCAAATTCTTAAAGGAAATCTCAACTATCAACTAAATTTTGAGAAAAACCTAAATCAAATTCAAACAGATTACGTTCATGAATTAGCTGAAACCTTTAAAGAATTAAATGATAAAATAAACTTAAAATTGAATGCGAAAAAAGCTAACATTTTATCAAAATTAAATGAAAAACGAGAAAACGACCCCGAGATACCAGAACTTACAGAACAATTACTGACAACACCCCTTAAATTATCAAAAAACCTAAAACCCAAATATAAACCAGTTATATTTAAAGACCAAAGACATCCCAAAGACATTAAAAGACGATTGTAAATTTCAGAGTGACACAATGAAGATCGTGCTAGTACTACTCCCACTATTGGCCAACGCTCAATATAAAATTGAAGAAATTTCAAACCCCTTGCTGCCAATCCACGAAGGAATAGGCTATGTTGTTACTAACTATTATCATGTGTATTATCATATAAATTTAACCAACATTCGGCATAGCTTAGAGATAACTGAGACGACCCTTTTACAGGTAAATCAAACGATAAGATCATCAACAGTACCTTTGTGCAATCTTTTAGTTACTAGAACAAATGCCTTATCGGATCAAGTAAATTCAATTAAGAATTTTATTACTCATTACACTACTAACCCAAAACTGAGAACCAAAAGAGGATTATTGAACTTCTTAGGTAAAGCTCATAAATATCTGTACGGAACATTGGATGCAGAAGACGGCGAACGCTATGATAACTATATTAAAATAATTCAAGAAAATCAAAATACCTTACATGACGACATTTCCTCGACTCACACAATTGTTAAGCAGTTAACAAAGGACATCGACATTCAACTATCTAACATAAAGTCGAATCAGCACGAATTACAAGAGCGCGTTAAAATTCTAGCTCAAATGTCCCAGTCTATGTCAACCACCATTTATCTAGTCATATTACTCGACAACCTGGAAAACAACATTCGCATTCTTAACGAAATTCGAAACAATGTGCAAACTGCAATTAACTTCGCAGAAACAAACGTGTTACATCATAGTATTATAAAGTACAAGCAATTACAAACAATTATTCTCAATCTGAAACCAGAAACTCGAATCCCTTTTGACAACATCATCAAATATTACGAGGCAATTCACACTGACGTAACAATAAAAAACGACTTAATAATTTTTTATATTGCAATCCCTCTGATATCAGGAAAACCTTATACATTGTATAGAGTTTACCCTATTCCGATTAATAATCAGATAATAACTCTAACTAACCCGTACCTAATGAAGTCCTCAGATGATTTCTTTAATTTAAAGGAGAAATGCCCAAAAATTGAGGAAATATCTCTCTGTTTAGAAGAATCTTTAAATTTAAACGAACCGTGCATAATGCAAACCATCAACCTAACTAATCATTGTCCAATGGTCCCAATAAAATTCGAAAAATCCTCAATAACCCAGTTGAAGGACAATTCAATTATAGTAATACCTGCCTCAACGGAAAAAAATCAATTCCAATGTCCAAATCAAGAATCAATCGAAACCATAGGTCAACCATCTTTAATTTTACCGTCAGACTGTATGACGAAAATAAAAAATTGAATCTCAAAAACCAGAAACAATCAATTTACGTTTAAAGCTACCAGAGATCAGTATTGACGAAAAATTAATACAATATATTGAACCTTTGCAATTAACGGAAATTAATTTAAACGACATTCACCAAGACTTAGAGAAGTCAAAACGATTAATTGTACATCCTCTGAAGAAATTTGATGTTATTAGTTCTAGCTTATCTGTAGTGTCGATATTAATTATTATTGTATTTATCATTATAATTATTTCAATATTCTATTATTACAAGAAAGGTAAAAATAATGTGAAGGTGGACATAAAACTAAAACCCCTCGAAAATTTACCCCAATTTTCTCACACTTAGGGAGGGAAGAGTTATATGGCCACTTAAGATGACTCGGTGTTATTAGATCATAGTAGACACTGCATTCTGCTAACACAGCAATTGTAATACTATAAATGCAGGTGTATTCAGTAATGTTTTTCAGTCTTTAAGATAGTCTATATGAGTAAACTTCAATGTAACTTCAACCTTTTATAAATAAAATCAATTTTTAAAAACAGAAGTTTCATTAATAAGGACAAAATTATATCGCTTCGCCTTGGAAGCACAAAAAAGGGGTTTGCATTTGTATACAAACTATCAACCTGTGTTTACATGTTTTACTGAATAAGCAAATATAAGAGGAGGTTTCTGTCGTTTGATTTTTGTTCATTAAATATAAGGACTCAATTTCAAAAGAATTCAATATCAGCCAAACAGTGTCATTCTGTAGTAGAAATTCCAAAAAGATGTATATTAGTTACTCTTTAAAATAAATTAGTTTTTTTGCAGTTATAATAATAAAAATATCAATGTGAGGAAGGGATCCTAAGGGAGGGGGGCGGTTTTTTTGCAGTTATAATAATAAAAATATCAAAAGCATGTGAGGAAGGGATCCATAGGGGGGGGGGGGGGGGCAAAATTCAAGCCATGAATTCCCGACATTAAAAACCATTTTTAAATTTCTAATTTCAAAACTCCTTCCACGTCTTCGAAAAATTCAAAGACTCCAAAGTGGCATTTGTAGGCGCTTTGACACTATAGACTCTAATCATTACCTGAATTTTCCCTCCCAATTTTAATTGATCTTGGCCATTATCTTTATTTGAGTTTACCCAAACTCTCTAAATTTCTATTTTTAAACCCTTTGAGTCATTTTTGACTAGAATTTTGTCCTGAATTGACCCAGAAATTTTTGATTTCCATTTTTGACGTCTTGAGTAATTTTTAACTGATCTTGGCCATTATCTTAATTTCAATTTCCCCAAACTCTCTAAATTTGTGTTTTTAAACCCACTGAGTCACTTTTCACCGATGTTTGCCTTAATCTTAGACATTTTTGGACGCTCTGTGTAATTTCTTAATAATTTTTAACCCTACTTTTAACCTGAAATGGCCCAGAAAATTTTAATCTGCATTTTTGACGCTTTGAGTAATTTTTAACTGATCCTGGCCATTTTCTTAATTTGAATTTCCCCAACCTCTCTAAACTTGTGTTCTCTAACCTTCTCTAAACCCTTTGAGGCACTTTTTATCGATTTTTACATTAATCTTAGTGTGACTTTCTCATAAAACATCAAAATATAAATTTTTAGAGAAAGTAACCAATTTTAGTCCTAATTCTAATCTGAATTTCTCCAAAGATTTCAAATTTGCAATCTTGGACGCTCGGTGTAATTTCTTAATAATTTTTTAACCCTAATCTTAATCTGAATTGGCCCAGAAAATTTTAATCTGCATTTTTGACGCTTTGAGTAATTTTTAACTGATCCTGGCCATTTTCTTAATTTGACTTTAGCACTTTTTGGAAATGGTGATCCTGGATTGGAGTGCTCTCTACAGGTAGTTTTCAGGCGAACCGGATTGGTGACTGATGACATGCTAGTTAATGCGATTGGTTGAAAATGACCAGTTAGTGATCAACCCAATGCGGATAGCAATTTCTAAGTGCTAATGAGCCTTTACTCCACATAACAGCAAAACTATTGAGTACGTACTTACACAGGGTGGCACATTCTTAACGCAGATTTCGTGAAACCTCAAAATATTGATTTGAGGCAAAGGCGGTGTCATGTAGTAGGGTTAGAGCTTCATTTAGAAAATAGTGACCTTTAAACAGGATGATTCAAAAAGTACCTAATGCCGATTCAAACATACGTTTTTTTTTAAGTAAAATACTATTACAGTAGTAATTTTTTTTATGTAGCAACTCCTATGACGATCCCTAATAGTTTTAGATATAATTGCGTCTTTAAAATTGTATTTTTGTTGCTTCAAGAATGTGTGGCTCCTAAGCGGCTTGAGATAGAGCCTAACGCAATGCACTTACCTAATTTAGTTTTCCAAGATCTATCAATCAACATATTTTTTTTTTTAAATTTAGAAGTTTAAAAAATGTGTTGAATTTTAGAAATTTGTAAAAGTAGTAAAAACTGGGATATCCCTATTTAAAGTTTGTAATCTAAGATATGAAACTGTAATTCGTTTGGTTCTACTTCAAGCCTGTTAAGAGCTTCAGATTTTTAAAATATAACAAATTACAATTTTTAGATGCAATTATCTCCACGTAAAATCTATTTCTAATTTCAAATGCAAAAACACCATAATACCTTATGATATATCGTTTATAAAATACATGTTTGAATCGTAAATACTTTTTGGAACACCCTGTATAATGGTCACTATTTTTAAAATGTTGTTCTAACTGCTCTACATGATACAGATTTTGTCCCAACTTAATTTCTATATTAGCTTTGATGCTATCGAATCCTGCGTTAAGTTTGTGCCACCCTGTATAGTAATAAATAATAATAATGAGATAAACCCAACTCCGACTCGGCGAATTTCTTTTATTTTATTATAGTTAATGTAATATATCTAAGAAACGTGCAGTTATAAAGTTTGTAAAGGTACAACTTTACCAACTGAATTTATTGATTAAATGCTATACCTCAATCCTCAATAAACACTAAATTTTCCTCTAAATGAATCGAAATGAATCGAAATGAATCGAACGAAACAAACGGCAAATTGATATCATCATTAACCAAAAACATATTAAGTTATTTCTGAATTTTTGGCATTTGGCCCCACTGTGCGACGTAGTGTGCTACCTGGGGTCAAACACTTTTTTGTATGTTTTGTAGGTGCACTTTAATTAAACATTAACGCTCTGTATATTTGTAACAGCATTTTTGGTTTACAGTTTTTGTCTTAAACTAGGGACAGACATCTAACATGTAGGACTCGGGGCTAATTTGCAAAGGGGTAGTAATAATTCGAGTCCATAATATTACCCAACGGGCTTTGCCTAACCCTTATCTACCTGGAGAGACATTAATATATCAAACTTCTACTCAGGTGTCCTGGGACACCTTTCAGCTTAAGCAAGATAAATTGATTATAACTGAGTTTGCAAGCGAGGCAAAACAGAAACGGTTATCTCTTTGTAGGTAATTAGGCTCAATTTTAAATAGAAACTAAGCCAAAACACTGATTGTAATTAAAAAAAAATTAAATTTTTATTAAAAGAAAGGGTGAGTCGTATCTTTCAAGATTATGTTTTCTTTCCAAAGTCCTATTTATATCTTCTACTAAATTATGGGCCAGATGCGCAATATGGGTATAGAAATGCCCCAAATGGCCGCACTAAAAGCAGCAGAGGACCGTACGGAATTCTGAAACTATGCCGTGATTATACCCGAAAATGTTGCTACAAGGAGCGGTGAGTCATATCACACAAAATTATGACTCTTTCTCCAATGGGACAGAAGTTTCCTATTGGTCAAAAGCGCAATCAGTGAACAGAAATGCTGACCCCAGATGCTGACCCCAGATGGCTCTAGGAAAAGCAACAAACGATCGTGTGGAATTCCTAAACTATGCCGTGATTATACCCGAAAATTTTCTATATTTCATATAAGCCGTTCACCTATTATTGACTTCAAGTGGGCGTTAGGAATCTGCCTTTGATATATTTATGTCTGGAAGGATTTAGGTATGATGGCAAATCGAGAACAAGATGACAAAAATGAGTTATACCTAGGGGGTGCTCGAAGTTACGTAGCTGTCACGAGAGGACGAAGATGTATTATTGCTATCGGCTAAAAAGTTTCCATATGCCCGTGGGTGTGATGCCGAAAACCGCATGCTCTCGGTACACGTTGGGGCGTCCTTTGAGCGTCGCGTCGTCCTCCGTTCATACAACGTCTCGACGCTCAGTGCGCTTTCAGGCGTCTTCCACCGAAGACATGAAGATCGCTTGCCTCGTGCTGGCCTCTTGCGTGCTCGTCCTGGCACACGCCGTTGTGCCATATTTCGAAGATGGTAAGTCAAAAATTCTTTCTATTAGACCAAAATTATTTGTTATTAGAGGGTTGCGTGCCTCTTAGTACACAATGTCGTGTTGTTGGGAAACTTGGTAAAAGCTGACAATTATGCTCTTTTATAGCCTGTAACATATGTAAGAATGTTACTAAACCTGCTCAGGAATCGTTTCTTTTTTGGTTTATTATTGATAAAAATTGCTTGGCAGTTGCATCTGATTCTATCGAAACTGACTGAATTCCTATCTAGTTGCCCATTTTTGTACCATATGTTAGACTTGTTAATTAAGGCTTTCTTTTTTATTTATTAAAGTGTTTGTCTTCATTCAGTTTGTGAGTCATGGTAGCTGAAGGTATTATAAATTCTCTACCTATTTTACCGGGTGTCTTGTAAATACGCGAAACAATGTTTTTATGAAATTTTACGGTCAGAATACGCCTTACAGGAATCTATAATTCAAAGTTTTTATTTTCCAGATACAGGATGGCAAAATTAATTTTTTTCAGTTGTTTCCAAATGCTTGTCAAATTCTGGTATTGACGGGCATTTTGTTGTGTTTTTATATTTTATGGCTCACAATAAAAGAATACATAAATGCAGCAAAAATTGTTTTTGTAGCTTGCTTTATTCAATCCAATTTTTTATGTGACAACGAGAAGTGAAAACAAAATTATAATAAAAACGGATAGTACAGAGTAAGAATATACAGAAATTGCTCAACATAGAACTTTTTCGAAAATTCCAGGTGTGTTCCTATTATTACATAACATTCGCTAATTATCCGTTGTGTTAAATTTTCTTGGGTCTCTTTAAGAAAAAATCTAATAGGTTTAAATCGGGAGATCTGGCTGGCTATAAATTAGGACCTCCTCAACCAATCCAGCGATCTTCATATGCTGTATTTAAAATCATATGCTGCCCCATCATGGTCGAATTAGGTAATCCCCATCCTTTCCAGCCCCAATCCAAATATTTAACAAAAAAATTTATGTCAATTTTGGGTTTTCTTGGGACATCACACCATATAAAAATTTGATGAACATTTCTTATTTCGCTGACTATTATACTATATATTGTAATGTCTGGTTTCCAAGTTATTATGCTTGTCTTCTTAAGTTTGTTTGTAAGTATATTTTTTTTTCATTCGTTTAGATTTATGCTCGTTTTTTTACAGAATTCTCTGTTCGATTTAATTGTTGTGGCTTCAGTCCTCTCTCTTACTTTTTAGTAAGCTCATTTCTACCTTAGTTTTGGCATTTTTGTCCAAAATTTTTATTTTTTTGCCATTGTTTTTATTATCTCTTCTGTTTTTATTAATTTATCTATCTTGTCCTATTGTTTTAGTTCATCATTCTTTCTTTCCTGAATCCTTCGAAATTAGATTTTCTGTTTCTTTTCATGTTGTATACTTTATGTACTCGCTTTTTTTTATTAAGTCATTTGCACAAATTGTCTCGTCCTTCCAAACTGCAGGTAGCAGATTTTTGTTCTTTCAATGCCTTTCTATTTTTTAATTTTTTCTCTTTCTATTTTTAAAATCTTTACTCTTATTTTTCGCTTTTTTCTTCAAACTTACTTATTTCTAGCCATTAAAAGGCCGCATTGTTTGAGTCTTAAAAATTGAAAAAGTTTGTATTTTTTATTTTATGTATCCTTTCCTTGAAGTAAGTTTTTCGATTGTTGCTTCATTGGTGGATACATCTATGAAAGTAATTGAGAAATTTGAATAGTGGTTTGCAGTAACCACTGACAAGATGCAATGTGAGGAACAAAATCAGTCGGGAAAAGTTGTTGAACTCTCTAGGTAAGGGCACAAACTCTGTGACTTAAAAAATTTCCGGAGAGTTTTAGAACTTACATTTAAAGTGTCTGCCATTTTTCTAGTAGAACTTTCTTTTATCATGTTTAACACATTTTCTTCTTGTTCTGGGGTTCTTATTATCATTGGTCATCTTGGTCCCACAACTTCTTTAAATGAGTGTGTTTCTTAAAGGCACATATGAATACGTATTTTTCTACAATGTCTCGGAAAAACGAAGCTTTCATGGATCTTTGTTTGTATAGTTTTTAGCCTTATTTTTGGCCGTGGCATGTCTTTTTAAATTTAAGAAGATTCCTATATACCAAAAAGGCGTAAAAACGTAGATATTCTAAAGTCGACAACAATATAACTCTAAGTCAACAGTCTCAAATGATGTATATTTTTTTACTGTTGCTGGCTACATGTTCTGCCTAAACAATTAAAAATACGCGTATAAGATATTAGATATTGTCGAGAACTTAAAGTTCGTACGTGTGTATTAAATTTGTGTTAAAAATGTTAAGAATGTGTGGTGGTGATTGCCTGATGATGCCTTTTTAGGCGAAACATGTACTTATACAGTAGGTAAAACAAAAAAAAATAGTTTGAGACTGCTGACTTAGAGTTCCATCTATTTATAGCAGTCAATTTTGAAGAAAAAAATTACTTTTTGAACGTAAATATTCCAGTTTCAAACATTTGTTTTTTTTGTGAAGTGAAACCAAGCCAGTTTTCTGCCGAAGTTGTCGCTTCCCCTAGACAGATGGCCGAGATCGTTCGTTCAGCAGAGTATCAAACTCATTTCTCTATCAGGCAGAGAAACCATAGACCGGTTTCGCTCTTATTGGAGCTCATCAGCATCCATCAGCACGAAACTCGAAACCAATGACCAATGATCCAGATCAAAATCAAAAACTAATAACAATAACAAATATTAAAATAAGCAAATAACTCGAACCTCGAACTTCGAGTATCGAAGTCAATATCGATTGACAAAGTCGAACGAACAGGGCGCGTTTTCGGTTCGCTTTATAACCAGGGGAACAGGTCAGGGTGGTCAGATAGTTATGCTTTTATGTTTGTAGTTTTTAGTTTATGAAAGATTGCGGCTGAAAATACGCATTTTTAAAGATGGGGAAATATAAATACAGAATTTAAATGACGATTTACGAACATATTTTACGAATCACAATCTATATTCTTTTTGCAGCCTTTTTCCCACGAATAGAGTAAATATTCCATTTTTCCATTGGCCAATGAAACTTCCCACGAATCGGGAAACTTCCCACAAGTTGGCATCACTGGGGACGAATTTCGGCCATCTGTCTGTGGGAAGCGACAACTACGTTAGAAAACTGGCTTGGTTTCACTATACATATACCTCGCATGCTCTAGTGGAAGCACCTGCCGACGTCCGATGGCGCCACGTGCATATATGCACAGTGCCTTGAGCCATAGAGGAAACCAAGTTATACTCGAACTCGTATTTCTATCAGGTTTGGGGTATACCATATTGATGAGCTCCAATAAGAGCGAAACCGGTCTATGGTTTCTCTGCCTGATAGAGAAATGAGTTTGATACTCCGCTGAACGTTGTCCCGAGGCAGTATAGGTACGAGGTACAAATCTCGGCCATCTGTCTGTGGGAAGCGATAACTTCGGCAGAAATCTGGCTTGGTTTCATTTCACATATACCTTGCATGTCCTAGTGGAAGCGCCTTCCGTCGTCCGATGGCGTCACTTGTACATATGCACAGTGCCTTGAGCAACAGAGGAAACCGAGTTATACTCGAACTCGTATTTCTGCCAGGTTTGAGGAATACCATATACTGATGAGCTCCAATAAGAGCGAAACCGGTCTATGGTTCCTGTGCCTGATAGAGAAATGAGTTTGATACTCTGCTGAACTTAGTCTGCAGACAGTATAGGAACGAATCTCAGCCATCTGTCTGTGGGAAGCGACAACTTCGACAAAACACTGGCTTGGTTTCACTTCACATATACCTCGCATGCCCTAGTGGAAGCACCTGCTGTCATCCGATGGCACCACTTACGCATTTGTTTTTTTGAGACACCGTGTATTTTTTATAACTGAGTTAGGTAAAGTCTACAACCAGCAACACACTGATAACAGTACCGTAATAGTTATTTACGTTATAAGTCCGGTAGATATAGTTTTACAGTAGGAGTAAGATATTTCTATACGAGGCGATAGCCGAGTCTGTAATTTCGAAGCGAGTACTGTAAAACGTTACCGGACGTATGACGTACAACATTTTAATTCATACTTATTAAAAAAACAGGAAAAGATTAATTTTATACGTGGCGAATATATTTTTGTGAATTCCGGTATAATTTCATTACGGTATCCAGTACCGTAATGAAATTTCACTACGGTACTTAATACTCTAAAATTTCTTTTTCAACGACTGCCTCGAAAATGAACAAATGCGCAGTACTAACTACTGTTGAAAATCGCAACTCGCAAACAGCGTGCGCAAGAGGCACATTGCGCAATGTGCCTATTGCGCACGCTCTCACACAGAAGCGTGTGCAAAGGGTCTTTGCACACGCTTCTGATTGCTTTGCACACGCCTTGCGTATATTCTATAATACGAATGATCATTTATGAAGAAAAATCGCAGTCGTAGAAAAAGTATAGTGTGCAACACGTACGAAAATCACTCTTCACACTCTTGTGACGTTGTATCATTTGCCTACGGCTCGTGTCCAAACCGTAACACTCGTGTGAAAAGTGCCATTTTCGATACTAGTTGCACAATATACTATTACGGTATCCAGTCTTGTAAATAGTAGATTATGTCATTTGGACTAAAAGTGGGTCTTTTCGTGCTGAGCCCAAAGAGTAACGGGCGAGGCGAAGCTGAGGCCTGCAACTAGCCGAAGCACAAAAATGGCCGTAAGCCTGGCGGATGCATTTTGGAAACGTCCACTTATTGGCGTCAATTCACATTTAACACTAAGACCTTTGTAAATAACTAATATTATTTTCAAGTGGCAGCTCTAAAGCTGTCTTAGAGTGTCTCCATCTTTTGTTTTCCCACCAAGAATGTAAGGACCGCAGTACTCTCAGAGCGATCTAGAACAGCCACCCGAAAACCCTATTAAAGAAATTGTCAAAATGTTGATTTTGCCCAGTACCTTATGAATCATGGATGTTTTCGCGGAAAAACGTGTAAGTGAAAAAATTTTTCAAATTTAACATACTTCCCAACTCTGCTAGTTTCTGAGATCTCGTCATTAAAATTAAAAAAAAAACTCACAGTTATATAGTGAGACTCTCGTGTTTTACAGTTTGGCTCTTTTTTTTTTTTGGAAATGAGACACAAAAATCTGCAGGTGACGTCATTTGACGTCTTACGTGCAAGTATGGTCCATTTCAAATAGATATTCATCTAGCAGGCTGAGGAATTGACAGATTCCAGTCATTTATATATATGCTGAGAAATATATACATTTATATATTTCTCATCTTACAAGATAAATATCTGTTTGAAATAGATTCTAATTCAAAATCGGGACAGCCAATTGACAATTCCAGAATTATGTCACTTGACATGTGTGCCCCTCAAGACAATATGGCGATTAAACCCGTAGAAATATTACGATTACACGACTTAAAACTTGATCTTAATCTTCATCATTTTGTTTCATATTTGGTTCGAGATATATTCAAGTATAAGTTGTCTCCTAAAGCCTAAAATCGGCCTAAACTTCAGCCAAAGTGTAAAATATTGCTTGTTGCCATTGTTGGAATGTAGCATTCTTGTAATGTTCAAATGCGGGCTGAATGAGGTAATGCGAAAAGCAACAGAAAAATATTGTTTTAGTGAATATATCTCATCCTAAAAGAACAAACAACATTGAATTGTCATGATTCATATTTACCATTTCCGTATATACACTGAAATTGTTTTATGTTTGGCAACGTGGTTTGGTTGCCCCACGAAGCACTATGGGGGACCTTTGTCAAAATCAGCTATTCTGATATGCTCTGATCAATGATCTAAGAGATATGGACAGGGCCAACAAATGGCGATATTTCCATAAAAATGGTCCCTTTTTTTGGCCAGGTTTGACAATGAAATAACGTACTTTCATTGTCACAGCACATCAATTGGCGAATCACAACTTCAAATGATTTGATGTAAAACGTCAATTCAAGCGGATATCGCCACAATTTTTAAGGTTTTTATTGTTAAAAAAAATTGAGCCAAAACTGTAAAACAGGAGGGTCTCTCCTAATGTAACCAGACTAACTCGTTGGCTCTGATACTGACATTACATCGAGCTATCTGAAGACCCCCTCCCTTCTGTTTTACAGCTTTGACCCCCCTTTTTAGCAGTGGGAACCTTTGAATTGATAACGACTTTCGGCGGAAGTGACGTCTCACGTCAAATTATGTAAACCAGTTTCACTGTCATTATTTTTATTATTTCTTATCTCCAATCCAATCGAATATCGAACGTACATCCATCTCCTAGCTAGAGACCTAGGACCGCTAGCCCTTAGCTGACCTACCTCCAAGGTTTTCTAAAACTTAACTTCCAACCTAACAGAAACCAAAAACAATCGACACAATCAATGTCCGGTCCGTTTCTGTGACGTGCGCTGACGACAAAATTACGTCAGGGGAACCTTTGAAGTGACGGACTTCCGGCCAAAAAGGTGGGCCATTTTTAGGAAACTATCGGAATTTGGTGGCTCTGTTCATATCTGCTAGGTCATTGTGACATTATGTTATGAGAACCACAAATATCACGGTAATTGTTTGCTACCTCCATGGACTAAAAAAGTAGAGGTTGACTCACTCTCTGTGTCCATGGAGCGGTGTTGCCAATGTCTAGAAGATTGCCTGGTGTTAGTATTTTTTTTACTTTATTTAGTAATAAAACGTTTAAAAGGTATTGCTTAGGTAAGGCGCATCAGATGTGCAGGTGCTATATTTTGAGATCAACCCAAATTGAGTGTGCAGTAGAGCACAAAATTTACTCGTAGAACGCTTGTCAAGCTCTGTCTGTTGTTATTTGCCCAGCTTCTTCTACAGTTCTATAGAGGTATTATGTCAAATTCCCTTATGCTAAGTATACATGTGGGCAAAAACACGGTACTGGTTCGCGTATTCTACTGGTTGAAATTCCATCTGATCTTATTATTGGACGGTTTGACAACCAATAGGATCCTCGAGCCAGTTCCCCTTTGAACTTACTGAACTACTTACTTACTTACTTGAACTGTGAACTTAGCATACAGCCCACTTGAAGTTATTGTAAAATTTCTTTGATTGGTGGGAAATCCACGAAGTTGATCTTGCTTTTTAATTTAAGCTTAAGAAGTGTCAGTTCTTTGGGTTTTGCCACATCTGATCTCTTTGGAGTCTTTTCATTTTGTTGTCTGCCAATTTGATTACCTCAAGAGTAAGGTACCAATATAGCCTTTTGAGGCTTGATCTCAAGAACTCATTTTAGAAGATTGGTTTTCGCCTTCTTTGGTTTTTTTAACATCATTCTAAATTTACAGTCTACCGTTTCTCATCCCTTATAAGTTTTCCGATCTCTTCATTTAAGTTTTCTAAGTCCTCATTTTTGACCGTATTCAAAAACGATAATGGCAACGGGAAAACGCATGCTGCAAAAATTTTCAATAAATAATAAAAAAAAAACATCTTCAAAGCGTGAAGTGACAACGATAAGTTTTGTTTGTGTTGTTTTGATTCATCACTTTTGTTTCAATTTCTGATATTAACGATAGGGAAGATAAAGTACAAATTGGCTTAATTGTTCTTCATTTAACAATTCCTTGTCTATTTTGGTTGTATTCCTTACAATCCGCCCATTTATACAAAGAGGCATAAAACTCTAAACGATTTTTCGATTCCATTTTCAACTCCACCGTTTTCCCGATAAGAGCTGGGAAACTTTGCAAATCTGATTAAATCAGTGCCTTTCAATGCAATCCATTGAGTCCGAGAGTTCGGATACGCTTTTTATTTTTTTGGTGGTCGATCGACCACTCAATCTCTCTTGCACCGGAGAGCTGGAAAATTTCATTTCCGAAAGCAGAAATTTCCCGGTAATTTAACGGCTTTTTATATCCGAGCAGTCGAAGAGGCACAACTGTCGCCGCGGGGGACAGATTAATTTGCTCAACTGTAAATCCTATTAAGAAGCCCTTGATGATGTCGATTTGGACAAGCGGAAAGTCTGTCTCAACAATGGAGATAATTTCCTTTCGTTTGTAGCACGAAAACATCTACCTACGGTTGACGTCAATAAAGAGTTTAATTAGACAGCAGGCATTGAGACGTCTCCATGAGCAACAGGCAAACATATTTGGAAAATTGTTATTAAAACTCATCCAAGCAATGATGCACAAAACGTGACATGATTCTCCATGTTCTTCATCTATTAAATCATTCGGGATTATGTCAGCAATTCCATTTAAACGTGCGGTTATAATGAATTGATCGACGTGAAATTGCGTCAACATTTTCCCGACTGTTATTCCCGATATGTCTCTGCACTAATGGCTTCAGTCACTCACTGGAACCTGCCGATGTAGCTAAATCAATTCCGTCGCCTGAATTAGATTTTGTCTTTCGGCACAATAAAATATTCAGACAGCTGAAAAATATAGCCCACTCCCCTGCATATCAACAAGTATCGACATGGCAAAAAGCCTTGATGCCGTTTCCGGCCTTTTGGCACACGTCCAAACTGTTGCTGAAGCTTGTCGGCGAAACTGCTGCAGGAAAGTCTCTAAATCTAGGCCCATCAGGAGCAGAATCTATTTTTGCTGCTGTGCGGAACGGTGGAAACAGGAGCACGAATTCGGGGGTGTAGTGAAACTTTTGCCTAGGAGTAGGTGTAACAATAATAGATAAGGTTTACGTTGGGTAGAGAGGTGTTTCCAGTATACGAGATGAAGAATAATATGCTATTCAACGACCATTTATATGGGCAGTTTAGAACTTGTGTTAAAGACTACTAAAATAAAAAATTGCAACTTGCAATGGGTTGCAAGCCACCAACTTAAAAACCTGGACCGAATTCAGGGCAAAAAGAAAATAAATTAATCACATTAAATTGTAGCGATCGGGGCTAGGAAAAACAATATCTGTTTTCGATAGACATAAGAACCACCTTTCATTTGTCCTTTATTATTAACTATTTATTTTTTTGCTAACCGAGCAAGGCAGCCGGCTGCGTCTTCAACTTCGTTAGCTAGGAAACTATTAATTGGTTCATCAAACAGGAAGCTGAAACCAATTTAGAGAAATTCGGTCCCCTGCGGAGCGGCAATTCCTGCCGATAATGACGTGGGGTTGAAGTTTATTTCCTCCGGCTTGTTAAATTTAATCAATTAGGTAAGCTGCCAGTAACTTTCTTCAAGAAGACGAGTTTCATAGCGTCTCTACCGTTCACATATTGAGCCAGTTAACTAATTATTCATCATCGACAACTTCATTCAGCATTCAGTTCTGCAAAGCAAACTAGACAAATTCCATGTCGCAGATGCAATTAGAATGGTTTCGTTAATTGGGCCTTTGGAGAAATGCTTTGTGGGGTTTTTATAAAGCAGGATAACGTTGGAGTAGAATTGGAATTGAGCAAATCTGAAATTACGCTCTCGAATTGGTTCAGTACAAAAATTGCAAAATTAAAAAAAGTCCTCTTTTAATTTATTATAATTTTTTAAATTTTTTGAAAAAAAGAATTTAAATAATACTACCTTTGTCCATATATTTATGTCGAAAAAAAAACACTATTTTTTTGTCCAAAACTGGATATCACTATTGGGGACAATAAACATTTAAAATAAACTAATTCCGTTGCTTCCAATTCTTTTGTTATGTAGTTTTTCTCCTTAATTTCTACAATTTTTTTCGTGTTGTTTATTGATTTTCAAATTTATTTTTTTTGCATTTATTTTTTTTGATACCTGTTTTGTGCATGTTTTTCTTTGAATTTTTGATGCACTGGACTTTTACTTGTTAATATCTTTAACGTCTTTTTACTCCTGGTGTACAGTATTTTATTTAAATTGCAACTTTTTATACCTACACATTTCATGTCGTTCTTTATTAAAAATGTGGTCTCTCGCAACTTTGTTGTAAAAATTTCTTTTCTTGAACTTCAGTTATATATTTCCTGTTTCTTATGCTTATCTGTTATTTGGGAAGATAATTATCCACTCTTTTCAGACATGAATGAAGCCTTAAAGCTTCTCTGAGTAGTTGAACAAAGCTGGTATCAGGCAACTTTCAAGGACATTGCAAGTGTCCGCATTCCACCTGTAGACTTACACGCCCACGTTGGCCTTGATCTCGCGCAGGGAGCGTGACGGATCGCTTGAAAATCGTAACCTTGAAAAGCATCTTTGGACTCAAGCCGAGTCCGCATTGGCGTGTCCCGTGACCTCGAAAATCGCAAACTTGACGAGACACACGAGGTCGCTGGAACCTTGAAAAGTCACGCTGCCAAGCTGTCCTTGAGTGCCCCCCATATGCGCTGGCGCCAGACCTTGAGTCTACCCCCCCCCCCCAGCCCATTTATAAGTAGTAGCCGAGCTGTAAATGCATAGTCGCAAAGAAGTCTGCATTCATTGGTGCTTTGAACAATGTGAAACAGTTTGAAAACGTGCGGTCACTTCCGTTCGGGCAAAAATTTGAAACTTTGTCTATTGACCCTATAAAAACGCAGTTTGGTCCGAAAATTATCGTCGAATTGAGCGAGTGCTGGACCATTTTGCCACGAAGATTTACAGTCAAGTTTACTCCAAAACGTATTGCAGACATTAATCAAAAGATTAGTGAATGGGATGTTAAATATTTTCTGCAAAGTCGGGAAGCTGTAGGCCGCACCACAAACATTGAATTCTTGGTAGAGTGAAGCCATCGATGAAGACTTCATTAACTAAAATTAGATATGTTTTTAAAATGTATTAAAAAATTGAAGTAAGATATTTTGATGTATGAACTGTGTAGAGATATGAAAAGAATAAATTTTGTTTTAGTTATCTACTGACCTTCTAACTGATAAGACTGTGCTGCTCAATAAGTTCGGGCAGGCTTCGAGATCAGTCAGTGAATCTAGTTCACAGTTATTCATTCTTATTTACGACTTTAAAAATCGTAAGCTATTGAACGTTAGTTCTCCTGGCAGTGATACAGATGCAGCCAATAAGGAGTATGTAGACCGTGAAATTGGTATGATTGGGAAAGAACTTAATAGGGTATATAAGACGTTAAATGCTATTTTGGTCGGCATTGACCAAAATCTTTTGTCGGTGGAGAAAGAGCTGAAAGCTGAAGATAATAGATCGAATGAGATCGCTAAAGAATGAATCATTCTAAAGAAAAAAAAATCGGTTAGTAAGAGAGTTACATCGACCTGTGCGAATAAGTTTTTTCCGACGACGTACTATTCTTAAAGATTTAGACGATTTATGGCAGGCAGATCTTGGATAGTTAAATCAATTTGCAGGATCTAATCGAAATTATAAGGACCTTTTTGTAGTTATTAACTGTGTTTCCAAATTTGTGACAATAACCATTGAAGACAAAAACGGGGGAGGAGGTAACAAAAGCGTTTGCAGATATTTTTCAGAAATTCTCAGATTCTCAGATATCCTTCAGGAAGTTCCTCTAGTAATTTCTCTAAAAATCTGCAAACTGACCTTGGAAAAGAATTCTACAACGCTCAGTTTAAAAAATTAATGGTAACGCATAACAGTACGTTTAGCCCTAAAAAAGCTGCAATTGTCGAACGAGTAATTCGCACTCTAAAAGGGCGCCTCTTTAGAATGTTTAGTCTAAATAGAAACAAGTGGATCAATGTCTTGCCCGAGACAGTGGACGTGTAAAACAACACCAAACATAGGATTATTGGAATGAAACCCTATGATGTGAATTCAAGCAATGAGAAACATGCCATAAAAACCTATAGTATCATAAAAGTTTTCCAAGGTCAACGATTTAATGTAGGAGATATTGTTCGTATCAGTAAGGCAAAACATATTTTTGAAAAGGGATACACACCTAACTGGACAACAGGGCTGTTTAAAATAGTTAAAGTTCAAATTACCAACCCACCCACGTATTTGCTGGAAGACATGACAGGAAGACCTATTAATGGCGGATTTTATCCTGAAGAGTGAGAGAAGATCCTGACAATGAGTAGGACAAGAATTGAGTCTCTGACACCTACTAGACCCCATCTTGGGTACACGACAACAGCCGAAATTGGGGTCGAGCTCTGGCTACTTACCTATTACTCTGGCCTGATACTTGGTAATATGTACTTTAAAAAATGGAGAGTTGTTGGATATGTGATGTTGTAGAGGTTTTTTTGAGCTCAAAAGGGCCAGAGAAGTGTGAACTTGAGTATGGCATGTAAGTTTATTCGTTCGTCAAAAGTCGTTTCAAAGAACTCATCCCAGTAGATAAACAGCAACAGTTCGAGCGCTATTTTGGTCGTTCCTACATGTGTTTTTTCGTAGAAAATTCTCATAAGCTTCATTTTCTAACTTTCGTTTTCCAAGCTAAGTACCTAAAAAGATAAAACAGCCTGACAATGAGTAGGACAATAATTGAGTCTCTGATACCTACTAGACCCCTTTTTGGGTACATTACAACAGCCGAAATTGGGGTCGAGCTCTTGCTACTTACCTACAACTCAGGCTTGATACTGACATGTACATTAAAAAGAAGAGTTGTTGGATATGTGATATTGTAGAAGTGTTTTTGAGCTTAAAAGCGCCAGATAAGTGTGAACTTGAGTATGGCATGTAAGTTTATTCGTTCGTCAAAAGTCGTTTCAAATAACTCATCCCAGTAGATAAACAGCAAGAGTTCGAGCGCTATTTCGGTCGTTCTTACATGTTCTTACATTGTTACTTACATAACTTTCGTTTTCCAAGCTAAGTACCTAAAAAGATAAAACAGCCTGACAATGAATAGGACAAGAATTGAGCCTCTGACACCTACTAGACCCCCATTTTGAGTAAACTGCAACGCCTACCAGCGAATAGAGAACGACATCCCTTGTTTTAGTTAGGAAAACGTTTCGAGCTCGGAAAGCGAGTTAAAAAGCGGTATAATTTTCCAGGAAAATTTATGTCTAAATTCCGGAAAAGCTGAAGGCGGGGGAGGTGTAATTAATGAAAATTAGTTTTTGCCTATTATGTGTTTTCTGAAGGCATCTGCCGGGGCTTAGGTTGACATTAATGAAATTTATGTCAGGAATTTAAAATTAATTTTATAAATTTCTGTTTTGGCAAAATGACCCCAACCTCCTAACTCGTTGCCACAATCATTAGGAAGCGTCGTTTCGACGCCACCTCTTAAAACCTCCTCGAGTCCGTAGACAGATCAGTTTCTTGCACAAAATGAATTTTGACACTAAAAGTTAAATTAACGATTTAGCTTCGGAATTAATTACCCGAGGCCCTCTCGAAGTTTCGTTTTCAGGCTCATTAACATGGTAACGAGCTATTTTGGTCCGTTTTAAAGTGAAAGGGTGTCATTTTGTCGCCCCAAACGATTTTATGTAAAATAGCATTGTTCTATAGAACCCGTCCCTTTCGGAACACACACTGAATTCTAATTTGATTTTCAGAGCAGGGATATCCATCTGCAGAAGATGATTATTCTGAAAATCCCCTCGACCGACTCCTGCAACCCGCACAAAAGTAAGTTTGATGTGTTTGGAATAGGGTTTCCCATTAAAATGGTTTGTTGTTGTAGCGCATATAGCACTCGTAGTTTGTAAACGCCACGTAGGGCTTGTTTAGAGAATGGGAAACGCTATAAAGACGAGGGTATACTAATAATAAGTTCAGTGTCTTTCTCCAGAACTTTATTACTTGCATAAAGAACATTAATTATGTACTAGTAAAATACAATTTGTCGTACTGACCGCAATAGGAGAAGCAAAATAGTTATTTTCCTAACAAGTGCGCAAAGTAAAACTTTCGCGCACGCGACTGCCGTTGCCCGAACGACGCGAAGCGGAGTTTGGGCAGCAGTCAAGTGCGCGAAAGACACTTTGCGCAAGAATTATGAACAACCTTTTTTCTACAACCGTATAAAAGTCCACCTGCCAGTAATAAGGGACCTTTTTAACGATTTTATAAATGCTTAAGCTTCACAGTATTTTTCTGCTATCCTTGTATTGAGAGCGTGCGCTAAAGACTTTTGCGGACGTGTCCTATGGCAACCAGTAACTTTTTTTACGCTGCTGTGGGCGACGTGCGAGAAGAATAACCGTGAAAATATGTGTAAGTTTGCATATCGTCAGTAATGCGCGAACCATGTCATATTTTGACGGAATGCGCGAACCATGCCATATTTTGACGGTTGTAGAAAAAACTATTTTTGTTTTTAAAAGAAACATTGTTATTCATGTAAAAAATTGTAAAATACTTGGAATTTGAAACAAATAGTTAATGTCTTTGAATCATCTTCGTAGCCATCATTGACTCAGGGGGTCACCCTTTATATTCCCTGGGCCGGTATTCGTACTCTGTGGAATGGTATTCCTTCTGAAGTTCTTCTCATTTTTTTCTCTATGTTGAAAGATTCGAGTCCATCTCTATATGATACGTTTCTAAGTAATTGGATTTAGGTAGATTTTTAGAGCTTAATTAGATTTTTTTGTGGTCGCAAGTGTCGCAGAGCGTTTGATGATTTAGTGCTGCGGTTCAAGTAAATAAATGATGAAGTTTCAATCATTTTGCCATGAAAATTCTCATAAAAAGATCAATTTTGCAGAAACCGGTACCACAACTCTTGACCCGATGGTGAATGCGTCGCTGTGAAGCTCATGACCACTAAAACATAAAGTCATCTCTAAACGTGCCTAGTGTTTAATCTCTACTCATCCGTAGTCATGTCATAACTGGCCAATGATTGCTCATTCTCCATTACTGGTTTTCGTCATTCTAAAACTGGTTGTCAATTACTGGTGATCCCATCCCTGGGTCATCTCAAAATAGGTAATTCTAATGCAAGCGCGGAGGTTATTAAAAAAAGTCTGAAGGCAAGATTTTAACCCGAGACTTCTGCGTTATTAGCCAAGCAACCAACAGGGCCATTAGGTTATGTGAGAAAATATGACAAAACTTTTACACGTCATTTTCACATTATTTCACATCCGAGCTGATAAATATAATTAAAATTCTACATCTGCTGACAAGGTGATAAATTCAAATTCAGAATTAAACCAAGAAGTCTACTCATAAGCTGATAAGGGCTAGATTCTAGTCGTACCCTTTAGATAAAAGTGGGGATTCATGGCACCTTATTACTGGTTATCCATCTATATATGCATCTATGATATCTAACTTCTTTACAATTCTGGTAGTCCCATGTCAAAGCCATCCTATTACTGGTTTTCTCATAAAAAACCATATCATTTGCGAGCGCTGAGGCTATAAAAACAATCTTAGAATTCGCATCCAGAACTTTTTTAATGTTAAGTTCTCGACTAACAGGACCTTTAAATTATGTGCAAATCTGGATGTGAACTATTCCGGATGTAGAAGCCAAATTAGCAAGTACGTGATAACCAGTGATGGGATGACCAATTATTGTGATATGACCTGTGATGAGGTATGAGATAGCGTAGACCAGTTAAGAGATTACTAGTGATGTGGGATGAGTAGGAGTAAGATAGCAGAGACCAGCAAAGATGACTTTGTTTAATGGTCAAGCGATGAGACAACCGGGATGGACTATGACCCTGACCAGAGGCCAGGCGTTTGGGCGCGGCGCATCTACTATCGGGTCAAGAGCTGTACTACGGTTTTCTGCAAATTTGAATTTAGATTCTCTTATGGAAATTTTGCATGGAAAAATCATCTCATCTCTAATTTCCACAGCTATGACTCTAAATTGCATTAAACCTTTACTGGTTCGTTTATCGTTTTCGTCCTCAGAGTTTGCAGAATTGTTCTTTTTAATGTGTTTTTAATAGGTTTTGTCATCAATTTGAGAATCAAACATAACATGAATTGGTGAATTCCACAGTTTACTACTTTGACTGCATTTGAAAATGTATTCTAAGATACTGATAGTTTGTCTGGGTTTTGGAGCTATCTATATAGCGAGTAGTTTCAGTAAGGTAATGTTTGCTTGTAGAAAGCCTATAGAAAGCCTCAAATTTTGGCGAAAAGTAAAAAATTCACTGAGCTAGATTTTTTAAAACAGCTGACTTTGTGGTAGTAGCCGATTCTTTTACTGGCATTTCCAAATCTGGTGGTTGTCTTTTTCGTAGTACCCCAAAGCGATTTGATTTTTTGCCAATGCAAAGTGTATTACGAACATCTTTCTTTTCCAAACTTTCTTCACTTTGAATGCCACCTTTCTCAGAGAACTTTCAAGGTCGACAGTGTTTCACCACTTTGGCTTTGAGGGTAAAACATTTGCTGAAACAAGAATTTTTTGGCTCTCATGAAGAAAAACTGCAAAATCTCGAAGGAATAGACTGGCTTTTCTTTTCGTAAGTTGTGGTGCACTCAAACTATTGGATTGCCCCTTTTTGTTTGCGGTTTGTGCAATGCTAGAGGTTAAGACCATGGTCAAGACCATTGCTTCTACGTAAAACTGTTCTGCTAGCTTTAGGAGTAGTTTTAATGGTATTTCCCAGCTTCATATCTTTTATAACCCATGTACTTTTAGAAGGTTAGCTAAAGGACATATGTGTATCAAGGAATCAGAAAGATCGTCCAATATATTTTTATGTGATTCGGTTTCCAATAATTTATGGTCAATTAATTATATACTTTTGTTTACTTTTAATATTACAACACGATTAAAAGACAATTATTTTCTACTAACAATTCGCACTGTTCGTTGGTCCGATTATTTCGCTTATTTACTACACTGCACTATCTATTTGATCCCATCTCGCGCGGCTTGCTGGTTTATATACCCGGCCTGAACACACTCTCGTACTTTCGAGAACGGAGGCGACTGTTCCCGGTTCTCGTTTAGTCTAGATGGGTTCCCGGGGTCGCGGTCGGCGCTCGGCGTTGCCGCTTTGGCCCAAATCTCTGCTGTAGACGGGTTGGGCGTGACATTGCCCCCGTCTTAGTTCTGATCGTCCCGATCAGAGAAATCTTTAACCGTTCAAGATGAACCACATTCATCTTTGCTCTAGGGGTGCGTTGGATCTTATATACCACGTCGTTGATCCGTTTGATGACTGTACATGGACCCTCCCAATTTGGAGGCAACTTGGGAGACTTTCCTTTCTTCCTCATTATACAGCCCCACCAAGTCACTTGTCTTAAATCCTAAAGCATTCGCCCTAAGTTATATCTGGCTTTCATCCGATCGCTGGCAATCTTTATCTTTGTCCTCAAGTTTCGATGGATTTCCTTTAATCTTTCTCGAGGTTCTTCAGCATAGTTCTGGACATCTTGCATCGGTTTTTCTGGTGATCCGTACACCAAATCTACCGGAAGACGAAGTTCTTTACCTACCAAATATAACCTTGACAGGGGTATGTTCTGTCGTGTTATGTACTGCACCTCTGTAAGCCATCATTAGAAGCGACAGAAATTTGTCCCAATTTTTCTGGTGGTTCGCTACCATTTTGCAGAGGTATTGTTTCGTGGTTTGATTGAAACGCTCGACCATGCCATCTAATTGTGAAAGGAGCGGAGTTGTCCTTGTTTTGCAAATTCCCAGAAGTTTCATGATCTTGTTGAAAATTTGTGATTCAAAATTCCGTCGCTGGTCCGAATGAAGCTCTAATGGTACGCCCAATCTACTGAAGAATTCGTCAACCAAAACCCTTGCCACGGTGTTAGTTTCCTGTTTTGGTAGTGCATCAGCTTCAGGCCATTTACTGAAATAATCCATGGCATCTAAGATGTATTTGTTGTCATCGTCCGTTTCTGGAAAAGGACCTGCCACGTCGATCGCAATTCTTTCAAATGGGTCGCCAACATTGTATTGCTTCATTTGCTCCCTAGTTTTTCTTTGGGGTCCTTTTCCGGAGCAGCAGGTATCACAATTTCTGCACCACTCTTCGACATCATCTCGGCAATTCACCCATAATTACCTTTCCCGATACCTATCCAGGGTCCTATTCACTCCAAAATGGCCTCCAGACACTCCATTGTGCATTTCTCGCACACGACATCTTTCCGTCTACTTTCTGGTACGACAAGCTGGAGCGTGGCACTTTTCCAGTCGGGGCTTCCCCAAGTCCTCTTCAGTAAACCATTCTGAATCGCCAAGGAATCCCATTGAGCCCTCATAGCTTTTACTTCCGGGTTCTCATCTGCTATGTCCTTCCAATCAGGTCTTTGATTTTCCAACTTCCATTGACGTATTAACCCCACAGTATTATCGGTTGTTTGTTCGACCTTCATTTGTTCAGTGGTCCAATGTTCGTCGGCGTCAATACTGGTTCTTCTAAGAATGCTTAGTTCGTCTCGTTGTTCTACTCGTTGGCAGTGTTGACATTCCCCTTTACAAGGCCTGCGTGATAAAGCATCTGCGTTACCATGAGATCTGCCTAGACGAAGTTCAATTTTGCGAGGGATGGTGAGGCTTCTTCCAAGCTATCCAATCCTAATGATCCTGACTGGCCTTAATTTTCCGGCTAAATCGAAATATGAAGTCCTGTTATTCACTATACTGCACTATCTATTCGATCCCATCTCGTGCGGCTCGCTGGTTTATATACCCGGCCTGAAGTTTCTCTCGTACTTTCGAGAACGGAGGCGACTATTCCCTGTTCTCGTTTAGTCTAGATGGGTTCCCGGAGTCGTGGTCGGCGCTCGGCGTTGCCGATTTGGCTCGAATTTCTGTGGACCGACGGTCGGGCGTAACAATATTATGAGGCAATACAATCATGACAGTTTAGCTTATTAATACCATTCTTTGATAAATGGGTCCTTCTGCCCTCAGGGTTGACATTATCAGATTTAAGTAGTGTTTTATCCTCCTAATTTTGGAGAGATTTAGTGAAGCTTTAGGTATTTGAAAAGTTTTAGAGCTTGAGAACTTTCTAAACGGTGTCTAAATGGAGTTACATTTCGACTCCCCTGAGGTTCTCAGTTTTAAAAATGAGTTATTTGGTTGAGTTAAATAAAACTGGTGGTTCTAAGCCAGTGTCTTACAGCCCAAGCCTAAAATGTTCCATATCACACTCACTCACAAATTGTTCAGTTAATTAGAAGACCATTTGGTATGCATTTTACCATTTTAGGCACTCCAGACTCTCTTGACTTGATTTTTTGTTTGCACCGCCTCTAAAATAGAGAAGTTTTTGAAAATGAACTCTAAAGATGTTTTTCATAAGACTTGGTCAATTTTCGTCTTGGAGTGACGCAGATAATTTTTTCTTAGTGAGTTTTCAATGTGTTATCAATTATCTGAGATTTCTTTAATGCGCACTTTGCTATCGAGTTTATCGAAGAAAATACCCAAAAAGAGCGTTCAAATAAACTGCATTGTCTAAGTTGTCATTATTTAAAATTTCCGCAGTCGTTATTTGAGTCTTTGAGTTCAGTCAATGAGGAGACCACTTGTTGTCTTTTACCATCACGATAGATCACATCACCTGGATATAGAGCTCTTGGATCTATATCCAAGAGAAAATTCTATGGCTCCTTTATGGACTCCGGTCTCTCTTTATACTCAGATGGCGCAGTCTCTGAAATAGAGAAGTTTTTCGAAATTAATTCTGGAGATGTTTTATATAAGATTTTGTCGTTTTTTGTCTGAATTTGGTTGTGGAATGACTCCGATAATTTTTTGTCAATGAGTTTTAAACGTGACATCAATTATCTGAGATTCTTTAATGTACGTTTAGCTATTTACGAGTTCATCCAAGAAAATAACAAAAAAGGCGTTCAAATTTTGCATTGTCTAAGTGGTCATTATTTAAAACTTCTTCACTCGATATGACAACAAGACTACTTGTTGAGTCTTTCACCATCAAGATAGATAGATAGATCCAAGAGAAATTTCTATGTCTCCTTTCTTCTTCTTGATCTCAGCTTCTCCTTCGGAGGTCTCCATAATGGCTATTCCAACTTTAGAGGCAGCTGTCCGAAATTGTTCGACAGATGAGAGGTCAAACCAGTCTCGCAGGTTGCTTAGCTAGGAAATTTAACGTCGACCGACGCTTCTGCGTCCCACGATCCTCCCCTGCATGATGAGCTGCAGAATTTCACATTTTGAATTACGTATAACATGCCCAAGAAAGTCTAGTTTTCTTCTTTTAATTGTGAAAAGAATTTCCATTTCCTTATTCATTCTTTCCAGATCTTGTTCGTTCGTAATGCGGTCCATCCAGGAGATCTTTAACATTCGGCGGTACACCCACCACTCAAATGATTCCAGTCTCTTCGATGTTTCCTTGTCCAGTGTCCAACACCGCACCATTCTCACTCTCAAAGTCAAAGATAGATCTCAGGCTGTGAGCAGTTTTCTCAGTTTCATAAATGTTGTCTTCGCGTCTTAATCTTCGCTAACTACTGTTACTTTGTCTACCGGTCTCTGCGGATCTTTGAGGCAGCTTGCTATTAGAGCGGTGTCTTCAGTGTACCTGGTGTTGTTGACAGTTCTACCATTGATTGCTATATCCGCCAGCTCCTCTTCCAATGCCTTCCGAAAAACAAACTGCGAGTAAATATTATATACCATAGGAGAGAGAACACACTCCTGTCTGACTCCCTTCCGAATACTAATTTGTTCTGTCAAAGCATTGTCATATTTCACTCTAGAAGTTTGTCCCCAGTAGAGACTTGATATTATTTAGACATCGTGGTAGCAATGCCAAGTCCTTGGGGTATATCCGAAAGCTTTTCATGCTTGACATTGTCGAACGCCTTTCTATAATCTATGAAGCTTACGTAAAGGTCTTGGTTTACATCTAGGCATCTCTGAGACAAGACAAGACGTTCAAAGCAAAGATGGCCTCTCTCGTGCCCATTCCGTTGCGGAATCCAAATTGTGTGTCTGATGTTTCAGCCTCACATTTTTTGTATATTCTAGTATGTATAATTTTTATAAAGATCTTCAGAACCTGACTCATCAAATTTAATAGTCTGTGATCATCACACTTTGAGGCTCGAGATTTTTTCGGGATAGGAACAAAGGTGGAAAGCAGACGTTCCCTGGGAATTACTCCTGATGTACAAATGTTATTGAATAGATCCACTGGCACTGATTGAACGCTCATTCAGCAGTTTCAAGACCTCACAATGCACCTTATCTGGCCCTACTGCTTTACCGGATTTTGAGATTTGGATGGCATACTCTACTTCTTCCTTCGTTATTTCTGGAGCGCTCTCTGATATAGTTATGTCATATGTCTCTGTTCTTTGGTCGTCAAACAGTTGAGTTATATATGGCTGCCACAGTCTCAGTCTGGAATCGAAGTAAGCAACCAGTGCAGAAACTTTCGTACTTCTGTTCTAATTCTTTAATTTCCTTGCACTTTTCAGTCATCCAGACCTCCATTGCTATTCTTATCTTTCTTCTAATTGTGTTCTGTATCTTCTTGTACTTGGTGTTATCCCCGTCTTCGTATCTAATTCTTTCTTCCATCAGTGCCAAAATTTCCTCTGTCGTCGATCTCTGCCTAGTTATCTTCTTGCCCTTACCAATGCTTTCTTGTTGTGTTGTCATTATTGCTTTAGGCATCTTATTGCTATGGCTCCTGTAGGTACTCCATATTTTCTTTATTCTCAGATTGCGCAGTCTCAGAAATAGAGTTTTTCAACATGACCAAAGATCATTGATTCATCAAACTCATCAAAGATCATGCAAATAAAATTTATCACGATCATAAACAGATCCTGCAGCTACACCATTCTGGACCCTCTGGCTATTTTTCGACTATATCTTTCTACCCCACCCTAAATTTCCAAGTTTGGTAGTTTTATTTGACCAAATGTCGGCTAAAATTACGTCATATCAAATGATGAATAAGCAATGAAATGAGCTACAAAAATTTTAACAAGTATGATTTGTGCTACTGTCACGGTTAAATATATCTAAAAAATGAATTTAGATTTCCAAAATTGGCATTCGCTTAAAACCTTCGATATCTTGCTTTGTACTGATAATCTTTGCTTGGAATTTTGTTTTTGTTTTGTTATTAAGGATCATTAAAGCCAAGCAATGATAATTCTGGACAGTCTATGACATGGATATACAAGCTACTGCATATTTGCAAACAAAAAAAACCTTACAAACAGTGATGTTCTCGAAAACCCCTAATTTATAATTTTCCTTCAAAAGGTTTTCAACACCTTCTTAATAAAAGGGAATTAAGGATTGGAAGCAATTGAAATATGAGATCCTTAGTTGTTATGCATGAACTTGGAGACAGTCTAATTAAAAAAATAATATTCCCTAACAAGCAATTTGGGCATTATGAAGACTTGCTTCATCCTTATTACACAATTTCGAGACTTTGTATGGCTATATTATTTTACCAGGTAATTGATGGTAATTAAAATATGGTAAATTGCCTATAAATTATGAAAACAAATTTGGTAAATTAAGATAACATCACTGTTTGCGACTCTTCTACATAATGGTTTAAACAAGCAGAAATCCATTATAACCACATCCTCCACATTTTATACCACAATACATGTGCTTCGTAGACATGTTTAGCGTAGCCAGGCATCGTGCATGTTGCTTTTCCGAAATTATGTGTTTTCTGTTGTTTTAATGACACTAGATGTGGTTGTAAAAGTGATTTCTCATTTCCATTTTGCAGACGTGAGAGCTCTTCAATAATTTACCTTTTCAGACGAGCTTGTATCCGAAGAGGAGGAAATTGCGATCACAGAACGAACGATTGCTGTTATAACAGCTCGTGCAGGTGCAATTTATGGGGTTCCAACTGTCGGTGTCAACGAATGGGCCTCTTCCAAAAATGGGGCTAACTCTTTGTGTTAGGAAATTGAATTTTGAATGGCCTATCTCTCTGATTTCGATTTAGCTATGTTTCGTTCGTCAAAAACTTGTCTCTGTAGTATTCCGTTCACTTTCATAAGTTTGTTAGGTCATTCAAAATAAAGGGACTCTAAAACCGGACCCCGATTTCAACCCTTACCTAGGAAAAAAGTTATTTTTAATAGGTTTATTTTCGCAAGACTGACTTTTAGACTATTTTTAAGATGTTCCGGGGAAGGGTTGAACAAAAGGGTCCTGACCTCACGCTTCGCATCTTGGCTGACGAGAATATCAGTAATTACATAAATATCTATTTGATTTTTGTTGAGCTATTGTCTAAATGGGACGATTAATTTTTTTATTAGCCGATGGAACCTCGATAATCGATTTTTAAGGGAGAATCAAACGGCGACGACTTGCTGATGTCTTCGTGGTTCCAACGGGATTAGCCGCCTTTTTACTAAGAGTCAATCCAGCCACATTCTTAGTAGATTAGGGCGTGTCTAATTTGAGTAAACTTGTCGCTTGTCGCACTGGGGTGCAAAGTTCATTAAAGCCGTTTGAATTTTGGCACCGTCTCTCACTCTCGTTAACCCCAGTACAGCAAACAACACCGCTAGGAAATACATGTATAGTTTATAGTGAGAGTAGAACGTGGTAATGGGAGCCACGGAAGAAAATCTTGTCAGTATATAGAACTAACTAATTAAAAAAATATTTTAACATAAATTAGAGACTTATCGTATTTAAGCATATTTATATGTGAGAAGGGTACAACGTTCAGGATTCTGTCAATATAATATATCAATTGGCCTAAAACTTGAGAGTGTTTTATTTCCGTTCGAATGGTGTTATGATACTTTAATAATTCCGCATGTTTGGAACTTGAATCATTAGATAAGTTTAGGTTAGTTTTTAAGACTGAAAAACACTAAAGCTACAGATTATGCCCTCAGGTCTATTGGGATTAAAAAAAATTCAATTCTATCATGTCATTGGGAATTGCCGAACGTTCTTGTGATTGGTAGAAAAACCAGAGAGAAAATTTGTAATTAAGGATAGGGAAGTAATTGATATTTACATACCAAATTAAAAAAGTAACTCTTAAGTTTGAGTGTGTCCAACGACCATGAGCCAAAAAAAGAAAAATTTTGAAACTGGGTATGGAACCCGCGACCTTAAGAACGAAATGCCAGTCCTCGGCCACAGATGTGTCTACTAGGTGTCTCCATATGAATCAACGAACTAATGTCCATCACTTTCATCATATTTTATTGGGTGATTTTGCCAATTCATTAAATGTGCCAATCTTATTTAAATAACAAATTTTTGCTGCTTTCATTACTTTTTGCATCCAAATAAGATATGCGAATTATTTCTTCCAGATGGTTATTATTGATGATTTCAATACATCATGTACTTAATGTGTATTTAAAAAATTCCAAGGAAAAAGCACCTTTTTAAAAAATTATTGAATCCAAACAAAATTTGTTGAATATTTTTTGGTTATAGGTATTTGGTATTTGTGTCCTTCCAGCCCTTCTAACTATTAAGCTAAAGTGACGGGATTTAGATATAACTCAGTGGCGGATCCAGCTTTCTGGGAAGGACGGGGGGAGGGGGGGGGGAAATAGCCCTCTTTTTGTTTGAGGTGCCACGCCCATTTTTTTTATTTTGACAAATATTTCCTTCATGCAGAAATTTTCCCATAAAAGGAGTGTAATTTACAAAAAATTTCAGCGGAAATTCCACATTGTCTAGACAACGGTTAATTTCCGCTGCAACCTACTAACCTTTTTGACTGAGAAAGTCAGTAACAACTTCATTGACCGCCTGTAACTTAAGAACGCCTCGACCGATCGGAGTGAATCTAACTGTTTTTTCTCTTCTTGATGTCCTCTTTCACCCCCCAAAGTCTGAAGTAGTTCCGTAGGTGCAATGCATTTTCGGAGATAGAACCCTTCGGAGGTCGATTTTTAAGCACTTTTAGAATCGCGTTTTTTGACCGTTGTTAAAAAACCTCTTTAGACGTTAAATTCTTTCGAATTGAGTTTGTTACGTTGTTAGGGGATTGCAAGCGTGCTATATCGATTAAAAACAGCAAAAAATCTTTCTGAAAGTTCTTCGAAAATGTCCAAAGTGGAGTTATTACGACTTTTTTCTCAATTTTCAACTTTGACCGCCTGTATTCTTGATGTCCTCCTACCATTGAAAGTTCTGTAGGTGCAATATTTTCAGAGATAGACCCCTTCGGAGGTGGATTTAAAAAGTCGTCACAATGAATCTTTTCAGTTGTGCGTTTGGGTTTATCAGGCATCATGGGTCAAACAAAAATCCCAAAGAAATCCAAAAGTAGTCGAAAAAATGGCGGGGGGGGGGATCCCTGGATCTGCCACTGATATATCGAATGCGCGTTGATACAGCAGAAAAAAGTTCTTAAAAATATGTTAGTGTGGAATATTTTAAAAGAGGAAAAGGGGGTAACCAGTAACCAAAAAATTAAAGAAATTGAGTTTTGACCTTTCTTTTTAATAATGGCTACCCCGGGACCGTCCCATGCCCCCTGTTAAGAAAAACTGTGCAAATAGGCAACATCGCAATAGCAACGGGAGGACAGCCGTACACTAGAGGAGGGGGACGAGGGATTCGGCATGATCAAGATGGAAGCGACGACGACAGCCAGCCAAAACCATCCCTTTGTTTTCGGTTAAATAAGCCCTTTAGTACCTATTTGTTAATGTACCAGGAATAACACATGACTAATAAATACAATCCACTAATGTTATTTAAATAGTGAGTTCGTCGACCCCCTTAACACCCCCTTAGGCCCAATTGCGCAATATTATTGTGGTTCAAATTCAGGTTCAGCCGAAGTACTTGAGCTGCCCTAGAAGAAGAACATTGCTGTAACCAAATGTCATAAACTAAATAAATCTGACGGCAATGTTATTCTTATAGGGTGGTTCAAGTACCAGTCAGGTTCAGCCGAACCTGACTTTCAATTGTACCTCTGAGACGCTCCTAGACGCTTAGCCCAAAGTAAACTAAGTGGTACCGAATTTAACATAAAGCTGTCTCTTCTACAGGGTAGATATAGTATAAAAAAGTCACAAAATAAATGTAAAACGTCGTCTACAGGGCTAGCTTTATACCGGACGTAGCAGATGTTTTCAAGTTTCACATTTTCTTCCAAGTTGCGTGAACATATCATCCTGGAGATTCCACATTTTGACAGTAGCAAATCTGAACTCATTCTGAGAGGTAGCGCACGAGTGGCCCTTTGACATGGTCAAGAATCAAGGTCTTAGCTTTGAATTTTATATGATGATAAATTCTTAAACTTAAGGTAATTTAAAATGTTATATTGCAGTCGATTAGTTCGAGGCTGTTCATCGGGGCTCAATAATTCTTGATTATGTGGGCAAAGTTCTCTCTGGGAGGGAAGTCACACAAACACTGAATGACAGATACCACAAAATGAAGCACTAACGTCATTATTCTCAGTGAGAAAGCAACTCCCCAGTTTCTTCCAAGAATCCGGCACCATATCTACTATCGAATCGTTCGTTTGCTATCCCAAAGGATACTTTGCGATGTATTCTATTGAATACCTAGAAATTACTTTTTCGCTGGAAAATAAGGAAATGGTCCGAAACGAATTTTGAAGCGAAAGGCACCAGAACCTGAGTATTCAGTATACAAATTCCAGAACACATTCAAGAAATCACTGTTGTCCAGAACAGAGTTTCTTTAAAAAAGGAAGGAACGTTGAACAGGAGGTCCTCTAGAGTCCACTGTTATTGATTAAAAACCCGTTACTAACAAGAAGAAGAAAGAAAAGAAAGAAACAATTGAATAAAGAGAAGGGCAAAAGCCAACAACTATTGTAACTACAAAAGCGCTATCGGCCGAACCTGAATATATACGAGAAAACTTCCAAAACGAATTCAAGAAACCACTGTCCACTGTCGACAGTGGTGAGGGTTCTTAAATAACGAAAACGTAGGATCGAAAAGAAGAAAAACGGTAGAGAAGAGAAAATTTGAAAGGTTATCGCTGAAGAGGGAGTTCTACCTCAAGTTCTAGAGACCACTGTTGAACTGCGGAAAAACGCGCTAATAACAGGAAGAAAAAAGGAAAGAAGAAGCAGCTAAATCGCCACCACTGAAGAGGAAAGCAAAAAGCTAGAAAATTTACATCATTCACATACTTTTGACATCTCGAACTAACCTTTTTGTTTTCTAATAACAACCCGCTTTTTGTTCTCAAGTACTTTTAGTTCTATTTCTCGATCCGATTTTTAAGTGAAATTTCGGTTACTTTTTAGGTGGCGCTTACTTCCACTTCTCTGGGTTCTTCTTCTTCTCAGATACCTCCTCTTCCTCGTAGGTAATGACGCTATCTGGGATTTTACCTTCTCCTTTAACAATGACAACTTCATTCTTTTGTCCTTTGCTACCCGTCTTTGTTATTTCACCAAAGTGGATGGACATCAAAACATGAATTTTATTTAGAAATAACCCCTCAGTAAATTTCATTAAAATTCTTCGTATAATTGTCAATGTATTACAAAAACCAATTTTTTCCAAGAATTTTGACTTTCAATAGCAACGAAACCATAAACTTTTTCTTAACGAAAGTTTCATCAAATCATTTTGTTTTAAACCAGAGAATGTCGCAGTATCTTTTGATCATTCGCTTACGGGACACCCTGTATCATATCACTGAAACGCATTTCGACCATCACAAGCTACATTGGGTGGTAATTTCTGTAGATTCTTCTCTATCGCCCTTCTTCTTCTTAACGGTCTTCTTGTTGGGTTTATCTTCTTTCACCATAGTGGTTTGCTCTTTTCATGGATTTCTTGGAAAATCTTGTTGGAAAACGCTTCTGGAGCCTCCTCTTCAAATACCGTAATAGTAGGTTCAGGTCTCTCATTTTCTTTCTGTTTTTATTTTTGTTTGGTTTCCTAATTTTGCGTTTTTTAACGAGGTACTTTTATCGTTTTTTGTGTATCCAAAACAATTTCAAGAAACCACTGTCATAGATGACAGGTTTTTAAAAACAATGAAACGTGTGATCGAAAAGAAGAAAACCGGTAGAGAAGAGAAAATCTGAAGCGTCACCGTTGAAGAGGAGGTCCTAGTACTTATTTCCGATGGTTGAATCGCGTATTTTCGGTTCCATTGACTCCTCCATCTTCGGACCTTCTCCTTTCTCTTCTTCGTCACACAGACCTTCTTCTTTTTCTTCTGGTGTTGGCGTTGTGTTCACTGGACAATATAAAGTGTTCCCTCCTCGGCTCTTCTGAATGTCGTGGCGGCATCAGCGATGTTGCACTAGTTCCAGATATTGCGTAGCCAAGAGTGTTGTTTCTGTCCCGGTCCTTTTTTTCCCTCGATTTTTCCCATCAGTATAGTTTTTAGTCGATTGTACCTAGGATCCTGAAGAATGTAGGTATGTCCTAGGTAGGATGCTTTTCGTTGTTTTACGATGTTTAATAGTTATCGGTCGGTTTTTGCTCTCTGTAAGACTTGCTCGTTGATTATATGTTCTATCCAGGGAAACTTAAGTCGCCTTCTGAGGATCCACATTTCCAAGGCCTCTATTGTTTGAAGGGATTTGATCTTTAGTGACCAGGTTTCTACTCCGTATAGCAGTATAGGCCATATGTAGCACTTTACCACACGAAGGCGGAGCCCTAGTGGTCCCTTCTATCGCAAAAGGTAGGAACTCTTCGTCGTTGTCCCATGTGTCGTTCAATGTTGTGCCCAAGTATTTGAACTTGTACACCTTCTCGATCTGATTATTGTCGATATAGAGTTCTTTGTTGTCTGCTCACTATCATTTTGGTTTTGTTTATGTTGATATTAAGGCCAAACTCCTTTCCTTTTGCGTTTATGGCATTTGTGATGTCTTGTAGATCTTCAATGTTATCTGCTACCTTTATTCCCTTTCGATTATCCTCCAGTGCTAGTTGAAATATCCTCTCGGTGTATATGTTGAACAGAAGTGGTGATAATACGCATCCCTGTCGTTCTCCCTTAGCTATGGTTATGTTGTCCGTGTGATGTGAATCATGAGTTCGTCGTCTGCTGTTTGGTTCCAGTATCTATAGTTTGTGCATTGTTTTAATATCTTTTTCATCGATGCCAGCTTCTCGTAGGATGGGTATTAAAAGGCCGTTTTTCACGTTGTCGAAAGCCTTTTAGTAGTGATGAAGCATACAAAAACGTCTTTTCGTTGGAATTAGCATTTCTGTGTAAGCAGCTGCATGCAGCACAGGATCTCCCGCGCTAATAAGTCGGTGGTCTTCGCATGTTTTTGCATTTGGTCTTTTGGGGATAGCAACAAAGATGGACATTAGCCAGTCGTTTGGGATCTCGCCATTCTCATATATGTTGTTAAAAAGTCTGCACAATTCTTTAGTGTTTATTAGTTTCAGCAATGCCACTCTTCTTTCCTCCACCATATCCAGGATCTCGTCGGTCATCCACCTCCTCCTAGCTTGTCTTATTTTGTATCCAAGGACCCTCTCTGTAGAACCTCCTATATTCATTTTGATGTTATTCCACTGTTGCTGTATGTTCTCCTTGGCAGCTGTGTTGTCTGCTATTCTCTTGTTTAAAACATCCCTTAGTTTGTCCCATTCTTCAGTGTTGCTAAGTGTATCAATATTGTATTTTTTGGCTTTTGTTCCGCATCTTACTAGTTTTCTCTTAAACCTAAAGTGGTCGATTAATGGGTTGTGATCTGATGGGATGTCGGGTCCGGGATAAGCTGCCACGCTCTGGATGTTATTTTGTAATTTTTTGTTGTTGAGGAGGTAATTAATTAGTTTACGAATTATTTGTCTCTCATCATCATCTTGAGAGGATTTCCAGGTGTACAGTCTTCTGGGTGCTAGATTGTAGAATGTATTCGTGATGACAAGCTCTTCCTTTTTACAGAATTCCGTTCCGATCCTGTTCGTCAACTTTATTAGGTCAAGCCGGGGGATTCTTCGCACCTCCCGGTGATTTAACACCTGCTCAGGACTGGAGGCCATTCTTATAGGTTTTTTTCCATAATAAAGTCTGCGAACACGTTGTGTCCTGGGGATATCCCTTTGGATCTTTAATGCAGTGGTTTCCCGTTACTTTCTGCATCTCTATGCCGTTGACCCTTTTAGGGTTCATCCGCCTTTAGGAACTATTTCTCATTCCTAGGACGAGGAGTTGCCCTGATTCTCAACCACTCTTCCACCAAAACCTGTTGGTTGTTCAGATGGGGCTACTTATTCCGGCAGCCGTTCGGTCGACAGAGCCTCTTTAGTTATCCAGCAGGGTGCACCACGTGCAGGCGATGTTGTCATTTGGGTCGGTATTGGTTTGTTACCGTCACCCCATTACACCCCTTTCACACACCAAATTTTCCAAAAAATAAATATTAAATTTAAAGACTTACAGCGCTTTCGTGTGACAGCTTTAGAGCGCTCTGAGATGTTCCCATCTTTTGTTTTCTCAATAAGAATGTAAGGATGGGAATACTCTCAGAGCGGTCTAGAGCGCCCACAAGAAAACGCTGTAAAGAAAATCGGCTTAAACTTTGGAACATTTTTTGACAAGTTAAAAAATTTAATATTATTAGGAAGATTTTTCAGTTAAAATGCTGAATCTCAAACTCGTTTTCTGAAATACTCTTTTGAATAAAGAAGTCGATTTGAAAATTTTGTGTTGGAATTCGCAAACCATAGCGAAAAAAGTGACATCTTACATTTTTTCTTATACTATGTTTCGCTCAGGTAAGTCTAGTTCTATCCTTTGTCAACTGAAGCGAAATACAAGGATAGAACCGTACTCGTGAAGCCATGCTTTCATTTCAAGCACGAAAGATCGGGGGTCAATAATATTTTCTTACCGACAATCAGGTTAGCCAAACTAAGTGTATGACATATGGAGAGACCTTTGTGTTTTACAGTTTTGGAACCCAATATATAGCAGTGAAACACCAAAAAATGGCCACGAATTCGTAAGGAAGGCACATCAATTGATATCTTACGTTAAAAGTTTCAAAATGGCGAATTGCCAATTGATATCAACGAGGCAGTACAACATATGGTATAGTTTTGGCTTTTGGCCTCTTTCATTATTATGGGTCATACAACAATGGCGCTATAATAGGCAGGGAGTGACGTCACTTGACGTTTTACGTCAAATTATTTGAAGTCGCGATTCGTCAGTTGACCATTGTGCTCTAACGCTGACATGACATCATGGGTCACACAAGCATGGCGGACTTACAGCCAGAAAACAAGACAAATCTTAGGAAAATATCGGGTTTGTTTGGCCCCTCCAGTCTTAACTCCACGATTGATATGCTCTCACGACACGACATTAGGTCATGGGACTCACAATAATGTAGGACTTTGATGCAAATTTTGAGTCCTTGAAGAAATTCAGGTTAAAATGACACTAAATTGATTAAAAAAGAAATTACTGCTTTGTTCAAAAATACATGCATTTTGATTTTTTTGAAAAATGGCGTCAAAATCGGCAAGAAGTGACATTTTACGTCCAGTGATTCGAAGTCGCCAATTGATGTGCTCCGACGATGACACTACGTTATGAAACATACAAACAAGGCGGACCTCCGGCCAAAAAAAAACAATGGTAAGAGAAATATTGGCATTTGTTTGGCACCTCCAGTTCTATCACCCTGATCGATATGCGCTGACGACGACATTACGTCATACGTGGCGGACTTCCGGCCAAAAAACGGAAACATTTTTAGCGAAGTGTCGGCAATTGTTATACCCCCCCCCCCCCAATCTCGAACTAACTTCACTTTCTGTCGGGTATAGAAATCATAGACCAGTTTCAGAGAGACACAAAATAAAATTCGAGAGCATTTGGTTCTGGTTCTTGCTGGGGTAGCTGCATGTTAGTGAATGTGTCGCCACCTAACAACGTCTCGTGCTTCCAAAAAGAGCATGCAAAATCAACCAATCGCGTTCAGTGATATGGTAGAAATCTGTTCATTTATTTTATCGTGCTTATGGTATTGCATGTATTTTGTGGAAGCAGAGGCCGACGGTTAGACGGCGACACATACTCTTAGGTGCAATTACCCCAACTGAAACCGAAACCAAACAGTATCAAACATGTAAGAAGTGATTAAATAATGATTTGATGTTGTCCGATTTTTGTCATCTAGTTACCTTTGTGACCTCCATTTTTTTATACCCATCTCCTTTTGGCACATGATGAGAAGGTGGAATACGATAAAAATGTCAATTTTCCAAAGCCTATAATAAGTGAATTGGCTTATACTTCCATGAACCAAATTAATTTAACTTTCTGTCAGGCATAGAAACCATAGACCAGTTTCAGAGAAACAGAAACTGAAGATCGAAAGCATTTGGTTTTGGTTCTTGCAGGGGTAGTTGCATGTGAGTGCATGTGTCGCCATCTAACAGTTTCTTAGTTCTTATTGTTTTGCTTTGCACTTTGTGAAAACAGCAGTTGTCGGATAGGTGGCGATACATACACTTAGATGCAACTACCCCTGCTAGAGCTGGAACCAAACGCTAGTAAATATGGAAGAAGTGATTAAACAATGATATCTCTGAAACGGTTGGAGCTAGGAAGCTGAAGTTTGGCGTCTTGCTTCCTTAAGGGATATTCTAGAAGTCGCAATGCTGGAGAAGGTTCCAGCATTGCTCTCCACATTGGCAAAATTGTTCAGTTTTTTTTTGTCACAACTCAGAGACTGTTGAAGAGAGACCGTCGGTAACCAAAGGTCTAGTTTAACATGATTCATTGCGCTTTCTATATGCGAGGGTCATTAATTACGTCATGTATAGGTAAGGAAATATTGAAGGTTCAAATTTTGGTTGTAAACAGTAGGATGGAATATTCTAGAAACCTTCCAATGGTAGGTATCGGTGGCTGCATTTTTGGTTACTTCACTTTTTTGTTATAACTCCGGGACTGTCGAAACAGGAAACTTAAATCGAATAATATCCGACTTTTTGTCTTCTACACGCCGTCAGCAGGGATTCTCTAAGATACACTTTCCTCAAACAAACTGAAACTCTTCAACTTAATTGAACTGTCAACTTTCATCATTTTTAGTTATCAAGATTTTTTATTTTTTTTTTCTTGTTAATAGGTCTAGAGTTAATTTTGCCAGTTTATGGCAAAACAATTTATGGCATTAAAACAATCTCACGTTAGGTGGGTTATATAACAACGTCCAATATAAATTGTATAAAAATTCTTCGCAAGGTATTGGAAACCTTGCAACTATGTAAATGTAATTGAAAAAAGCCGGGATTCTAATTTTCCTGAAAGCTGGAGAAACGTTCCTAGAATTCTAAATTCAAGGCGGAAGTATATCAGGAAATTAAGGAGTCTCATATTCAGCCTGGAAAAATTACAACTTCAAATGTTCCTAGGTTAAGCATTTGAATTAACAATTTCAGAGAATAGTAAAATGAACTTTTATTAACGACGAGACGGCGGTTTCGAGGAAAGTATTGTTTTGACACTTGAAATAAGGAAATTTAAAAAAGTTTTCAAACTCAAGAGCTTTTAGTTCATTTTGAACATAAAATACTGTAGGAAGTAGGCGTATAAAAGACCTGTATACAAAACAACTCTATTAAGATTAAACGGGAGTTCAGGTCATTTATAATCGAAACGTACGTATAAAGGCTTATTCAAGCATACCACTACGAATATGTTATGTATGCACACGCACATAATATAAATTGAAACATGGGAGAATCAACAAGGACGAACGTGTCAAGAGATGATGGGGAAACTCGAAGGGAGAGGATGATGTCTTTGTCGTCATATGCTGAAAGCAACTTGCTTATTCTAGGAATACGACGTTGCTCGGGTAAATATGAAGGTTGAAGCTGGAGGTAGTTAGAGGACTAGAATATAAAAAAATTGTTGGTATATTTTTACGACAAGTAATAAATCAACTCGTCACTGAAGCAATAACAGGGCTGAGAGTAAATTAAATTATTTTTGCTTCGCCCTAAGTGGCCCTTCGGATTAATTCTTTGCGAAAAGTTTTATAAGGCAAGTTTCGGTGTAACGAGTAAAGTTCTGACGCATTGTGATTTCGTTTTTTTTTTTAGTATTTGCGATCATATATAAACAAGTTTTTGTTGATAGAGACACGTCCAGTGTTAGTTTTAATTGCGAAGAAAACACGAGCAGTGAACAATCACTTTAACTTCAACAGCCGATAAGTACGGCCGGCCAGCACACCCCGGTTCAGTGCCGTTTTGGAGTAATTTTTTTTATCAGTGACGTTGATATGTTTCTTTCAAGACCAATTTCTGGTTTTTTACAATCGCTGTCAAATACTGCTGTTGTGTAATGGAGCCCCGATGATCGCAGTAAAAGGACTGACGAAACGTTGGTGAATGTTACAATAATATCAGAATTAAAAGAGATTGTCCAATCGCTCGTGTTTTCTTCGGAAATAAACACGTTTTCAAAGCTGCTATTAAAGCACGATTTTATTCTCAACGATATTCCAACAGAATCCTCCTGCATAAATAACCGTTTATTTGTGTTTTCTAAATAAAGAAATACAAGGGATGAAAGTGATTTGCAAAGACTTCAGCTTCAAGCTGGAAGCCTTTTTAAAATGGCCAACCTTGTAATGCGCGAAATTATTTATTCCTTTCGTTCTTTTAACTTTTTATTTCTCCAGCTTACGGATAGCAATTTAATTTGAGATTTTGTTTGGTTGTTCGTGGGACAAATTGCTCAAAGAAATAATTTTGATTGTTACTAGTTTTGGCTTGTTTACGTTTACTTTATAAAATATTATCATCGTAATAATATTAAGTTATATTAAATTTTTTCTGCATTAAAATTAATGCCTGGAGATCAATATCAGTAAGCAGATCAGAATGATAATGTAAGGAAGCAAAATGTAGTCATTTCTGTGCTTTCAGAAACACAAACGTTGTATATGCTTGCAAATACGGCGGTAAATGTTATGTGGGTCAAACAAAACAATACCCAAGCAACAAGAATAAATTACAAAAGTCTTGCCAGAACTTTTTAAATTAAACAGAGTCTTTTTATTTGGTCCAGAAGAGTTAGTAGCTCAAAAGAGGTTAGTAGAGACTTAGTTGAAACAAAAGCCAAAGATAGTTTTTCTAATGGAAATTAAGGAAATAGCTGAGTGAAAATAAAGCTGAAGAAAAGAAAATAAAACGTGAAGACAAGAACCGATAATTGGGGATGTAAATAGGTAAAAACTGAGGAAGAATAGCTATTTATGTAACCAGTTACGAAAAGTCCGATTTTGTGTAACGAATGAATGTTTGCGGGACGAGCGCAGCGAGTTCCCACAATTTGAATGACATACACAAAAAAGGCTTTTCGTCACGTGTTTCAGACAAACATTCAATACAATTTTTTCTAATTTTGACTACAAATACCTATTTAAAGAGAGAGTTATTATTATTAAACTTCAATATTTACTTTTAAACCACTTTGTATCTACTTAATACCGTAAAACCGTAGCAACGGTGTGCCACAACCTGCAACTGGTGGTGAAACGAACTTTTCATCACCAGTTACGAAAGATTTTACTTTTCGTAACTAGTTACTAAGGCAGAACTCACCGTTATCAAGCTAGAGGTGAAAAAGTATTTTTTTTTTAAATTACTAAGGGGCTGTATGAAATTTTTCAACTAATTTGGTTGTTTTAAAAGGAACGAGAGTATGTAATAAAACAGAATAGAATTGTAAAATTGGAATTTTCACTAATTTTCATCTCCAACAAAATGGCGCCTAAATCCTCATTTTTGTTCCATCCCATGTTCCTAAAGTGAACCAAAAATACAGTAGAAATTTTACATTTTTTCTTGTCAACAAGAGTAAATGATGGTTATGTTCTGTTCCAAACAATCTCCGAACTCCTATAGGCAAGTCTTGCCGTTGTCAAGCTACAGGCAAAAAAAGTGATTTTTTTGAATTTAAAATGATTTTAGAGGCGCTAAAGTGTATCATAAAACAGAATAAAAATGTAAAATTGAAACTTCACTTTTGTTCAATCCCATTTATATTATTTCTATACACTAGATATTTAAATAAATAAAATAAAATAAATTAAAGAATAATAAACAGAAATAAAATATAAATGACATTAATTAAGAATAAACAATGACATTGAAATAAAACGTCTTAAAATCAGCAAAAAAACTTGTTTTAGGTCAAAAACTTTGTTAGATCTAAATCGATTAAAAATAAAATGTCCCACTTCATCAAAAAATGCAAATTTTGATGCTTTTTGAGAAAGTCAGGCTTAAGGCCAAAAATGGCTGAAAAACTATTCAAAGCGTGTAAAAAGGCAAATACGGAGACTTTGGAAAAATTCAAAACAAGATTATGGTCAAAATCGAATGAAAATGACTCAAAACGTCTAAAAATGCAAGTAAGGAGTCATTGGAGAAATTCAGTTTAGAATCAGGGCTTAAATAGATTAAAAATGACCCACTTCATCTAAAAATTCCAAATTTTTATGTTTTTTTTTTGTGAAAAAGTTTAAGGCTAAAATCGACGAAAAATGACTTAAAGTGTGTAAAAATACAAAGATGGCGAGTTTGGAGAAATTTAAACGTCTTTATGACCTTTTTCGTAATTCCTTATTCGATAACTACAGAATCATGAACTTGTTCTGGTACTTTCTCCGTTACACAATTAACATTTGCCGTAATTTCTTCAATGGTAATGATTGTTTGAGGCTTTTTTTCTTTTTAATACCCAGTTTTTTAACACCTTACCTTCTTTAATGACAGTGGTTTCCTGGCTTTAATTCGGGGAATTCTTCAATAAAATATTCAAGTTCTTCTGGAAGTTCTTCTTCGCCGGTGCTTTTCCTTCTTTGTTATAATTTTCTTATTTTTCTTCTTCTTTACAGTTTTGCCCTCTTCGAGTTCTTTTTCTTTTGGCCCTTTTAGCTCAGGTGTCTGCTTGGACATAGCCTTCTTTATTAATTCCATATAGATTATTTCTTCTAAGCCCTCAGGCTCGGTTTTCTCTTCTTTCAGACTTGGAACCACTAGGTACCCTTCATCAGTAACTAGAGTTTGACCTACTTCAAGTTTTTTTATAGTCTTTTCCACTTTCTTCTTTGGTATTTTTTCTTCAATTTTCTTCACAGTAACCGTAACTTCTGGGGGCTTTGCCTTGTTCCTCTACAGTAATTATAGCGGTTACTTCCTATTCTTTCTCTTCTTAATGAGACGTTCTTGACAACTTTCTTCTTTGGAAAATCGGTTGAAAATTACTTAAAGGATCTAAAAAGGTAATTTTGGAATGTTTGGAAAAACTCAGGTTGGTAGTAGGTCTAAAGTCGATCAAATAGTACCTACTTCCTCTACAAATGTAAATTTTTATATTTTTTATATCAGGCTAGGGTTAAGGCCAAAAATGTGTGAAAAACTATTCAAAGCTTGTCAAAGTGTAAATATGGAGAGTTTGGAAAAACTCAAAATGGGCTTAAATCGATTAAAAATGACCCACTTTATCTAAAAATGCCAATTTTTAAGATTTTTTTTTTTTGAGAAAGTAGGATTAATGCTTACATCGGCGAAAAATGACTTAAAGTCCGTAAACGTACAAAAATGGAGAGTTTGGAGCAGTTTAAACTTCTTTATGACCGTTTTCGTAATTCCTTCTTCGATAACTACAGAATCATAACTTCTGGGGGCTTTGTATTGTTCTTCTACAGTAACTATATCGGTTTCTTCCTCTCTTTTCTCTTCTTAATGAGACGTTTCTTGAGAACTTTTTTATTTGCAAAATCTCTACAAATGCAAATTTTTTACATGTCAGGATAGGATTAAGGCCAAAAATGGGTGAAAAACTATTCAAAGCGTGTAAAAATGCACATATAGAGAGTTTGGAAAAATTCAAAATAAGGGTATGGTCAATATTGAAGAAAATTGACTCAAAGCTTCTAAAAATCCAAGTATGGAGTCTTTGGAGAAACTCAGTTTAGAGTTAGGGCTTAAGGCGATTAAAAATGACCCACTTTATCTAAAAATGCCAAGTTTTTTTTTTGAGAAAATAGGATTGAGGCTAAAATCGACAAAAGATGATTTAAGGTGTGTAAAAATACAAAGGTGGAGAGCTTGGAGAAATTTAAACGTCTTTATGACCATTTTCGTAATTCCTTATTCGATAACTACAGAATCACGAACTTGTTCTGGTACTTTCTCCGTTACGTAATTAACATCTGCCGCAATTTCTTCGATGGTAACTATGGTTTGAGGCTTTTTGCTTTTTTCCTTCACAGCAATAATTTCAGTTTTTTGCTATTTGTCCCCTTTTTCTTTTTAATACCGCGTTTTCTTTAATGACAATGGTCTCCTGACTTTGTTCGGGTAATTTTCCAATAAAATATTCAAGTTCTTCTGGAAGCTCTTCTGTGCCGGTGGTATTTTCTTCTTTTTTATAATTTTCTTAATTTTCTTCTTCTTTACAGTTTCGCTCTCTTCGAGTTCTTCTTATTCCAGCCCTTCTGGCTCAGGTATCTGCTTGGACATAGCCTTCTTTATCAATTCCGTATGGATTATTTCTTCTGAGCTCTCAGGCTTGGTTTTATCTTCTTTCAGACTTGGAACCACTAGGTGCCCTTCCTCAGTAACTAGAGTTTGACCACTTTCAAGTTTTTTTTATAGTCTTTGCAAATTTCTTCTTTGGTATTTTTTCTTCAATTTTCTCCACAGTAACTGTAATTTCTGGGGGCTTTGCCTTGTCCCTCTACGGTAACTATGGCGGTTTCTTCCTCTCCTTTCTCTTCTTATTGAGACGTTTCTTAACAACTTTCCTCTTTGGAAAATCTGTTGAAAATTACTTAAACGGTCTAAAAATGCAATTTTGGATTGTTTGGAAAAACTCAAATTAGTAGTAAGTCTAAAATCGATTAAATAGTATCTACTTCCTTTATAAATGTGAATTTTTATGTTTTTTATGTCAGGCTAGGGTTAAGGCCAAAAATGTGTGAAAAACTATTCAAAGCTTGTAAAAATGTAAATATGGAAAAACTGAAAATAAGATTATGGTCAAAATTGGAGGAAAATGACTCAAAACGTCTAAAAATGCATGTATGGAGTCTTTGGAGAAATTCAGTTTAAAATCAGGGCTTAGATCGATTAAAAATTACCCTCCTTATCTAAAAGTGCTAATTTTTGAGAAAGGCGGATTAAGGCTTAAATCGGCGAAAAATTACTTAAAGTGTGCAAACATACAAAGATGGAGAGTTTGGAGCAGTTTAAACGTCTTTATGACTGTTTTCGTAATGCCTTCTTCGATGACTGGTTAATCATGAACTTGTTCTGGTACTTTCTCCGTTACATAATTAACATCTGCTGTAATTTCTTCAATGGTATCTATTGTTTTTTGCTTTTTCCCTCCACAGTAACAATTTCAGTAACACATTTTTTCTTTTTAAAACCGCGTTTTTTAACACCTTACCTTCTTTAATGACTCATGATATGAATCACCTCATGATAGTCCTGACTTTGTTCGGGTAATTCTTCAATAAAATATTCAAGTTCTTCTTCGCCGGTTTTTTTTTATTCTTTTTTATAATTTTTTAAATTTTTTTATTCTTTACAGTTTCGCCCTCTTGCCTTTCTCTTCTTTCAGACTTGGAACCATTAGGTACCCTTCCTCAGTAACAAAAGTTTAACCTTTTTCAAGTTTTGTAGTCCTTTCAACTTTCTTCTTTGGTATTTTTTCTTAAATTTTCTTCACAGTAACCGTAACTTTTAGGGGCTTTGCCTTGTTCCTCTACATTAGTACAACATAGCGGTTTCTTCCTCTCCTTTCTCTTCTTAATGAGACACGTTTCTTAACCACTTTCTTCTTTGGAAAATCTGTTGAAAACTACTAGGGTCTAAAAATGCAATTTTGGAATGTTTGGAAAAACTCAGATTAGTGGTAGGTATAAAATCGATTAAATATTATCTACGTCCTCTATAAATGCAAATTTGTATATTTTTTGAATATGTCATGCTAGGATTAAGGCCAAAATCGGTAAAAAATGACTCAAATTGTGTTACAATAGAAATTTGGAAGATTCGAAGAAATTCTAATTAGGATTATGGCTAAAATCGACGAAACATGTCTCAAAGTGTGTAAACATATCAATTTAGAGGGTTCGAAGGAATTGAAATTAATATTATGGCCAAAATCGATTAAAAATTACTCAAAGCATCTAAAAATGCAAATTTTGAGCTTTTGGAAAAATTCATGCTGGAATAGGTCTAATAAAAATTACCTAAAAGTGCAAATTTTTATAATTTTTGAATGTCAGAGTAGAATTAAGGCCAAAATTGGTTAAAAATAATTCAAAGTGGGTTGAGTCATTTTTTTAAAAAAGAGTTGGGAAAAAAAACCGATTGGCATTAAGGCCAAATTCTTAAAAAAATTATGACTTAGAGTGTCTGAAAATGCAAATGTGGAACCTTCGAAGAGACTGAGGTTAGAATTAGAGCTCAAATCGGTAAAAAATGACCAATATTGTCTAAAAATGCAAATTTTGATGTTTTTGAAGAAATTCGATTTTAGGGCAAAATTAGGCAAAATTGATTACAATCTTTTAATTTTTTGCTTTTGGTAAAATTAATTTTTAGACTAAAATAAGTGAAACTTGACTAAAAACCCCTCAAAATGAAAATTAGGTGTTTTCTCGAGGTTCGAAGTCATCATGTACAGATGATCATATTAAAAAATTATTGAAAATAAAAAAGCCTGTAAATATGCGAATTTGAAATAATTCAGGTTACTATTAGGGACAAATAGGTTAAAAAAAAAATTAAAATGTCTAAAAATGTAAACTTTTTTCTAAATGCTTGTTAGAAAGAACCAGAGCTGTATTTAGAAAAGAGATAAGTTTTGTGAAAAGAAAACGTTAGGAAATTAAACAATCAAAAAGTAGTTTTAGCTCTTATGTGTTTCCATTAATTTCTTAATGGAAGACGAAAAATAAAACTTTCTTTAATTTACATATTTGTATCTATTACTGTTTACGAGATCCCCATGTCAGGTTTTCTGTCCTCGTATGACACCAGCTGGCAAATAACTTGCTAAAGAATTCCACTTTTTCTTTTGTTGTTGTTTCATTAGATGTTTTTATTAGGTAATGAATTAATTAATCCGTTTATGGTGGTACTAAAAAACACTTTGCTGCTCTAGGCTAAATTATTTTACTATTTAACTAAAAGTGTTAGTCTCCTTCTTGGGCACATTGAGCTCTGATTATGGCTGGTGCTCGCTACGCTTACGTTACGTGGTTCTTCCGCAACAACGACGACGAGGCGAACCCATACGAACCATCGTCGTCCGCGTCGCCGACCGGGCACCCAGCAGCAGCAGAACCGCAGTTATGTGAAGTCGACAATTTCCCCCCCCCCCACCGACACACCTTTCAAGGTAGAACCGACTTTACAAGTTGACTTTAGTCAGTTTAAACGCGGTCCTAGATATTGTTACCATTTGTTTTTAGTCCGTCTGTTCGCTATCTGGGCGGGAAAGCTCCATTTTTCCCACGGGAAACCTCCTGACCATCGTGACGTAATAGTTTGGAGTCGCTTGGTTCCTGCTGAAGGAGGAGCAAAACGCGCAAGACCGTGCTTCCGCTGGTTGATAATTTTCATTGCGATGCCGAGTCCACCATGGGAATATAACAATAATTGTTGTTAAAATAATTTGTTAGGTGTTTGGTACCTTGAACTATGTGCCATCTAGGTTCTAATACAGGACAAAGTCCTAGACGTTTACAGCAGCACACGTTGCTAGCAATCAATCCATAAATGGACCCACCTGTTTCGTCGCGTGTCCATTTCCCCAAGGGGAACTTAGACGGCAAAATATTGATCCAGGATCGCTCCCGTAGGTAGTAACAAAACCTTTCGGCCGACCATGCGCTAGCGTTCGAGTGTAGTATTGTTATTTGTTTAAAATACTTGTTGATTGTTTTGTTTATGTTCGTTGTTGTTTCTTAAACCTGTGCAATAAACTATGTTACTGAAGATGAAACCGTTGCGATAAAATGGCAGCAAGTGAGGTGAAACCTTTGTATTCGACATGCGTCGCAGTTTTGGGGTTCATATGCTTCGTAGTAGGGGCCACAGCCGTTGGGATACCCATGTGGGGATACTTCGATGCTCCTGGATGGGGTAAGTGACGTGACAATCTAGCATAACAATCTTGACCCCAATTTAGGGAAGTCACTGGGTCGCTAATTGGCGCAAATTTACTCTGACTCACATTGGTTAGCACTTTGCGGTAATTCCTTTCGCTAATGAAGTGCATTATGTTTATTTAGAGGTAATGTTATTGAACATCAGTATTTAGAAAGCTTAGGAGGAAACCCTTGGAATGGTGCTTTAGTGGGAGCCACCTTGAACAGAACAAATAAAATACCTTGATATGTGTGTGTGCGTGCATAAGTGCCACTTTTATGTTACCTAACAATGGATTAATAAAAACCGCAGTATTCAATGATTCACTATGTTAAGTTCTGCATTGTGGTGCTGAATTTGATGAGGCTGAAAGTAAAAATGTGCATTGACTGTGAATCATATAAACTTGCATTATTTAGCATTGTGAAGATTATAGCGCACCTAAATCCATATTGGCAATACCAAATCCTTGCTTTAGAAAAACGCAATACGTCGTAAAATCCCCATGAACCCGAGCACCGTAATAAAACACCTCACTCTCCTCTTTTAATGGAAATGTGATGGCTTAACTGAAGCAAACATCCTTCGTAAATAGCTTTGACCTCAATAACAAAATAAAGCTCCAAAGAAGCAAAGCAATTCGAAATGGCTTTGGGAATATTTTTTTTTTCAATTTTGCAGGTAATTGGGGTCGTTCTAAAACAACAAAACAAATCTCGTTTCCTGTTACGAAGATGATATCCGAACCTCGCTGGTTTGTGGGTTATTGTGCCGATCGCTCGTGCGGTTTATTAGTATGCGTTTTAAGAACAGTGCAATGATGGTGATTTTCACTTCCTTTCTTTCTCTTTTTTTGAATCACGAATTTATTTATGTCAAGAATTATTATTTGACTTGACTGGATTTTCATTTTACTTAGCTACATGAGTGATGGTAATACATATTCCAGACAATTGGTGTAGCAGTAATTGATTCAAAAGCCTTATGTATATGAACATGTACGTATAATCTATCTTTAGCATCAGTGATTTGCATATAATAATGGCTTCACTCGGTGTAGCAATCCGACTAATTTGTATTTACCATCTGCTTTTAGGATACTCTCATACGAAACGGGACGTTTCAAAACTATCATGCACCTGTTTAGAAGTGATTCTATCCATACGTATAATACAAGACGTGACTGATTGTCATTGTTACAAAATGAAGTTCTAAATGAAATCGATTGGCTAGGGTCTCAGTCAGAATCTTGATAAAGTTGTGTCAGCTAATTTACAGAGATGTTTAACTGTCCAAAATTCTCTACAGCAATAGAAAGAATGATAAAATATGGAATGTGGCTGGTAAATAGCCATTCTAATCCTCATCCATAATAATTTCTCTCTCATATTAAAAGTTGTGTTTTTTCTAAATTACGTGGGATATGTTCAAGCTGAATTTTATTGAGGCCATCATCGGAGCCCAAAATCAAACTAGCTGTGAGTTGCCTATGAGAAGTTAAAAAACACCATGTTAAAAAAATAAATAAAGTCTCGAGGGTATATAGAGATGGAAGAGTTTAAATATTATTCTTAAGGCTTGAACAGGGAGTCCTAGGCGTAAATCGACAGAAGAAGCCAAAGGAGCCCAAAAATGGCTGGCTTACCCCCCATGACCCTAATGTACCCACCAAAGCCCAACCTGGAGTCAATCACCCGAGGGGTAAACCGCTAGCAAAAATGTTGTACATTACTTCCTCAATACCCAATACTTCCCGATACTTCCTGACTACTTCCCATATTTTACATACTACTTCCTATACTTCCCACCTGGTTTGTGTAATTTCTGAGGTAGAGACACTTAGACTAGATATTTTCCTCATGAGGAAAGAAGAATTTCTGAGATACCTACCTATATACACGGTTAAATTGACAATAATGCATTTTTTGACCTTATATTACAATTTCAGTTAAATAATAATAAAGAAATAACCAGAAAAAATGTCGGAAAGTAGACACCTTGAACAGTACGCTTAAAAAACATAAACGAACACACCCTCGAACATATCTAAGTAAACTTAAATAAATCAGATCAGTGATACTGCCACGCTTTTAGATACATCTAATAAATATCCGCATGATCTTAAAATAGGTTCGTGAGCTATTAATTAATATCCTGCATAATCCTAATTTCATTGGCTCTCGCTCTAAACAAACCTTTGAAAACCAATCCAAGGAGTAAACCTTAGAAAACCTAAAAAATAACCATATAAACTCGAGAAAAAAATCTTGGTTACCTGCGTTGAGCTTGGATCAAGGGTTGAACAAAAATTACCTAAGCCTTTGTCGACATTTTAATTTTTTTAAATTCCAAATGAATTGATGCGATATCTGATCTCGTTAATTTAAATGGATCATATCCAGATAGCTCAATGGTATAAAAAAAACTCAACTTTTATGAACAACATCGATACAGTCACGCCGAGACCATTTAAATATCCCTAACTTTTCCTTCAAAATTGTTACCTTTCTTATCGTCTTTTATTGCTCTGCCAACGTAAAATCTTCGTCATAGAATACTGCATAGTATTTTTCTAAGACAATGTCGAAGACAGGACGCTTTTGAATATCAAACTCAGTGGTCTGCTCAATATTGAGAGTCGAATTCGAGGGTGAGTCCAAGTCTAAAACAGTCTTCATCGTTCAGTAACGACTGTAGCGGTGAGTCTTGTGAATCGGATGATGTCGATATTTCAGGTTCGACCTCGGATTCGACTGTTTCTCTACTTTTATTTATTTTAGTACGTTTCACGGCTTTTACAAAGGTTTTAGCTTGGCTTTTAGCCCTTTTTGTTCCAGTTTTCATTCTGTCTGAGACGATAAACCTTCTTATTCGATCAGTACTTATTTTGCCGCCATTTTCGTCTAAAAGCCAACACCAGGAGGACTTTACACAATTTTTACAATAATTGTTTTTCCTTCTAATTTAATTTCGATGTAAGGGCAGTCCATTGATATTGTAGAATAGTTCCTAAGGTCTACTCCGCAATAATTTTTTGCAAGGTCTTCCTCATTTGTGTCAATATTGTTCAATTCTGGAAATTTCGACGTAATCATCCCCCCATAAATGGAAAGTATCTAATATCAGTAGTAGTATCATAAACTTTAGATATTTGGAAACGCATCAGCTAACATGTATCCCTAGAAATATTATTTAGGATTTGAATTTCACCCAATTTTCACCAAATATTTGCTTTAATAAACCACTTGGAAGTATGTAAAAGTGCCCGAGTCGTGGAGCGACAAATTGGTGACCACCTATTACCCCGTTCCTTAATATCCAATTACAGGCCAATATCAATTCTGTCATCATTCTCCAAAATCTTTGAAAAAGTTATATATATCATCGAATGGTAAATTATATGCATTCTCATGATATATTGGCTGATTGTCAGTTTGGTTTTGTACAGGGACGAGGCACAGAATTGGCAATCTTCAGCACTGTAAACTGCATATACAGGAGTGTGGATCGAGGTGATGAGATTGCTGGACTCTAATTCGATCTATCCAGGGCTTTTGACACTATCAGTCACCAGCTGCTGTGGGATGAGGGGTAGATGTTTGACATTGATTGCATCTTACTTGAGAGGAAGAAAACAGGTTGTCTGTGTCTCGCATGATGGTAAATATTGCCTGTCGGGAATGACAGATGTAAATCGGGGTGTTCCGCAAGGATCAATTTTGGGTCCCTTACTATTTCTCATCTATGTAAATAAACTTAGGGGTGGCTTCGGATCGGGTTTGGTTTGCCAGTATGCTGATGATTCGTCAGTGATACTGGGGAGCCCAACCACTGGTGCTTTGTCTGAATCATGCGTGACAACGATAAATGAAATGAGGGAATGGTGTGATCGAATGAGCCTAAAACTGAATGCCAATAAAACTGGTCTTGTATATTTTAAAAAGGTAAAATCGCGATGCTCTCTCTACGTGCCTGTGGATGAGAGGTCGTTGGTAGCGGCTGTTAACATTAAGTTCCTGGGTATGTACATTGATGATCGCCTCAGCTGAGATACGCATTGTGACGCCCTTGTTTAGAGGATGAATAGTAGTTGTGCTCTTGTTCGGAGGCTCCGCGATGTGACTTCTTTGGACATCATGAGGCTGTATTATGTGTCGTGCATTCAATCCGTTCTCAGCTACGGAGCTTTGTTCTGGGGGGCCTCTGGCAGAGCCAGGGCAGTCTTTGTGGGTCAGAAGAGAGTTCTTCGCACTATGGTTGCAATTCATCCCAGAACTAGCTGCAAATCATATTTTCAACAACTAAAATCAAAAGGAATCCAAATCTGTTTGTGCGAAATTTTGATATTTATGCACCCAATATGTCTGTAGTAACTAGAGGTAGGGAGGACCTGTCAGTTCCTCCACATTGTTCCACCTTCCTGGAAAAGAGCCCACTATATAGAGCTATGAAAGCCTACAACATTAGGGAAGTGGTTAACATTCCAAACTTTTGCAGGGAGACACTTCTATTTTTAAGTGATAGATGCTTTTATTCATTTAACTTTGGAGAGTAGATTTTTTATTGATGCTTGTCTGTCACTTTATTTTATTTTACTATTGATTGTTACCCATTATGGGCTTACTTTATATACTTTGTATACTTCGATACCCCTGCCATTTTATACTATTTGATTGGGCGTCTTTTGCCCTTTTAACTTTCTTTTTGTTTTTTTTTCTTTGTTTTGACGTTGCTTTGTGATGTTTCATCATTTTGCTGGCAATAAAGGATATTATTATTATTATTTTATTTTATTATTATTTGTTATTATTATTGTTATTATTATTATTATTATTATTATTATTATTATTATTATTATTATTATTATTATTATTATTATTATTATTATTATTATTATTATTATTATTATTATTATTATTATTATTATTATTATTATTATTATTATTATTAATATTGTTACACTTCGTTCTGGTTCCGATAACCTCTGAGGTACAGAGCAATATGGGCTGCTTCTCGAACTGAGAGCCATGTGCCATGCAGTATTAGATCTGAAACGCTGGTAGATGTCACCTGCTCCTGCTCTGTACAACATCTCACCGCTCTTCTGTATAAAATTGTTTTATACATACATTTATCCATCCCTGCTATGTACTAATTTGCCCGAATACATTCTACATTTACTTAATAATTTCTTTCTACTTTTTGTGTCTTTTTAAACTTCCCTCGAACTTCTCCGACTTTTTTGTACATTCCTTTAACTTTCGATACTTCCCTACTATTTCCTTTAAACTTCCCTTACTTTCCTACTACTTCCTTTTAAGCTTCCCGTAGTTCCCAGTGTTTGTACACCAAACTTCCTTAGCGGTTTACCCCTCGCAATCACCAGTCCCGGAAACAGCGTACTCGTGATGTATCGAATGATTCCGAATGCTGAGCTGACCCATCGCCATGTCCTCCTGGAAGGAAACTTTAACGGTGACGACATGCATGTTAAGGGCTAAAAGTGCCTCGCATCAAACTCTGACCCTCTCCTGATCCGCACTAATAGAGGAATAAAGTCTACAGATCCTCATGTCTCCTCCACAGATTTATCTGCAAAGAGCTTGAATGGAACACTAGAGTGTATCAAGTCATTAATGTAGAGCAAAAAGAGAAATTGATTCAGTACGGAGTCCTGGGACATTTGCTCAGGCTTAGACTGAAAGTGTAATAAATCAAAGTATATCCCGGTCCACACAGTCAAATGCCTTAGACTAATCATAAACACCTCAGCCGAGGTCTCCTTTCTGTTCCAGCACGAAATCCAAACTGTTAATCAGTGATTGTTTGGCATTTAAGAAAGACACCACGCGCCACTTGACTAAATGTTCAATAATTTTGGAGACTGCTGACAACAACGTCATTTGGAGGGCGAAAGTTAGGGCAGGTGGCAGTGTCAGCAGCTTTGTTAAACGAGGTAACAGGAGCAGATTTCAGGCACCTAGGAGGAATTGATGGAGTCCGCAAGAACCTCAAGAACAGCATATCATGGAAAAGCTGTTAAAGAAACTTCACAGGCAGGCCATCTCTTCCCTTCTCCTCACCCCACGAGGATGACTTCCTGTTCGAAAGAGAACGAGCTTACAGGGTCAGTAAACTAATCCTCTCTTAAACAACTAAACCCCTTAAACCTCCTCTAACTTTTTTCCAAGTTTTGTGAGTATCTAAGGATTTGCTGAGTTATGAGACTAAAACTATACGGCAAGTCTTGAGGTTGTGGTACAAGAAAAATAGACCAACTTCCTCATTGCTTGCCTCTTGTAATTTTCTTCATTGGACTGTAGACTCATCCCCATTGGTGTATTATTCTTTTCCTTGTAGTTTGCAGTTGACCATCCCAGTTCACCTCCAGTTAATTTCACCTCTTCTTCTATTTCACCCTAGTCACCGTCTTAGTAATTTTTATGGAAAAAATGTTTTGCTTTACCTATATCTTTGAAATGATAGTCTCTTGAGTAGCTCAGTTGTTTTTTCAACTTGTTGTTTGTCTCCTTGTGTGTTAAGATCTAAATATCAGATTCAATAACTTGATACAGTTATTGGTGTTTCTGATCTATTATTATCTTTGCCTACGACCAGTAAGTAAATAGCATTAACACATGCTGTATTTCGTTCAGTGTTTTACCAAATTTTTTATTTTTAGCCCACTTTGGTCATGACTTTGAAGACAAAAGCTAAATCTGGTGATTATCAAAAAATTCTGTTTCATTTTTTCACAATACAATCACAGTAGTTTCTGTTAACTTACATTCCTCCTCAACTGCAACAATCTGAGTTATTGGTTCTTTTCAATTATTATTTTTCTTGATGACGTTTTTTTTTCTTTAGAATACCTTTGTCTAGAATTGTGGTCTCCTCTTCTTTTTTTGGCAGCTCTTCAATAGTATTAGTTGGGCCTTCTCCCACGGTTATCATAACTTGAGCTTTTTGACTTTTTTTTTACAGTCACAATTTCGGTTTTCTCTTCTTTGTCACCTTTTTTTCGTTTTAATAATGACTCTCCTCTACACAACCTACTTCTTAGGTACTTTGTGTTCAAAATGGTTTTCGATTTGAATGCAAAACCTGGAGTCATTCACCAGTGCCAGAAACTGTGCATTCGTGATGTCTCAATTAGTCCCGAATTATCATTCGATCTATCGTGATCTCCTTCTGCAAAGAACCCCTAAACTTGACAACATGCATCTTAGCAGTGTAAAGTGGTTCGCATCCAATTCTGACCCTCTTCAGATCCGATCTAATACGGAAATGAAACCTACAGATTCTCATCTCGCCACAGAATTATGGTACACCTAAAGTAAACAGTTTGAATGGGTCCATAACTCGACTAGGATGCATTAAGTCATTAATCTAGAGCAACCCAGGCCACCTGACTAGCGCCCCTCCCCCCTCCGTCTCCGACAAAAACCACTTCCACACGACCAAAAGAAAATTAAAAAGGGAGGCGGAAAACTTTTCTTGAGACATTAATAGCCTTTTTGAAAAGTTGAAAATATGAAAAAGTTTTCTGGAAAATATGAAAAAGTTCATTAGGAAATCAATTTTAGTTGAGAAAAACTTTTTGGAGACCTTTAATATCTCTTTAAGAAATTGTATATTTAGAAAAGTTTTATAGGCAGGAACTCTCCACGTTGATGCCAGGCTTACCTTTATATCACTGGAACGATAATTTGAATAAGATTTTAATGATGACATAGTGAAATCAATGAAGAAAAGACAAATGGATAGTTGAGGAAAGTTTTCTTTAGACATCCAATTTTCTTTGATAGAAAGTTTCCACGTAATGCCAGGCTTATCTTGATATCAGTGAAACGAAAATTTGAATAAATTTACAATGATGATACTGTGAAATAAAGAAAATGGAAATGGATAGTTGAGAAAATTTTACCCTGAAAGCGTAATCTTTCGGAGTATCAATTCGTTGCAATCAACACCACTCTAGAAAGCAAAAATCTGCATGTGATGTACTAATTCCAGTCCAAAATCATGAATTGCTCGACTTTAGAATCTTTCTTCCCAACAAGTAAGGCAACACAAATCTAATAAAGCTGGATAATTTTCAATGACAACCTCTACAAATTTGTCTAGGAGTGATGAACTATCATCAGAGTCATCCTTTCAGAGGCAGCAGAAATTTCCCTTGACTTGAGAAGAAGGTGGTTGGCATTGAGATTCTTGTTTGCAGCGAACTCTGTTTAAAACCCAGTAATAGAGATAACTGCAATGGCCTACGCCGAATATAATGTGAATATTGGATTTTGGGGCAAATATACCATTCATCCATTGTTGGATGCTTCTCACTAGCTGAAAGAATTTACGAATTTGATCCCACTGATTCAACTCTCCCACATTATATACAAGACCCTGATTCCCAATCAATACTTTTCATCAACTTTTATCTTTCTAAAAATATGAATAATCGCCAACTATTCCTGGTAGAAGAGAAACGGAGTTTTACTCATTAGAAGATACATTTTCACCAATGTCTCAAAAACCAAGAAATAGTGGGTAACTAATGAACCGAGGTGTGGTACTTAGAGTGTCTAGTTTTGCAATATATAATAGAAGAGAATAGGATAGACATTCTCAGCGCTCTGAATAAACCTTCTTCAGCTAGAGCTGAACAGACAATACCACCTTGATAACAAGAAAAGAAACAGAGATAAGATTACATATGGAGTTTGCTTGGATCTCTAGTCACACAAAAGTCTATGGCAATAAATGTGCAAATAAAATGGTAACTCTGAAGATAAATTTGAATTTCCTTACCTTCAACTGAATTCTTTTCAACCTTTAAACCTGATTTTTGGGATATGAACAAAGAGATGGATAATCATGTCATATTATAGAAAAAAAAATTATGTAGAATTGATTCAACGACTCTACAAGACTATGTGGTTCTATGGCGTTAAACATGTGAGTATGAAGAAGATTTTCTCTACATCAATCCACTTAAGAAGCCATCACACATCGTACCCGGCACATCTTTATTGAATCGGAGTATTAACTGATCCCTTCATGGGAATGTGGCCAAACGAATACTCTAACTAAACCATATTATCGCTTATATCACTCTTGTCTCTATTCTCTTTTCGAAAATGGTAACCTTGGATCAGATTGGACTTTGAGGCAATCTGATTCCAGATTCATGTCCGATGGCAAGCCACGCCATCCCATTGGTCGAATATCAGCTGATGTGTGATCAGTATCCGTGATCGACCCAATCCCAAAATACCTTCTGTATCATAGTCTCATTTGAAAAAGCATTATTCTTTTAACATCGATTCACTGTTGTCAACTTCATTACCAGCCATCAGGGTCGTGAAGGACTACCTTAGATGACCTACCAACTTTAGAATGTTCTTTTGATGAAGTCGATTCGTGGAGGGAAGAAGGGCCCGAGTGGAGTAAGGATGGGTGGATATGCCTTTTTAAGACCTAATCGCAAGGCGTTATCTGTTCTTTATATATCTTTCTACATGTCCCTTTTGTCAGAGTAGGCGGTTTAAGGTTTAAGGAATGTGGTTCCTGATGACCGGACTCATCTCAGGCGAACCATTGCCCAGTAAGTCCAGTTGTACCACTTCGGTCGTATAGTTTTGGCAGAAAACTAAAAAGATGGAAAAGAAGAGAACTAGAGAAGTAGAAAAAAGGTAAAATGTAAGATGTAAAATGTAAAATGTTAGGATGGAGGAAATTCAACAATAGAAGTCCAACAAAATGAAGGTGCACAAATGTGCCCAATGACCGGTTCCTCGGGTTTTCTTTGGATGATTTAAATAACTTATTCGACCTGGTGCTTTTGGTGGTCAAAGACCGCAACATAGGACAAACTGCACACCAATATCGTTTAAAAAACGCTTAATGCAAACTCATGTATAATAAACAATTTGTTTCTCGTAAGAAACAAGGGTTTATCACTTGTAAGTGCAAAGCTAGAAATGGCCTCGTTATTGCTTTAATGATCAATGAATTACGAGGGGTATTGAATAAATAAACAAATTATGGTTATGAAAGTTTTTAAATCTGCGTTTCAGCTTTCAACTAATATCTTTTCAAGCTTTAATTAATTAAAACTCTATCGAAAAAAATCCTCGTGCACTCTTATTTCCTGTTGATCCGTTTTTTAGTGATCTAAAAGGATTAAATTCTTCTAGCAACATGTTTACAGTAAAATGCGCACCATTTCCGAGTTCGTATCAATTTCCGTTCGTTTTTCACCTCCACTGGTCTTTGCAAAAACTTATTCTATATAGATAAAAGCTCGTTTGTCACCGGCCGCTAATTGCTTTCTGAAAATGAGCTCTCGCCTTTTATATTATTTAGACAATGACGAATGAACGAGGGCATAAATGACGTTAGAAAAGGGCAAAACGAAAATTAGCCTTCCGCCTCTGCTGTTTCGGAAACTTTTGCATAATTGTACAGGACGGTTGTTGATGGGTTCACACCGAGTTGTTTGGTAAGCAAGTCAGGTTTTATTTGTTTTATCAATTCGGCTTCCAAACTCTGGTCTAGGCAGCTAATTTAAAACTGCGCTCCATGATGAGGGCTCATCAGCCCGAGCGCTGGCTTTCTATATTTATTATAGTTTTCATCTACATAAATTGGCCGCATTCAGTACGATAATTAATGAAAAAAAAATCGATGGAAAAGTGGATGTTGCCATCGACACGTCACGGCGTCGTATTTCCAGTTGCGTTTTCAATTTTTGATGGAAATTTGACTGGAACGTGAGACTTTTGCCAACAAAAAAATATTTTGGATCCGGCACGTTTATGGTGCTATCGATATTGTAAATGCGCTGCAGAAAAATGTCGCAAAATTGGCCGGCCTACGGGCCAATAAAAACTGCGCGATTAACGAACTCTAGACAATGAACGCTAGAATTATCTCCATATAGGCGAGTTTCCATCTCTTTGTCCATTCAGTTGGAAAAAATTACATGAAGTTTTCGAGTTCCCCCTTTATGCTGTTATTAAATCACATCGAGCCCAGGTAATTTTATCAGTCATTCACTGGAACAAACAACGTAATTATTCTGTCGCATAAAGCTAGCTATGCGGCTGTAATCACTTTCCGATATGCATTTCAAATGAAATATTATCACAGGCTATTCTAGATAAGGGTTTGTGGAAAATTGCATCATGATTACTAAGGCACAGTTTATACCCACAGTTTAAATTTCACTTGAAGTTGAAGAACCAAGGCAAAACTGAAAGAGTAAGGTGAAGCATTAACACGATAATACGCAAACTAAGTTATTGATCATTCCTGGGTACGGCATGTTTTTGTTAATAATTTTGTTTTTTTTATGTAATTGACGCCCTTAAGGCAATAAATGTGGTTTTATTAATAAGACACTAAGTAATAAGTGTTGTAAGAAAGTTATAACGCACTGAACCGTTAGGGTACGGAGGCGAATAAGAGAATGAGAATTAAAGAATCTAAGTGAAAAACGACAAAAAGAAGCGAAAGTAAAAAATCTAGGATATCAAGAAATTATCGGGGGTAATACCACGAGAGCTTTAAAATTACCGATAATTTTTCACGATTGCATGTTTTCCATAATTTCACGAGTCCTTTAGGACGAGTGAAAATTATCTGGTTCATTTTAAACTCGAGCGGTATTTAGTGAGAATATTTCTCGAATCAAAAATACTATTAAGAAATAAATAAGTAGTGTTAGAATATTCAGACGTCACCTTATAAAGTCAGTCAGACAACGACATTGATTAAGGTTTTATGGTTGATTCCATGACAACGTGAAATTACAGCTGTAATTTTTTAGAAAATTATCGAATTACCGCTTATTAATACCTTTTTTGCTCCATAGCAATAATATGGATGAGTGAAATAATCAAAAACAAAAAATGTCCAAAAGTGGCAGAGAGGTACAAATTTAAAATATTTTTATTTTTTTGTGGGCCAAAGTCATCTAAATACTAAAATAAAAGTTTCTTTTCGGCCCATACGTCACTCAATAAACATCCATTTTTGCCTTGTTGTAGAACTTCTGTTTCGGGGCCAAAACTGAATAAAGAAAAATCTGGAATTATTAATCGGTAACACAATTTTGTGACAAAATTGTCTCAATGGTAGTCAATATTCATTACAATTTTTTACTCGTTTAATAAATTTGTCTCTATATCTAACAGTTCCTCGAGATATTTGCTAATTTAATTAGTTTCAAAAATATTCTGCTCTAGTGGATACTCATCTTCAACCAAATTTTTCCAATTAGGACAACGCTTTATTCGAATTTTCGATACTTGAAACCGTCTTCGAGATATTTGTGCTTTTTTTGAAGAGACAGGGTACCTACTCATTTTCTGGAATCTTTTTCAATTAACACTATCGTGTAATCTAAATTTTGGTGGACAATATCTAAGTGTTCTAGATATATTTGCTAATTCTGTTATTTTCAAATATTCATCCCTGTAGTGGATACTGATTTTTAACAACATTTTATTAATCAAGCAGATGATGTGGTCCACTTTTCGATACTACTCACCGTTGTCAAGATATTTATATCTAAAGTAACGTATCTTTGTTCAATTTTTAGAATTGAAGCCAAACCAATCAATAACAAAGTTCGACGATAGACTGAATATGAACCAAAAGAACAGCAAATATAAATACCTACTTCACATTTATAAAACTATCGATGTTTCGAACTTCATTGGGTCTTCCTCAGCACTTTTTGTGTGTACTCATTTTCAGTCAAATTTTTCTGATATAAATAGTTGGAGCCCCCCACCCTTTTCCATAGTTGGAGTGCCTTTTAACCACAATATAGAATATGATAGTTAACGCTTTTGCAGCTCCCAGTTTTATACCTCAAATGCAGATACTTCAACCTGCCCACCTAGGTGTTCCGGGGGTTGACGAGTTTTTCAAATTTTAGGAAAAAAAACTTTGTGAAAATATGAAAACTCAATGTAAACTTTAATTTAGATAAAAAAAAAAGATAAAACCAACAAGTCAACAAAATATGACAAGAGATAAGAATATTGTTACGGGATACGGGTACCAATAATTTATCGTCAATTAACTACACACTAGGTAGTAGGTGGATTAGCGGGATGGGGACAAATAACGACAATTCAGTTTTTACCAAATACCAACGTTTCGACCATATATTTTGGTCTTTATCAAGGCTCTTGATGTGCTGAAATCCTGTACATTACATGGTGGTCGTCCTGTTGCTCGTCACTCGCCTGCTCCGTGCCTAATTTTCGTGTATTGTTTATGTTAATTTATTGCTGTTTTTTGTTGTCCAATGTAAGACCTCTGGCCCATGATGTGGCGGATAATAAGCATGTTTTTTGATGTAATGTACAGGACTTCGGCACATGAAGAGCCTTGATAAAGACCAAAATATATGGTCGAAACGTTGGCAATTGATAAAAGCTGAATTGTCGTTATTTGTCCCCATCCCGCTAATCCACCTACTACTTAGTTTATTGGGACGCCAAACAATCGTAATAACTACACACTTTCATTTACCTTTAACTATTAAAACAGAATTACTCTCTACTAACAATTTGCACTGATCGCTTGTCCGCTTATTTACCACACTGCACTATCTATTCGATCCCATTTCGCGCGGCTCGCTGGTTTATATCCCCGGCCTGAACACACTCTCGCATTTTCGAGAACGGAGGCGACTGTTCCCGGTTCTCGTTTAGTCTAGATGGGTCGCCGTCGGCGCTCGGCGTTGCCGCTTCGGCCCGAATCTCTGGAAACCGACGATCGGGCGTAACAATAAAGTTGTTAAACCTGCAGTTATGAAACTTGGAAAAATCAAGAAATTATAGAAAAAAATAAGTCCAAAAGAGGAACCAATCATCTTCTAATTTTGGGCTGAACGTTAAAAACTTTGCTAAAAGGGTTTGCTGTTCGGACCGATCTTTTCTCAATAAAATCTCATTCTTGGCTTGTTAAAAAAATTTGATTAAGCAATTATCGTTGATTTACAAGACACAGTTTGGCGCTACAGTTAAAAACGTTACAAAGAATTGGAATAAAAAATTATGAACAATAAAAAATAAAAATTTTAAATGAAAAACCACGAAACAGACCCGAAAGAAAAAATCTGGAATATGTTTATATACAAATCGTGTAAAAACTTTCAAACACTTGCGAAAAAAGGTCCTTTTTCAGACCAAAATTCTCTCAATAAAAATCTCGTGTTGTAAAAGAGCTATTTCAGGCCAGAAGAATATAAAAAATCGGAAGTCATTAATCGTGAAAAACAATATACATTACAAATTGGTAACTCGTAGGAAAAGTTCAGTTTTGGGTCAAAAACTAAAAGTTTAAAGTTTAAAAAGTTGAACGAAACATCACAAAGAATAATAGAAAAGTATTAAAAATGAAAAACAATAAAAAAAATATGGAAGAGGAGACAAACAACAAAACTGAGTTACAATGAAGAAAAAGGAAATAACCCAAAACGACAGTAAATTTTGTTTGGTTTTTTGTGGAAAAAAGTATCTAAAAAGAAAGATGAGGTGAAGGTGTTTTATCATTATTTATCTCGTAGTGGTCTTTGGTTTGCTTTAGACTTTTTTAGCTTCCAAGACATTAGAATATGCCTTGGAATATGCTCTTGAGGAAGTCCCTGGGCAAATACATGCTGTGCTTTATCGACTACGAGAAGGCATTCGATAATGTAAAGCACGACCTCCTCATATCATATCTTAGAGACCTGGGACTGGATGGAAAGGATATCAGACTTATAGGTAATTTATACTGGAACCAAAGAGCAGAAATCCGAATTCAAAATGCAGGAACAACTGAGGATTTCGAAGTAAAAAAGGGCGTCCGCCAGGGGTGTATCTTGTCTCCGATGTTCTTTAACTGTGTTTAACTTGTATGTGGAAAGAGCTTTCATCGAGTCAATCTCCGACAGTCCCATGGGCATTAAGGTGAATGGAATTCCCATCAATAATATTCGATACGCGGATGATACCGTGATACTGGCGGATAGTGCAAATGACCTGCAAGTTCTACTAGATAAGATCAATGAAGAAAGCCAGAGATTAGGTCTGAAAATCAACATCCGTAAAACCAAATGCATGGCCATTAGTAGAAACGGCACCCCAAATGTCATAATGTCCGTAAAGGGAGAGAACATTGAACAAGTCACTCAATTTAAATACTTGGGGTGCATGATCAACCAAAAATGGGACCCAGATCAAGAAATAAAATGCAGAATTGAGCAAGCTCGAACAACGTTTATAAAACTGAAAAAATTTCTGACAGACAAAAACCTGAATCTCAATCTCAGATATAGAATGGTAAAATGCTACGTCTGGTCCGTTCTCTTGTACGGAGTCGAGGCATGGACGTTGAAGACAACAATTATAAATAGGATCGAGGCCTTCGAGATGTGGACCCTGCGACGGATGCTGAGGGTGTCGTGGGTTGAACATGTAACGAATGAGGACATTCTGAGAAGAGCTGGTTTGATAGACCGTGAACTTTTCGAAAACATCAAAAGAAGAAAAACTGGCTACCTTGGACATGTACTGCGCGGAGAACGCTATCATTTCCAGCGCCTTATACTCCAGGGTAAAATAGAGGGAGGAAAAAGAGGAGTGGGTAGGAGAAAACTGTCCTGGCTGCGAAACATACGACAGTGGACAGGAATACAGGACTTCCAGACACTGCAAAATGCTGCAATTAATAGAATCATATGATGAGTGAAAGGATGAACGCCTACGCAGGAATCTGCATGGCACTTGAAGAAGAAGAGTTATTATTGAGAAATCCTTACCAGGGGTTGAATCTCAGATTTTCCAATAGTTGAATGGAGATGTGGCTTGGTAAAAAGCCCTGAAGGGTACTTTGAGAGGTGCAAGTAGGGGCTCAAAGATATTATAATATGCTTTGCTTTGGAGTAAATATTTCAAGAAAACTGAAAATGGAAGATTGCTTGTGCTTCTTTTCTATTACTCTCTTACCATTATTCGATATTTATGCTCAGACTTTCAATATCTTGGTACTCATCATCCGACCATGAGTTTCCCATCTTATCTGTGTTTTGGGGATAGATCTCTCAGCAGCCTCAAAGATATTATTCGTGAATTAAATGTTATTCATATTTTCGTAAGAAGAATTAAGAAGTAAATGATCACAAAAAGCTCCAAGTCAATTTATTTATTGTCAAATTTGTATTATTGGGCTCTGCTTCAGGTACATGCAGAAGATTGGCAAATAGTTGCTCAGTTTCAATAAGAAATGGGTTTCTTATATACAGAGGAAATAAATGTCACATCTGAAACAAAAAAGTGCCCTTTTCCTTTTTTTTGTACAATAAGTAGTATAGGTTACTATAAAATCTCCCTTCAACATTAAGAAAAAGTATGTTATCATGATAATAAACCTTAGGAAAACGGTGATTATGTCATTTACCCGAAGCAAGAGGCTGGACTTCATCAAGCGCCATCTTTGTTCGGGACGACAATCCTGTTTGCCAACGAAGTAAAATTTCTAGGAGTCATCCTAGACAAATCACTCACATGGACCCCATATGTGATTCATACCGTTAGGAGGGCACAGCTCTCCCTTTGGTCGTGATTCAAGAACTCGTGCGGCAAATCATGGAGGATGGGGCCCCAATACACTATGTGGCTTTACGTGACGGTAATAAGACCGATAATCACGTATGGGGCCATCGTTTGGTATCGAAAGGGCAGACAGAGCTCCATCAAAGCATCAAAAATAAGTATCTGCATCATGGGGGCAATGAGAACTACGCTCACGGCAGCCATGGGGCGCATGCTCGACTTGCTTCCACTTCCAATACTCCTGGAACGAGAGGCCAGGAGTAACTCCTGGAGAAAGGCCCTGCGGTATTGAACATGGTCTTCGACCTTCCGACCATGGCATCGAAACGTACATTAGACACTCGCTACGTCGTCAGGGTTCCCTCACGGGCAGACTGTCACGACTCTGAACACCCTATCGCAGGAGAACAGCGTCACAGTGTTATGTATCCCGAGACATCGTGGTCACGAAGGTAATGAGAGGGCCGACTTTCTAGCTAGGAGGGCGGCAGGCTCTGCATTCGTAGGCCCGGAGCCGTCACTGGGAATCCCATACTCTCTGGTTAAGGCTGAAATCCAGAAATGGAGCTATGCCAAGTGCCAGCACTGGTGGAAGAACCCGGACTATCACACTCCAAAAAATTTATTATAGGAACAGGGAGAGCAAAAGCCCAAACATTTCTCAGACTAAATAGGAGACAAATCAAAGTGGCCATTGCTCTGTACAAGGACATAGCCACCTAAGATCTTACATGCACAGACTCGGACTGTCCGAAGAGACGGAGTGTCGGCTGTGCTTGGAGCACGACGAGACACTTTAGCACGTCTTGTGGGACTGACCGGCTATTGCCAGATCAAGATACTCACTGTTCGGAAATACGATCATTGAACCTCCAGATGCAAACGCAGTGTCGTCCGAGAGACTCATCAGATTCGTTGAACATTTTATATTGTTTTCTCGAGATCGAGATCCATCTTCAATGCATTTTCTTTCATATTTTTATTTCCAATTTTCTAGTTCAGTTTACTATTTTACTAGAATTTGAGGTTTTAAAAGTGGTAACTATTTGTGATGTCTAAGTTGGAAATAAACTATCTTCAAACATGAAACAGGGTTCATGCAATACAAACCGCAAACGCTCTGGACTTTAAAGCATCAAAATTTTTTCCCGTCTGTTGTTCCCTCTTGCTCAAAAGACGACGTTTCGACTTTTTTTCGAGACCTTTTTAAGACTAGGTTCAAGACCTGTTAATTGAATGTTTCTGAAAAATTGTTAAATGCGTGGTGAGACGAGGATGTGCGTAACTTTAAAGAAATATGAAATCATCTGTAATCAATCCCAGTCAAAAAAACAACTTTTAGTGTCTATGACATTACCCGTTACTGCTGATCTCCATTCATACAGGCGGAAAACAACAATTGACTAGACTTCCGCTTTATCACTGACGGATAATGGGAATCCGTTACATTCCGCAAGAATTTCTGCGTAATCACGGTCAATTTCCACTCGAATCTTGACAAGCTAATGAGGATGACATAACTAGATCTCATAGTTAACTGTATCCCGCATACAAGGCTTTGTGCAATACTGCACTAGGCTCAATTGTTATTACGAAACGCGTAGCGGTCGTTTGCATACAGTGCCCAAACTGTGTGGTTCCTCTGTTGTCGTTGGACAACAACCTCTCTTAACTTAAGAGGACAATGAGTTTCAAGTCATAGAAGATTTCTATCTTCTCGTTTCGTTTTTAAAGCCACTAAAATGTGTTTTTTATAAATTAATAGATAGTTTCTTTACACTTTTAAAAACGTATTATTATTTTCTATTGTCTTCTAATTGGGATATCAGATTCTAGGTCTGCGACTTCTTCAGTAACGGCGCTGGTAAAAGTCAAAGAGTTGGCAATATTAAACCTTGAAAATGTCTACAAAGGTTTATGACCTAAACTTTGCTGGTTTCATGATATCTAGCGGTACAAATATTTGCCGTATTAAATTCTTTGTGATTTAAATTAAACAACAACAATAGGTCCAAAGTTTCCTGTTCTCCGAAAAGTATTCACGCGGCGTAAAAACCAGTAAATTAGAGAGTAAAAATGGCTACTAGTCAGTAAAATAACTACAAACGGTGAGATTTTCATTAAGAGGATTTCTCTTCCTGACGTGCCCTTGTCTGTCTTCTGTTGCCTTTGCCACAAACGTAGCTATCTTTATTTTACGCAGACCCATAGGAAAAGTTTAACTTTGTTCTAAACTTAATACCTGCCTCGTGGACCCTCTGTCAAATAATAAGACGATTATCGCAAAGCCTTATTTCACAAAGTACATCGTGAATTTCAAAGATATTAAAACTTCTGAGGGGTTCTGTCCCTTCTAATACCTTTGTACACACATTAAATATATTCGAGTCTGTAAACTTCGACTTTACGTCGTTAGAAGGAGTAGGAAGTCAATTTCTCTTATCCCGACGTTCGATCAGGAATATAAAGGGATTTAAACGGTGAAATATACCTCCTTAGGGTGGAAATCGACGTCGATTTGAATTTGGCACGCTCGAGGTACCGAAAGCGAGATTCGAATTAAATTTTGCGTATATCCCACTTCAAATTAGGGCTCTACGTTTGGCGTCTTTTTTTAGACCTTTTTTGATAAGTTTTTCGGGACGATTTGATTCGACAACCTTTCTCAGAAAACCGTTTTCCCGCGAGAGACTTTCTTTGAAACGTATACCGCAATTACGAAAGTGTCGCATTGTATTTCATATCTTGAAACTCGAAACACACATTTCCCTTTCCGGTTTCTTAGATTTATCGTGAAAGGCCATTTCAGTTATTGGTACCGACAGTTTCGATTTTTCCTTCAGAAGCTATGAAATGACCGTTCAAGTTTGAGACTCACACTGTAGTTCCTATGGAATAGATCTTTTTTTCTATAATAGAAATAAATTCCATGCACTTCATCTCTTTTATTTGCCAGAATGTCTTTCTTCCAATCTGGTTTTGCAGGGCAATTTTCATCATATGTAATATAGAATTTCAGGTATAAAAACGCAATGCCAACGTTTCGCTCTTTTAATAGATCTTTATTAGGGCCTTTTCAGTATTCACGTCCAACCTACTTGAAATTGTTTTTTATCAGAGACCTGATACGTTAGCACGAAAACTGGTTACACAAAAGTCTTGTTTCCTATGTACTTTTTCAGTTCGGACATGCCTTCGATCATAGAGCAAACTATTTTGGACCACTAAGTGCCTGTGTAAACTTAAAATGTCTTTTCCTACGTACTATCTACAATTTATGGCTGAAATCTAAATAGGCTCAAACAGCAGGCAACCACGAGACATAGATAGAAAAACTATGGAATAAAATAAAAGTAGCTATAACCTCCGTCACAGATGAAAAACCAAGACCAGACAGGATGGTAAAAAGACAACAATGGATGACAGAATCTATCTTGGAACTCATGGACGAAAGAAGACAACACAGAAACTGCGATAGTGTAAAATACAAGGAACTACTCAGAAAAGTTCTAAGAGCAATTAAAGAGACTAAAGAACGGTGGCTACAGGAAAAAGCTCCGCGAGGAAGGGCCTATCATCACACAGGAGGAAGTGGAATCAGCTATCAAACGACTAAAAAACAACAAGGCTCCTGTGCCAGACCAGATTCATGGAGAACTCCTCAAACTACTGGACCCAGAACAGATCAAACTGCTGACTATCCTCTTCAACAAAGTTTACACAGGCGGTCAATTGCCAAATGACTCGCTGCTGTTGACATTCATCCCGCTTCCCCAATAGGCGAATGCAACTAAATGCTCCGACCACAGAATAATCAGCTTGATGAGTCACATCCTAAAAGCTTTCCTTAATGTCATACAGACACGCATATATAGAAGACTCGACGAGAGAATAAGTTACACACAGTTTGGCTTCAGGAAGGGACTTGGCACCCGAGAGGCCTTAATCTTAATACAGGTTCTGCTTCAAGGAGCACGGGCCGTTAACGCAGACGTCTTTGCATGCTTTATAGACTTTGAAATAGCCTTTCATAACGATCAAGATGATAAACTCATCTCAATCCTACGTGAGTCCGGAATTGATGACAGAGACACAAATATAATATCAAAGCTATACTTATAACAAAAAGCCATTGTTCGAGTCGAAAACGAAACATCAGAAGAGTTTAGCATAAGGAGAGGAGTACTCCAAGGTTGTATACTATCAACTATTCTATTTAACGTGTACTCAGAACATCTATTTAAAGAGGCATTAGACAACATAGAAGATGGAGTTATAATAAACGGAGAAATAATAATTAACCTAAGATACGCTGATGATACCGTCCTTATAGCAGATACTGCTGAAGAACCTCAGAGACTTATAGACCGTGTAGAGACTGCATGCAACAGATATGGTATGAAGATAAACTGTAAAAAGACGCACACATTAATTATCAGTAAAACCGCCATCGGCAACCTACAGTTTATCGCTAGCAATGTAGCTCTCACAATGGCCGAGACAGTTACATATCTGGGCTGCACTTTGAATAAGGACTGGGATCACTCTCGAGAAATAAAGTGCCGAATCGAAAAAGCAAGAGGTACATTCAACAAGATGCGTAATATACTATGCAACCTATCCCTCAACATCCATACTAGAATAAGAATTTTAAAATGCTACGTACTCTCAACCCTGCTATATGGAGCAGAAGAGATATGGTGTTATCGCCGCATGGTCGGAATCTCATGGATCCACCACGTGTTGAACGATACGGTATTGCAACGCATCGATGGACAACTAGAATACCTGCAATACGTCAAACGCTGAAAATTGGAATATTTCGGACATATCATGCGAAATGAAAAATACCACCACCTCATTCTACAGGGAAAAATAGAGGGCCGAAGGTCAGCAGGACGAAGACGAACATCGTGGCTGTGAAACTCACGAACATGGACTGGAATGACGTCGACAGCTCTATTCAGAGCGGCAGGGAATAGACTAATTTGGACTAACGTGATAGCCAACATCCACAGAGAATAGGCACTTCAGGAAGAAAAAGATTCTTTTAACTAGAAATACAAAACCTATTCAAGACTATCTGGAAGTAACGGTCCAAAACCCTTGCCTGTGGAATCTGAAGAAAGCCTGCTTCTGTTGAACTTGCCACCTCAACGTTTAAAACATTTCGTCGTCTATTCTGGGCCGTATACTATTATTATTGTCCATTTTAAGCTCTAGGTTGGTACCACCTTTCTCAATATCCTCATTTAAGTATTACCCCTAGTAGCACGTCACAATAAGCTCAGATTAATGTGCCTTGCTCAGTTTGCAACTAGTGACGAAATAATGACGTCACATTGGTCAATGTATAAAAATGTCATAACGTGACTGAAATATCATTATTAAGTCATCTGACGTGTAGGGGTGGTATTTTTAAGTACAATTATGTACATTTTTCTGCTTGATGTTAAAGTGTGGTGACATGTCTAAAAAACTGCGTTGACATGTCTAAAACATTAGAAGGAATATAAACCTGGATGAATTGGGAGTAAAAATCATAGTTTTGAGAAAGGCGACTGATAGACACATCCAACTAAAAATCTAAGGGAACAAAAAAGGACAAGAGGGAGTTATGGAGGTAGTGAAAGCAAGGACTGGAAACAAATATGACACAGTGATACTCAGAGAGGGTGAGGCAACGTTTATCAAAGACTTAGATGAGAGAATGGTAGAGGCAAAAAGCCCTAATAGGAACATCAAAAGTAAAAGAAAAAAACTGCCGGCAAATTGCAGAGTTGAAAGAATCGGCTCAGCTGCCACGGGCATCAAATATAGTTTTTACTAGCATACCTTGACCAACTGGATAGACCCAAAACCATGAACGGAAAATGGTTAAACTGTACTACTAAGGACACAATGCCAAACATTGTAAAATCACCCATCTTGTTACATGTGAGCAGATGGAAAAACCTTAAGACACAAAGCATGAATTGTCTAGGCTATAGGAATACCGTTAAGAAAACCCTTCTCAAACATCAAAAGGAAAAATGTTGTGTCGTCGTTTATTGTTCGGGTCACACTAAAATGAAGAGTGTGTTACAGGATCTTTGAGAAATAATCTTGCCCAGACATTGCAAACGTTAAAAATCCAATAAACCCAGTATTAGAGGAAATAATAAACGTTTGGCAACATTGCATAACATATTGACAACGCGTCGTTTTGATGTATGACGTATCCCTGTTATGATTTTGCCAGCAGATCGGCCATATTGCTCTGACAAAAGACGATCGCTTGACCTTTTTTCCACATATTGCAAAATGTGTATCTTGTACCTAAAATTTCAAACCAGTTTTTAAAATTCTCTCACGCTTAGAAAAATAAAAAGTTTTCTAAACGTTTTTTTTCGAATAAATTCTAAAGTGGTCGGAATTTTCCAAGTTTCAAAAAAGCAATAGACAAACATAAAAGTGACATAAACAAAACATACAATTTTGGTAAATTTAGGTTAGTTTTAGGCTTAATTTAGTTCAGATTATATCTGGTTAGTTGAGATGGTTAACTGTGGTCTGCTGTGTTTTAGTTTTAACCGTTTGTGAATGGTTATAAAAATGGGGCCTCAGCAAAAAAAGGTTTCTCTAGGTATTGGATTCTTTGGTTTGGTAAAGCCGAATCCGGTACAGGCCTTAAAGGATTTTATTAAATTTTGCTTAGAGTATACATAGCCTCTCTCTACAGTTCTTTCTTTGCTCTGAAAGCTAGAAGACTTTTTGGGCGAAAAGCTAAAAGACTTTCTGAACCTATTGGATTATATGCCTTGGTAGGGTCAAAGCCCGTCGGGCTTAAAGCAGTTTATTACAAACTTTGCTCCAAGTAAACAAAGTTTCTTTTTCTCCCCACCATTCTCAACTATCTTATTAAAAAATCAATGAAGTTAATTAGCGTCCTTTTGGATAATGATGGCGAATGGTATAGCCGGGTGAGGACAGTCAATAAAAAACATCTACTTTACGCAGAAATTGTCGATGTTTTGACGTTCATTCACGTCTTTTTCAAAGCTTTTCTACAGAATGCGCGGAAGTTTTTTCGTCATAAGCAAGGTGATATATACGACCATGGAAGACCATCACACTGACACACACATTGGAACAAACACAATCATGAGACGTCGACTGAACCTCCGACTGTGGGGCTGGTGTGTGCTGGCCAAACCCACAGTTGGGGGTGGTGTGTGCTGGGCCTGTTTTTGTCTGAAGGTTCAGTCGACGACTCATGATTGTGTTTGTTTCAATGTGTGTCTATGTCATGATCTTCCGTAGTCGTTCTTGGGCAAGAAATGTATCTCCTTGCTTGTGCCTAAAAACCTTCCGCGCATTCTATAGAATAACTTTGAAAAAGACGTGAATAAACGTCGAAACGTCGGCAATTTCTGCGTAAAGTAGAAGATTTTTATTGACTGTCCTCACCCCGCTGCACCATTCGCTATGAAATCAATTACAGTTATTATTCTTTTAATTTTTGGAGAATTAGAGTTTAACATACTGTTACGGGTATTTACTTTTAACTATTACAACACGATTAAAACACAATTACTCTGTACTAACAATTCGCACTGTTCGCTTGTCCGCTTTTTTCGCTTATTTGCTACATTGCCTATCTATTCGATCCCATCTCGCGCGGCTTGCTGGTTTATATATCCGGTCTAAACACACTCTCGTACTTTCGAGAACGGAGGCGACTGTTCCCGGTTCTCGTTTAGTCTACATGGTTCCTGGGGTCGCGGTCGGCGCTCGACGTTGCCGCCTCGGCCCGAATCTCTGTGGACCGACGCCGACGGTCGGTGTAACACCGACGGTCGGTGTAATATTGCCCCCCTCTTAGTTTTGATCGTCCTGATCAGAGAAATCTCCACGACTGTAAGTCTTTAACCGTTAATTCAAGATGAACCACTTTCATCTTTGCTCTAGTGGTACGTTGGATCCTGTATACTGTTACGATCGCAGCAACGCCGCATGGGAGGCGGGGCAACGCATGGGAGAGTGTTGGTTGGTGGAGCTTCGCGACCTATCCGCGCTGCGTCATGGCTGACACGAGTGATTTATTGCTCGTCTGGCTTAATCTAGAAGGCAGTTGTTTACGACCGTTTTTTTTATATGAGATTATTCAAGAATTCTTATAAAGAACTTTCTAGGTTTTTCTGTAATTTTAGGATTGTATATAAAAGGCGCATAGAGCGCCCGAGTAGGAGTAGTCTTATTTTAATCGAGCTATAAGTAAGCTAAAGTTACGAAGCGATAATAGGCTATAAAGTGTTAAGTACTGAGTTATTTAGTAGTCGAGTGTATTTGTGGAATAAATAAATAGTGTTTTCGTATTAAATCGTTGCACTGGAATTTATGAACCCCGAGTTCGCAACAATTGGTGTCAGAAGTGCGATTCCAGTGGGAATTTAAGGACCAATATTACTGAACTGTAAGTGAGTGATTCATTGCCGGACATTACCTGTATATGCCAGTGATTAGAAGCCAGCATCAAGCGATGGAGGATCAACTTGCCGCCCTGCTCTCCCTTATGCAACAACAGAGGGAAGAACAGGAAAAACGCGATCAAGTACAGGAGCGACGTTATCAAGAACAGGAAAAACGTGATCAAGTACAGGAGCGACGTTATCTAGAACAGGAGAAACGTTATAACGAACAGAAGGAAGAGCAAGAAAGACGTGATCAAGTACAGGAGCGACGTCATCAACAATTCAAAGAAGAATTAATGAACCATCTCGCAGCTAGGGAGCAACAATTGGAAGAAAGAATAATGCAATCCGTCAACGAATCCGTTAACGGCGTTCACGAATCCATTAACGGCGTTAACGAAGGACTCGAAGCTGTCAACCAGAGGGTTCTCGAGCTAGAAAAGAAATTCCGGGATCAACTTGAGGACGACAACGTGTCTACAGAGAGTTTTAGCACAGCCAACGCTAAAATTAAGCCTCCCGATTATGACGGTACTACTGCATGGGAAATTTATAAAACTCAGTTTGAGGCAGCTGCAAAAGCTAATGGTTGGTCCGAGCCCCAGAAAGCTACATCATTAGTGGTAGCACTTCGTGGAAAAGCGGCTGAGTTACTCCAATCTCTGTCGGTAGCGGATCAAAGTAATTATGCGGCTTTAGTACACACTCTGCAACTACGATTTGGAAATGAGCACAAACAAACCGTGTTCCAGGCCCAGCTGAGGATGAGACAGCAAAAGTCAGGTGAATCCTTACAAGAATTTGAGGCGGACATAGACAGACTTATTCACCTGGCATATCCATCGGCCCCTGAATCTTTTCAAATGCAATTTGCCGCCGAAAGGTTCATTGAGGGAGTTCGCGATAGTGACATGAGATACCACTTACGTCTAGTAAGGCCCAAGGATATCAGCGAGGCACTAGTTCGGGCCCTGGAATTCGAGGCGTCACGAGTGTCATCTAGTTCCTCTCCACGTGTAAGAATGGCAACTTGCAATGAAGAGGCGAATACGTCTATGGCTGAATCCATGGCCAGTTTACATAAAGCGATGAAAGATATGGCAGTCAGTATGCAAGCCCTGTTAGAAAGAACGCCTCGATCAACGGACAATCGGGGCATAAAATGTTTTAACTGTGGTAAACTGGGTCACGTCAAGAGTAATTGCCGTAATAGGGCAAGAAGTCCGTCGCCGTTGTTTAGAAGACCGAGCGGAAACCAGGACCGCCCTAGATTCCAGGAAAAGCCAATTCCGGTCAATGTAAGGGGGCAATTGACCGAGCCCGTTAAGACCCCCAGGATCAGTCAAGTCAACCAATCAAGTCAAGGCAATAATTTGAGTGGCAAAAGTGTTACAGAGGCCAGACGCATTAAAGGACAGAAGATCCAAACTGAACGTCGACAAGGAAGGTGTCACGGAAATGCCGATGCATTGTCTAGACGGCCTTGTAAAGAAGATTGTCGGCATTGTCAAAGAACTGAGCAGCGTGAGGGACTTCCTTTGGTAAGGAGAACGTCGATAGAAATAAACGATGGCTGGACCACACAGACCCTTCGAGAAGAACAAATGAATGATCCAGATATTGGACTCATCCTCTCTGCAAAGACTGACGACAAGAGACCAGAATGGCAAGAAATTGCTGGTAAAAGTCCAAACCTGAAGGCGCTATGGGCCCAGTGGCACTCTCTTAAAATAGAAAATGGATTACTGAAGAGAGCGTGGGAGAGTCCGGATGGCAAGACCGTAGTCAGTCAGTTGGTTGTTCCTGGAGGCAGAAAATCGGACGTACTACAGGAAATGCACGACGGAACCAGTGGAGGTCATTTTGGGGTCAATAAAACCTTGGCCAAAATTAAAGAGCGGTTCTACTGGGTGAATTATCATGAAGACGTCGAATCTTGGTGCCGCAAGTGCGAAGTTTGTTGTGCCACAAAAGGACCTCGAACAAGATCACGCGGCCGAATGGTGCAGTACACTGTAGGTGCTCCATTCGAGAGGGTAGCAATTGATGTCGCGGGACCGTTTCCTCAGACTGAGTCGGGCAATAAATACATCTTGGTCGCCATGGATTACTTCACTAAATGGCCTGAAGCATACGCCCTGCCTAATCAAGAAGCAACGACTGTGGCAACGGTGCTAGTAAATGAAATGTTCTGCAGATTTGGAGTCCCTCTCGAACTTCATTCTGATCAGGGCCGAAATTTTGAATCGGCTGTTTTCCAGAAGGTCATGGAACTTCTCGGAATTCGCAAGACCAGGACAACTCCTTTGCATCCACAGTCGGATGGGATGGTAGAGAGATTTAATCGGACCATGGAACATTACCTGTCTAAAATGGTGGCAGATCATCAGCGTGATTGGGACCAACATCTACCTCTCATGTTGATGGCATATCGAGGCTCTACGCATGAAGCCACTGGTTATACTCCGGCGAAAGTGATGTTCGGGAGGGAAATGAGGCTTCCTGCGGATTTGATGTATGGAACACCAGAAAAAGAGTCGCTCAGCTCTGAGAATTTTGTGGAGGAGCTTAAGGAGAGGCTGAACAATGTTCATGAGCAAGTCAGGAATAAACTGCGGATATCCAGTGATCGAGCCAAAGCAAGATATGACTTACTAGCTAACTCCCGCGGCTTCCAGGATGGTGATTTGGTGTGGCTATACAATCCGAGGCGAAAGGTGGGCAAGTCGCCCAAACTTAGCCAACATTGGGAAGGACCTTATACAATTATAAAGAAGATTAATGATGTGGTGTATAGGATCCAGCGGACCCCTAGGTCAAAGATGAAGGTCGTTCATTTGGATCGATTAGCACGATACCATGGAACTCTATCTGTTCGGGACGAACAGACTTAGGAGGAGGGCAATGTTACGATCGCAGCAACGCCGCATGGGAGGCGGGGCAACGCATGGGAGAGTGTTGGTTGGTGGAGCTTCGCGACCTATCCGCGCTGCGTCATGGCTGACACGAGTGATTTATTGCTCGTCTGGCTTAATCTAGAAGGCAGTTGTTTACGACCGTTTTTTTTATATGAGATTATTCAAGAATTCTTATAAAGAACTTTCTAGGTTTTTCTGTAATTTTAGGATTGTATATAAAAGGCGCATAGAGCGCCCGAGTAGGAGTAGTCTTATTTTAATCGAGCTATAAGTAAGCTAAAGTTACGAAGCGATAATAGGCTATAAAGTGTTAAGTACTGAGTTATTTAGTAGTCGAGTGTATTTGTGGAATAAATAAATAGTGTTTTCGTATTAAATCGTTGCACTGGAATTTATGAACCCCGAGTTCGCAACAATACCATATCGTTGATCCGTTTGACGACTGTATATGGACCCTCCCAACCTGGGAACACCTTGGGAAACTTTTCTTTCTTCCCCTGTGGATTATACAGCCACACCAAGTCACCTGCCTTAAATTCTGAAGAATTCGCCCTTAGGTCATATCTGGCTTTCATCCGATCGCTGGCAATCTTTATCTTTGTCCTCACGTTTCGATGGATTTCCTTTAATCTTTCTCGAAATTCATAAGCATAGTACTGGACATCTTGCACCGGTTCGTCCGATGATCCGTACACCAAATCTACCGGAAGACGAAGTTCTTTACCAAATATAACCTTGGCAGGGGTATATCCTGTCGTGTTATGCACTGCACCTCTGTAAGCCATAATTAGAAGAGGCAGAAATTTGTCCCAAACTTTCTGGTGGTCCGCTACCATTTTGCAGAGCTATTGTTCCATGGTTTGATTGAAACTCTCGAACATGCCATTTGATTGTGGATGGAGCGAAGTTGTCCTTGTTTTGCGGATTCCCAGAAGTTCCCTGGTCTTCTTGAAAAGTTGCGATTCAAAATTCCGTCCCTGGTCCGAATGTAATCTAATGGTCTAATGGTCTAATGGTAATAAAGACCCTTGCCACGGTGTTAGTGTCCTGATTTGGTAGTGCATAATCTTCACGCCATTTACTAAAATAATCCATGGCAACTAAGATGTATTTGTTGCCTCTATCCCTTTCTGATGGGGCTTCTTTCAGGGATTTCTTTCCAATGGGGCACCAACATTGTATTGCTTCATTTGCCCCCTAGTCTTTCTTTAGGGTTCCCTGGAGCAGCAGTATCACAATTTCTGCACCACTCTTCGACGTCATCTCGACAATTCACCCAGTAGTACCTTTCCCGAATTCTATCCAGGGTCTTATTCACTTAAAAATAACCTCCAGACACTCCATTTTGCATTTTTTGCATGACATCTTTCCGTCTACTTTCTGGTACGACAAGCTGTAGCGTCGCACTGTTCGCTTGTCCGCTTATTTCGCTTATTTACTACACTGCCTATCTATTCGATCCCATCTCGCGTGGCTTGCTGGTTTATATACCCGGCCTGAATACAGTCTCGTACTTTCGAGAACGAAGGCGACTGTTCCCGGTTCTCGATTCGTCTAGATGGTACCCGGGGTCGCGGTCATCGCTCGGGGTTGCCGCTTCGGCCCGAATCTCTGTGAACCTACGGTCGGCGTAACAATACATTTAATCTTAATAATTTTAATGATATAGTCGTTAAAACTTCATAAACTAATAATCAAATTATAATTAAGACACCTAGGGCATTACAAATATAGTAACTTGTATTTAACTTCCCTTGGCTGTCGTTTAGGGTACGAATTAGAAAACACCCTGTATATGGACTGCAACGATTTATTTTTCCCATTTTCTACCAAAATTACGACTTTGCTTTTCTTGCAAACTCGCAACATTTTACGTTAATCTCGTGCAGTTTTTCACAGTATACAGTGCATAAATAGTTAAGCGAATTTGAATGGAAACAGGGGTGGGGGCGGAAAGTGGCGCTTTCCGAGGCCAGGGGTGCCAATTTAATTTTCGCCTCCCAGTCGCTGAATGTGGAAGAAAAGGGCGCGTGTGGCGCATTACTTTACATTTGGATAAAGTTCGAGAACAAAGCGGAAAAGCCTTGCCGGATATGTGTATATATATACGAGAAGGTGCAGGAGTAAAGGTGTGAGATTGTACAAAGTTGCCTCGAGCTGAAATCGTTTATGGTTTGTATTAAGGGAGTTTTGCACAGCTCGATATACGCATTTGGACGGTAAAACTAATACAGCGAAAACCCTCCTCTGATGTGACTATGGAAAGAAGTTTCAAGGTGAAGTCGTGTAAATAATGTGGGGGTACGTCAAGAGAAAAGGGAGTTGGATCCGTGACAGAAAATAATGAATAAAGTTACTTTAGAAATATTGTGAAGTCGTATCTGTTAAGTAACTTTTAAATATTAGAATTTTATTTATGATAAGGCACACAGACAAAAATGTTGCCTTGCAATTCATATAAGTCATGTTTTTGACATAATTTTCAAACTCAATAATCAAACTTCATATTTGGTACCGAAAGAACTAGTTTTTCTTTATAAGCCTGTGAAACCTTTCACGGATGGTCAAAATACAATCTAAAGTGTTTAAAGATCTCGATGAATGCTGCGATTGATAAAATCGTAACGTTTCTATTCGAGACTAACGACCGAGGCCATTGAGATCTTTGACACGCCCCATTCAAGTTTTTTTGTGCGCTATGAAAATAATGTATGCACGAAACAGTCTGTAGGAAAAAACACTCGTGGAAAGGTACTCCAACACGTTGCAGAATTTTTGGAACTACCTACGCCATTATACACGGGACATTGCATTCGCCGCACATCAGCGTCCTTACTAGCAGATGCTGGAGCGTCTATAGAAGTTTTGAAAAGAAATGGTGGCTGGAGGTCATCTGACGTAGCTGAGGGATATGTAGAAAATTTCGTTGATAATAAAAGAAACATAGCATACCAAATTTCTTTGTTGGTTCCAACTCAAAAAACACAGGTGAACATCCAGCTCTTGATGTACCCTGCACGAAAACATCAGAGATCACTACTGAAATTTCAACATCAACGCGAATGGCTATTGTCCAGTCTATCGATATTTTTAATGCAGATACTCACAGCTTGTTTCATTTTTCCAATTGTTCCCATGTTACTATTAATTTTCATAAGTTTGATAAATCAAAATTCGTTTATACATTATAGCGCTTTACTAACACTTTACTCCCTGGGGAGTGAAAAATTTACTTTTACACCCTTGGGACTAAATAATCTACTCAAGACTGACATTGTGTGTAGGTTCTTATTAGTAAAGTTGCTCTGACGTGTTTCTAAAAAAAATAAAATAAGGAGCTGTACTCAACAAAAGAAACAAATAGAAATTCATATTTTATTCTAAAACCAAGAAAAATCGTTCTTGGCTCGCAATCTTCTGGGACCGGTGCAATTCTCACCCCGAACAATCGCAAGCATCAGTTAACTTTTATTTCTCATTGTTTGAGCAAAATATTCAGAAAATTCCGAGCGAGGCCAGTAAACACAGAAAAGTGCGATATTTCAAAGCGATATTGTAGAGAGAAAACGCGATTGTGAATGTAAATTGTTTGTTCTAGGTGTGAGCGACGACAAAGGTTACTTCGGCCCTTGGAAGACTTGCAAGCTCCTGCTGTACAACAGAGAGCGATGCGAGGAAGACGTTTCCCGCTTTCGGTCAAGTGGTAAGTTCTTTATTCGTGGCACGTTAGGGCCGCAATGTAGCTTCAAGTGCCAACCCTTGTCGACTTCGGCATAGATGTCCTTTAAGACCACAAAAATATTTTCGTCCGTTTATCATCAGATTTAGAGCAAATCCTTTCCCCAATCGGTCGAATAAACTTTCCCCAAACACCCTGGGGTTTGTAATTGAACTTAGAAACTCACCGCAGCTGAATGTTCTAGTTAGTTTTGCAGTTGCAATGGTACAGTAAACAAAAAAAAATCTGCCGTGAACCAGAAAACGTTGTTACAGAACTGTTTGGTCCGAGCAAATGTTACGTCATAACCAACAATACTGATATTCGATAAAGAAAATGCATTCGACATGAACGCTTATTACATTCTTAACAGGTTTTTCCTGATAAGTGACTCAAAGGTCAAGTACAATAATTACTTGGACAAGTCGAATCTCTCGCTTACTTGTTCGGCGCCAATTAGAGCCAATCAATGAAATAGGTCAACAAGGAATTATGAATTACGAAATTATAACACATAAAGATGGCACGATAGGTAACGAATTTTATTTAGGAATCACCAGAACGATATATCTCATGGTGAATGTCAAAAAATGGTGGAGTCAAGTGGATAACTAGCTATGAAATACGGTGTTCGTTTGATTTATGCCAAGAGAATTTTTGACTGCAAAATAATGTTTGCTGCGAGCTATACAGGGTGGTCACTTTTACAACGTTTAACAGTGGGATCTCCGAACGAGTAAGACTTACAGTGTCGGTTAAATTAGGAAAAAGCTACACATTTTAAGTTCATTAAGCCGCAACCTTGAAACTAGCTTTTTCTGTTTCGGTTACTGAAATATCTCAAAAAAAGTGAAAGTGTGCAAAAAATAAACAAATTTCTGCCGTGAAAACTAACAATCGTATTTCGATAAAACTTGGGATTCTAATTTTTCTTGAAATGACATTGACAGATTTTTTTTTCTACGTTATCTAGTTTTTGCATTCTGACACTCTACATTAATTTTTCTTATGGGAGCCATATTGGATTTTAATACCACAAAGTAGAGACAAAAATTACCTTTCCCGTAATGTATAACACGTGGACAGAAAAGTAATAACGCTTCCGAAAAATGCGCTTTCTGATAGTGTTTTCGGGTGACAGCTCTAGAGCTCTCTGAGAGTAATCCCATCCTTTTCTCGTAAGAACCTCGGTAAGAATGTAAGTAAGGATAGCAAGTACTTAAGTAACTTATTTTGGTAACTATCAAAGATAGATATCTATGCCATTTAAGATTAACTTACATTTATCTATGTAAATAAATATTTTTACCCGTAGAAAATTGTAAATTAATGTAGATAAATAAAAATGACAGTAACGACAATTCGGAATGTTAGTTATATTGTGTCATAAGAGCTGAGTGTCAATTGTCCACTAATAAATGACATTGACAATTGACACTGACATTTTTTTATTAATAAATTTTTATTTTAATTTTATCATTAAACAGGATTTATATGAGATCTATATAAAGTAATTGGGCTGGCTCTGGCCCCTTGGCTCCTGGTAGAAGAAACATATTGTCAGTCCTACTGGGTACAAAAATACAAAAAAAAAAAACAAGAACAACGGGGGCAAGCAATGAGAGTTGAGATTCTAGTTTAAAAGAAATTTTTGGTACTAAGTAATTGTAAATTAGGTAATGAGGCATTTCTCTCTAGAAAAAATGCTTCTCATTCATTTTCTCTACGCCACCTTCTCTAGTCGTAACTGTATATTGTATCAGGGTTTAATAATTTCAGTGTTGCGATTTAACACGAAAACATTATTTATCCCACAAATACACACAAGTACAATTCGACTACTAAATAACTCACTACTTAACACTTTACATCCTTCTTTTATCGTTTGGTACTTTAGCTTACAAGCTAGATTAAATAACAATAATAATAATTATCTGAGCATAGAAAAAAATTTTGCTTACCAGTTAATTATCCACGCTCCCATCCCTGCTAACTATGTAACAAATACTCCAGACAGGAAACTGTTTATAAAAAACAAAAAATGCCAAGATATTCTCTGCAGAAACGGTCTTGACACAGAGTTATTACTTTTCTGCCCATGGATAAGTATAATACATCACTAGTAAGGTAATTTTTTTGTCCCTATTTTGTGGTATAAAAATACAATATGCCATCCATAAGAAAAGCTAAAGTGTAGTGTCAGTATGCAAAAACTAGATAACGTAGTAAAGCGCTATCACAAAACGTCACAATCCCCAGTTTTATGAAAATAGGATTGATAGTTTTTACGACAGATTTTTTTTATTTTTTGCCTACTTTCACTTTTTTCGAGACATTTCATAAACCGCAGATACATCTAGTTTCGGGATGAAGTCTTAGTGGGTATTAAAATGATCAACTTTTTCCTAATTTAGCCAACCCTGTAAGTCTTACACGCTCGTATATCCCAATGGTGTACATGGTAAAACTGACTACCCTGTATAGTATTTAGATAACGAAACTTTGAAGTTTCTCAAAAGTACTGTTTCCAACAATTCAGCTGCACCACATGTACTTTAACGTGTCAACTACAAGTTAACAAGTACGAATTTGAAGCTGTAAATGACTTTTTCCTAAAAAAAATATTTTATTACAAGGCCTGGGCTTTCACGCCGGTCAAAATACATTCTAAAGTGTTTTCCGGGCTTTGAAGCCGCGGTCCAATGGAATTTCTTTCTGACGTTTCGTCTACAGCTGCGGCAGAAATTTTTAAAGACGATGATGCAATGGACATAGTGATCTCCCGTGCTTCCCGACGTTGACTGTGGTGAGCTCCTTGGTATTTATTCCCCCGCCGTCGCCGCCGTGCTGCAGTGGAGGGACTGGGGTGGGGGTAGTGGTGGTACCGGGTTTCGGCGCATTTGTAGTGTGTCGTAGAACTCGCTTCCAGTCTGTATCTAGAAACGTAATTTTCTCCTTCCTGTTAGTTTATCTCGTCAGTCTCGGGTAGAAACGCGATTGATATAAGATATCCACCTCGTTTGAAAAGGATGTCGTGACCCTCGAAGAGAGTGTGCTCTGCTACTGTTGACTTTTGTGTTTGTCCCAGTCTGTTACTCCTTTTTTGTTCCGTAATCCTCGTGTTGTCACTGCGTTTTGTGGTGTTAATGCCATACCAAGCCACCGCTGCATGGAACTCCGAAAACTCCGGGTGCTAAGGGATCTCTGCGGTACTACCCATCACTGCCTAACCACTCACATGACTGCCTGAATTAAAAAATGCCAGCCAAGCAGCCAGTCAAAAGAGCAGCAAGTGGACGCAGGCCGAACTGGAAGAACTAATAAGGGCGTACATAAACAGACCGGAGACTCTCCTAACCCAAGCCCGTATTAGGGCTATTTGCGACAGTTTTCCTGGACGATCCGAGTTATTGCGGCTAAACTTCGGGAAAGCCAGGCAAAACAGCAGCAAGGGGATGCAGACCGAACTGGAAGAACTAATAAGAGCGTACATAAACAGACCGAAGACTCTCTCAACGATCCGTATTAGGGCTATTTGCGACAATTTTCCTGGACGATCAGAGAAAGCAATTGCGGCGAAACTTCGGGAAAGCCACTCAGATATATATTATATGCTTAACAACGATCCACAACCCCTAAGCTGCCGTGGTGGAACATGAACAGGCGGACGAGACACCAGAGGAAGAAGGACCCAAAATGAAAACATTAACAACTAGCAGGACTTGGCCGAGCAGGAGCAGCACCCACATGTCCGAGACGAGAATCCATTTGCAACAACGCACCCAGCAGGAGTCTTGGAGGAATAGAGGCCGACGGTGAGGAGGGTCACCTACAACCTCCAACACCCGAAACAACACATGTCAGGCAAGAGCCACTATACCCAAAAATAAAGGCCTACTTCGACAAGTTGGTTGGATGCGTGAGTTGCAGCTAGCACAAAATCAAAAAAATCCTAATAAGACCTCAAAACAAGAGGACTGTTGCTCTGGTTGACGAAATTCTACGGAACAAAATTGTCGAAATTCAACAAAAAACTACACCAACAGAAGTAGAAAACCGAAAAGTTATAAAAAAATGCCATCTACGTCGCAACAAAAGTTCTCAGAGACTCATTAGTAGGCAAGAAACTAGCACATACAAGAACCGAAGACCAGGTAACTAGACTGCAGAAACGACTATATTGCTTCCACTGAAGAAAGGTTGGCAATGCTGAAAGGAAAACTTGGAAAACAAAAAATCCGAGATGAAGCAAATCTGCTCAGAAGGATTCTGACATCTATAGACCTGCAGCAGAGGCGCAGGTCGAAGGGAAGCTCAATGTCGAGGACGCGGAGACTTTCTTCCGTGAACTTTTCTGCAAGTGTGCAAACAACAATCAAACACCAGTGTTTCGGGAGTGGCTCTGCGAAATAAGGCGATATTCGAGTGCACAGAAGTTCGACCAACAAGCAACTCCAAACTACGTCAGGGCTACCCTACGTGGGCGGCCCCCTGGAATACGTCCGGAGAGGACGGAATCCCCAACATAAGCACTTCGCAGAAAATCCTTGCGAGAAAACAGAAATTGACTGAGACTGATGCGCGCGCCAGGCTCGTCCTTATCCATAAAAAGGGCGCCGAACGTGATCCTGAAAACTATAGACCCATTTCGCTGCTAAATACTGATCACAAAATGCTCACAGCCGTAATCACAGCAACCCTTAGGGAGTCTTTTCCAAGCTGGGCAGTTTCACCGGTGCAGTTTGCCAAACGGAATATCTGGGGAGCAACACTCGGACTTCTGGAGGACAAAAGCATCACGACGTTGGCAAGAAAACGAAACACCAAGAACCGCTCTGCGTGGTATGAATTTTGCAAGGCATTTACCACTCGTGCCTCAAGAGGCTCATCGATGCACTTCCTCTGCACCGGGAAATCAAGAATACCACAAAACTGGCTATGAAGCTCTGGTGCCTCAGGATTCAACTTCGGGAGAAGCAAACCTCGCCAATACCGGTGAGGAGAGACACTCAATGAGTCCACTTCTCTTTACGCTGGTGACAGCGGGACTAATCATCCACGTAAACACGAGACCTAAAATCGTCAAAACAAGCCAAGAAAAACATTGGATTCTTGCCTACATGGACGATATTAAGTGTCACGCTCCCACTAGAAGCAGTTTCAAGCTCACCAGCAAATAACTGACGAGCGCCGTCGCGGAGCTTGGATTAACGCTAAACTCGACCAAATGCGGACACTACACAAGATCTGATGAGGTGGGGGACGAGGACTTGGAGCCGTTTCTCCCTCAAGTGCGACAGGGCTATAAATACTTGGGCCTAATACAGTTGGAAAAAGACACCGCAGAAAACTATCAGAAGATGGAGGAAGAACTGCAGGATAAACTGAACCTGCCCTTGGAATCACAACTCACATCTCAAAAAATTATACTTTTAAATTCGACGGTGATCCCAGCAGTTACTTATGTAACAGCAAACATCTTCTTCAACGAAAAAAGGAGCACCACACTGAGACATGGACAAAAAGATCAAGAACAAGCTGATCGAGCACAAACTCAAGGGCAAATCCTCCTCCAATGCCTCCGTTTATCTCCCTGTTCAAACAAGGGGCCTAGGACTCGCTTCAATCGAACGAACAACCGAAGCGAGCTACGCCAAAAAAGGTATCTATCTACTGAAACACAAGGGCTTAGAGAAGTGCAGACAAAGGTCCGAGATCCTCTAAAGGTCTCGCTGGACAAACCCTCTCACTGATTTGGAGTGGGTCCTCCAGAAAGAGGAGAATGGGTGTCAGACGCCATAAAAAAGAAAACAAGTCAAGAACTTCTGGAAAAGTTGTCGCAAAACATGCACACGTTCCCAACCCTAGATTTTTGGCCTAGATTCTGCGGAGGAACAACTACACGGGCTGTGCGTTGGACTTGAGAGGTGGAACGGCGGAAGAGGGTGCGGAGCGGAGGAGACTTCTTACCATGTTGCTGGGGCCTGCGTTCAGAGCACCTACAGTACCAGGCATGACTGCGTGGTCCACTGGCTGCTAAAAACCTTATACATATGCCTCCGAGCCCCGCGTGGATGCTTCAATTTGGCAGGGCGCATTGCCAGAAGACCTTCCGGTGTGTCATGAGGAAAGTGACCATCAAATGTGGGAAAAAACCAAAACTCCACTCTACCACAGCAAGCCGGATGTCGTAGTGTACCTGACAACCCCAGACGAAGTGTTCGTCATAGAGGTGGCCTGCACTTCTTCACCTGCAAAATATAAGAAACCAAGAAAAGTTGAAGAAAACACGGTACACTGTAAATTCCATCCTGAAGACAACTTTGAAACGCAAAATGTATCGCGCCACCTAATCTAGTAGACGAAATAAGGCTGATGCAGCGTTGTCCTGTTACCTTTGCCATCTGCGTCGTGGGCTGCTATAGAGAGATTATGGCTTCTCCACGGACGACATTCTCCTCCACTTCCGGAATGTCCTAAGACGAAGCCTCAGAGTGTCGCCGCGCTGGCAAATTCTGACTAATAGGATAAGCCACAGCGTAGCCGTGTCCACCACTAATATTTTATTAGGGAGAATTGAGAGGGGCCGCAGAAGAGGCGAGGGACAACCATCACGACCGCCCGCTGGAAAGACCTAGTGGGGACGACAATCCGGGGGAGATCGATCCCAACGGACGCTAGCTCACCACCAAAGATCTTAAATATTCGTGTTTCTTCAGTTGCATAATATGTTTGTAAACTTGTAAATATTGTAAATAAAGAAATTTCTAAACCACTGCCTAACCACTACATATTTTCAATGGAAGGAAGATTTCTACTCACAAACTGATGGTGTAGCTATGGGCAGCCAGTTAGTCCAGTAATAGCCAACTATTTTATGGACATTTTCGAGACCAAAGCGTTGGCCAATGCTTCAAAGACGACAACCATCAAAGAGGCCGAATGGGACTGCTTGCGCACATCGTTTATAGAAAACCAACACACACTGACCGATACCTCAATAACGGATCAAATCATTATCTCAGACAGAAAAGGGGAATCCTAAAGACTCTGTCAGAGCCAAGATAATTTGTAACCCGGCTGAATTGGAACGGGAAATGAAGCATTTGGAAAGAGCCTTTGGTTAGAATGGATAGGGCAAGCACGAGTTGGACAGCGCGGTTGGACTAGTTTACCATACATCCACGTAGTAACAAACAGTATCTTCAGGCTACTGGAAAAGCACAATGTTAAAACTGTCTTTAAACCCACTCGTACAATACAACAGAACTGGAACGGGAAATGAAGCAAGGGAAAGAGCCTTTGGTTGGAATGGATACAGCAAGCACGAGGTCGATAGGGCCTTCAGTCCAAGGAATGTAGAGACTTGACAGAACCCACTTCCTGTTAGCCATATATACAACAAGCCAGATTTTGCCTTCGGTCTTGATGATTGTCAATAAGTGCTCTTAAAGTTATTCGAATCTCAGTTATACATATTTTCTTGAAAATGGATGGATCATTATCGATTACTTTGGATGAATGGAATCCTTTAAATTCAAAACCTGGATTTTTTTTAACTTAATGTTAAACTTCAACTTCTTTAGATCTGACAATAGTGCTGGCGCAAGTAGGGGGTGCTTAAATTCAACAAACGTGTCATCTTCTTTTCAGTAGCCAAATCTGTTCTGTAAAAAAAAACACGGCCAATTTGTAGACTTTCTAGTTAACACCTGGTGGTCTTACAATACTGGTACACATTGCCTGCTGTACTACTGATCTCGTTTGGTAAGTCAGCCGGAATTCCCTAAGGACCAAGTTGTAGTAAATCAGCAAAGGAAGCGATTTCTAATGGCACTTATAGATATCTTTTCTGCGGTAACTCAAGCGAAATTTAAGGTTATAAAAGGAAGGAAAGAATTTTTTCGGCCTGTAATCACCATGACACCCTAAGTTAATCACCATCTTGATACCATACCTATTCACAATCTCATTCCATTCATAAGAGCTTGTGCTGAAAAATAATCGTCTCACGCAACAAAACGCAACTTTTTTTGGCAAAATCCCATTTATTTCTCCTCTTGCAACTCTATGCACTTTGTGGCACGATTCTTCAATTTTTCGATGCCCTTTAAATAATACGATTTCTCGAAGCTTTCAAAATAGGCCTTTGTCCCAGCGATGACCTCTCCCTCCATTCGATCCAAATCTCTTTCTCAAGTTCGGAAATAGATAGCAGTTCCGGTGGGGGGAGGGGAGATTGTACTAATTTTTCCACTGCGACTGTACACTTGTGTGCCGTTTCGTTGTCTTGGTGGAAGGGCACTTTCTTCTTCATTAAATGCAGTCCTTGTCGCTTCAAACTGGCATCAAATCGGTCTAACAGGTTTGAGTTTTAACCTCCAGTGGTTGCTTTGCCCTTTTCAAGATAATCCATATGGATTATACTCTTCGCATTCCTAAAAACTGTGATCATGACCTTGTTGACCAACAGACTCACCTTGGGCTTCTTTGGCTCATTTGTCGATCGTTTATCATCAGACCATGTTTTTTTTTATTGTCCACTTCTGATGTGGTAACCTCTTTTGGACGGTCTGGACATTCATCATTAAAAATGGTTGTCCAACCTCGCAAAGATTTTTGAGATATACACCAAACGCAAGGTTATCGCTCACAATGAAACAACAGCACTTTTGCAGTCCTCTCTCTATATACCCCGTGTTCATTATAAAACTTCATCTAGTTGGCTGTGAAATGTCAAAAGAAAAGGGTGGAGTAAGAAAAGTCCATTCACTTTGATTATGTTATCCTTTTCTGTCAAAATTTTATAGCCAGCCAGATGAAGTTTTATAATGAACACCCCTTACGTCCAGCAATACACTCATAGCTTTCAGCTGCAATCCAGACATCCTATCGGCAAAAATACAATGCTTCTAAGCACCGCATGTGAAAGCCAGCTGGGAAGGTGCCAAAATAAACACTTGTCAGGGCCTCTGGAGAAATCCCCACATTTTGCCACATTTCGCATCATAAACAGACTGCTTTTCAACTCTTATATCTCCGAATTGACGTCCTCGCTTCATACCAGTCTGGGCTCTTCAGCAATTCTGGGGCCACACTTCCATATGTAAAAAACTCTTCCATTCGTTTTACTCAAATTTAAGTTGTTAGGGAGAAAAGAATATTCATCCTCCCCTCTAATCTACCTGCCATCTTCACCGCCTGCTCCCCAAACCCAAGAACTGTTGAGATGATGGATTCATCAGCAAAGAGAGTAACCCTAGCAGTAGGTTCCAACATTGATAGACTTATTATTAAGTAGGACAAATATTATGATGTCACCTAATGCTCAATAGATCAGGTTGCTATTCTGCTAACTATTACCTTTGTGCAGGCTTGACTTAAAATAATGTACCAGTCAACTTATTACTCCTATTTTTTGCATTTTTTAGCAGTATGATGACAATAATAAATACATGAAATGTCGTGGACTTCCACATTCTTCTCAGTCGAATCTCTGTTCGTCATTAAGAGAAATTGAAAAATTACATTAAAGTTACTTGCTTGTAAGCTAACTACGCCTATTGGTTGATCAGGCGACCAGCATCGATCCGTCGTATCAACATTTGCCATAACGACGCAAGTGGGTTTACTGAAAACGTCTATATTGTTTCCAATGGAAGCAGCTTTCTTGAGTTTTCGATGCTTCGTGTGCTGTTTTATAGGCACCTTCTGGCCACTGAGTATTATGGTGTTCGAATCAAGCGTGATATATGCAGTTCCTGATCTCATGGTTTTTCCCATTTGACGTTTTTTTTTCGTCTGTGTATGATTTCCCGTTCTCACAAGATATTTCATACATACAACCTTGTGTTGGTTGAGATTTGTATGTACTAAATATGAAAAGGAGGTGCTGTTGATTCTGGTATTATATGACGCTCTAACTCTAACTCACTCTGACAGTTTGTGCAGAGAGAGCCCTATCGGTACCCGGAGTTTACCGAGTTCCATGCAGCTGCGGTTACATTGGCACCATAAAACGCAGTGTTAGCACGAGGATTACGGAACACAAGAGGAGTTGCAGGCTGGGACAAAAACAAAAGTCAGCAGTAGCAGAGCACGCTCTCTCCGAAGGTCACGACAACTTTTCAACGAGGTGGATATCTTATATCAATCGCAGCGTTTCTATCCGAGACTAACGAGAGACGAAATTGAGATCTTTAAACACGACAACAATTTCAACAGGAAGGAGGATAACGCTGTTTTCGACCAACCACTAATAAACCATCATTTGGCAAGCTCTAATTGTGCCCACTCCCAGACTAGTTTCGCCGTTTACGACTCGTCAGTGAGGCTTTGACACAACCAGAGCTCGTTGAAGTTTGGGTACCCAAGACACGTTTCATGGCAGCACCGAGAAAAGTTTCCCGGTGGCGCCATCTGTGTCCGTTTGTTGAACTAAGGAGATTGCAATAGTCCAGTATCAAAGTCATTGCCCGGTCTAAGGAAAAAAATTGATGGCTAAAAAATTGATTTCTGCATTTTACGTAATCTGTAGGTAGGAGGAAATTACGTTTCTCAATGCAGAGTGGAAGCTTGTTCTTCAAGTGCGCCGAAACTTCGCGCCACCACTACTCCCACCCCAGTCCCTCCACTGCAGCGCGAATAAATACTTCGGAGCCCATCACAGACAATCGCAGTCAAATTAGTCAACGTCGGGAAGCACGGGATATCAGTTCGCCCACTGTCTCATCGCGTTTGATTAAGTCTGTCGCAGCTGTAGACGAAACGTCAGGAAGAAATTCCATTGGACCGTGTTGGAACATTTACAAATTTATTGATTTATTTTTGTTGATGAAAGAACAAATTGACTGAATCAGCATTATGAAGTCCCTATTTGATATCATATATTTATAAACTAAATTATCGTATATGAAATATTCTATAAACTTTTATGAAACGAAAGTTTGAGGGGTTTAATAAAAATGTCGTATAATTTTGCGTTAAGAATATAACGTCTAATCAATATAACGATTTAGTTACGTCAAACGTTCAAACGTAAAACGTAAAACTTAGAAAACGTTATATTATTTCAAAATGATAGAGCAACATTGTTATTGGGTAGTGGGCGGTGTTCATTTAAAAACATCATCTAGTTGGTTGTGAAACGTGAAAAGAAAAGGATGAGGGAACAAGAGTCTATTTACTTTGTCATCCATTTTTGTAAAAAATGTATGACCTTTTAGATGACTTTTTCTGATAAACATACAGTATATAAGTAGTTGGTGAAGTTAGCGGGGTTAGGACAAATAATGCACCTCTTCTTTATTCGAAAATGGCCGACGTTTCGACTATTTATTTAGTCTTCATCAGGGCTAAAACCAATAAGTTCAACAGTAACAAATCCCTGGGCCCAACATAAAATTGCAAATAGTGCTTGTTCAAATGTGGAACGTAAATTCATATACATCCATTACATATATCAAATTTTGAACAAAAACATTGTTCAAAACATTTTTAAAATTTTTAAAATTTGATATATGTAATGGATGTATAGGAATTTACGTTCCACATTTGAACAAGCAGTATTTGCAATTTTATGTTGGGCCCAGGGATTTGTTACTGTTGAACTTATTGGTTTTAGCCCTGATGAAGACTAAATAAATAGTCGAAACGTCGGCCATTTTCGAATAAAGAAGAGGTGCATTATTTGTCCTAATCCCGCTAACTTCACCAACTACTTACAACTTAAGGACGCTAATTACAACAATGAATACAGTATATAGCTACTTAAAAAGTAAATTTTGTATAATTACCAACTTCTATCCTTTAGTGGCAGTTTGGGTAGCAGGACTGGTAGCCACCCTTTCGGTCATAGTGTTGGGATTCTTCTGTATCCTGAGCGTGTTGCAACTCGCCATGATCAGCTCGAAAGAGAAGGTGGTCATGAAATACAGTGTGACTGTTCTCACAAAGGTTGTGCTGGCTTTTGTTTCAGGTAGGTCCCTCGAACCAGCAATTTTTCTCCCTTAAGACAATTTTTTGGTTTGTATCTAGCTCTCCTTGCCATTGTAGCAGCTAGTCTTTTTGCAACACAGATCGACGACGAGAGGAACGGTTTTGAAGTGACCAGAGGACCGGGATTTTATATTGAGGTAGGTGTGTGATCAATATTCTTAACTGCCCATTATTTTTATTTACAAATTGAAATGAAGTAAAAAAAGCGGCTGAGCCCACAAACTGCACGACGTGAATTTTCATAATATTGTTCTACTAATCTATTTTTCGTTTGGAAATTATTTATTCCACTGTGTAGTAGAAAAACGTAGAAAGAAAAATTGAGTTAAATTCGAAAAAATCATCAAGCCAACTTGATGACTTTTTTATTGCATGTTTTTACTTCATTTGCGCCAGTGTAGTACTCCGATGCCGTTTGAAGCATTACGTAATCCGTCGCACTGTTTGTCGGTGGGGATATAGCTCAGTGGTAGAGCATTCGACTGCAGATCGAGAGGTCCCCGGTTCAAACCCGGGTGTCCCCTTGTTACTTTTTTTCTTTATTTTTGTTTTTATTTTTTTTATTAATAGTAAATAAAGTTAAAAATGCACTAAATTAAAAAAATATTAATTAATTTGATTTTTTGCAAAGTAATATTCTATATATCTATATTCATATATATAGCATTCAGATGCTTAAATATATACTTTTAATAGCAGTTTTTTTTTATTTCATTTGGATTTTTTTGTATTATAATAACTTAGGGATTTTCAATACAATTTCTGTTCGTATTCTTTGTCAGCCACACACATAAAAATATTTTCTAAAAATGCCTATTTGCTATTTTGCATAATTTTTGCAGCTAAAAATTGTAATGTGAAAATTTTAAAAACACGGCCAGTAGTGACATTGTTTGAAAAATGACACAAACTAAATTTATTCTAGGTCCTTAGCATAATACTAAACTCCTGCCTTTTCGTTATGGCCCTGTACGACATGTTTTTTGCCAAAAGGGAAGGCGGCGACCCGACAACAGCCGCCGTTCCGGTCGAAGCCACCACGTATGGAAATCCTGGATTCCGGGAACGAAGCACGAACGGTCAGTATTTATCCATAAAACAAAAAAATCATAGAAAGGTTCAATAGTTTTAAAATTGATGTTATAGAGACAGGATAAACGAAATTTGTTTGGAAAATTAGTGTGCTTATACTTATTAAATTCCTGTGTACCTACCTACAAAAACGAACAATTAATAAACTGCTTTTAAACTTTTCGTAATTTGTCATAATTTTAGAAAAAAAAACAATTTTTTTTCTTGTTGAAGTTTACGATTTAAAATACATTGGAACGAACCTCCTTTACTTAATTATTATAAAATATTCAAAATATGACAGTGCACATTTAAACCGCAGTAAATTAAAAAATAATTATAAAAAAACGTAAACGTTTCCTTATTTCTTGGTCGAGCTTTCAGTATATTTTTTTGTATATGTATATTTTTGGAACTTTTTTTATTTTATTTGTTCTTATCTTTGCCGCATAGGATGGAAAATCAAAAATTGTAAAAATAAGATAAAAAAAAATAACAGAAAAAAGACGAAAGAAAAAGGAAAAAAAAGGCAAAGAAGATGCAATAATCTAGAAGACGTACTCTTTCAATCTCATTTCGACCAGTAACCATATAAAAAAATTTTAAGCATTTTTTCGAAATTGACCAAAGGCGAAGTGGAAAATACTGAAAGTCTATTTCGTCTTTTTTTTTAATTTCCAAATTTTTCGGCCTGCAACTTTAGAACGCGTGGACCGATTGGAGTGATTAAATTATTTTTTCCTCTTCTTGACGTCCTTTTTCACTTCTTTGACCAACGGAGAAGGTCGATTCTTATGCACTTTTACAAGAAACAACATTTTATCAATTTTAAGAAACTCGCTTATGGACTATTTTTTGTTCTATTAAGTTTCTTACGTTCACAGGGGACTGAATTCGTCTCACTTCGATCATAAACAGCATAAAAAAATTCTAAAAAATTTTTCAAAATAACGAAGGGGGAATATATCTTTTTCTTTCTCAAATTCCAACTTTGACGGCCTATTACTTTAAAACGACTGGAGCGATTGGAGTAAATCAAACAGTTTTTTTTTTGTTCTTTTCGATGTCCTCTTCCACCTCCCACAAACCCAAAAAACAACAAGGAAGTCCCATTGGATCAATAATTTTGAAAATAGACTCCTGCGGTGGTAGATTTTTGGGCACTTTTAGAATCGACTTTTTCACTACTTTGAATAAACTCACTTGCGGGATTACTCTAACTCTAGTAAAAGGACTACTAAAATTCTTACGTTTATAGGAGATGGAACATGTTTTATTTCGATAAAAATGTATAAAAATTGCCTATAGCTGTAAGCCTATAACTTTAGAACGTTTGCGTGAAGTTAGTCATAAACATTCAGCCATACATTTTTCAGATATTACCCATGGCCTAGTAAAGTTATAGGCTATAGTTCAGACAATGATAAAAGCAATTATCATTGTCTGAACTATATTATTAATTAGTATCGGTGTTAATATGAAAATGCTCGCTTAGGGTAGCAACAAGAGATGTTATAGTACTGTTACGGGATACGGGTTCCAATAATTTATTGTCAATTAACTAGACTTTTTTATTTACTTTTAACTATTACAACACGATTAAAACACAATTACTCTCTACTATTCGCAATTCGCTAACAATTCGCATTGTTCGCTTATTTCGCTTATTTACTACACTGCACTATATATTCGCGCGCGGCTCGCTGGTTTATATACCCGGCCTGAACACACTCTCGTACTTTCGAGAACGGAGGCGTTTGCTCCCGGCTCTTGTTTAGTCTAGATGGTTTTCCGGGGTCGTGGTCGGCGCTCGGCGTTGCCGCTTCGGCCCGAATCTCTATGGACCAACGGTCGGGCGTAACATTGCCCCCCTCTCTCCCGAATTTCCACGACTGTAAGTCTTTACATTGGATTCTGGTAAACCACGTCGTTGATCCGTTTGATGACTGTATATGGACCCTCCCAACTTGGAGACAACTTGGGAGACTTTCCTTTCTTCCGCTGTGGATTAGATAGCCACACCAAGTCACCTGCCTTAAATCCTGCAGAATTCGCCCTTAGGTCATATCTGGCTTTCATCTGATCTCTGGCAATCTTTATCTTTGTCTTCACGTTTTGATGGATTTCCTTTAATCTTTCTTCAGCAAAAGTTCATCAACAAGTTGAGGTAAGGTGGTGAAATTGATCGCAGAAGCAAACAGAAAGTTTACATTAAGTCGGTAAAACACATAGACATGGTTGCGACATATCTCAGCCAAATTTTTTATTTTGATTGTTCCAAGAGTTAGGGCTATCTAAATAAGGCAACCCAACTTGTGTAAAACCAATTATGTTCATATATGCAAAACAGCAAAAATAGTCATAGAAAGTAGCTGGACCACAGACAGTAAAGTGGAGGCAGTTTACAGCCACAAAAACCAATGCAAAGGTAATTAGAATCTTTTGTTAGGAACAGAGACAGTTGTTAGAACAAAACAACTTAGGTAAGTTGAGGTAGGGTGGTGCAAATAATCCAAGAGCAACAAAAAAGTTCACAAAAGAGGGTAAAACCCATAGATATGTTTGTGACAAACCTCAGTCAAATTTGTAATTTTATTGATTGATTGAAGAGTCAGGGCTACCTAAATGAGGCAATCCAACTTGGGAATAACCGATTGTGTTCATATAGGCAAAACAGCAGGAATTGTCTTTGAAAGTAGCTGGTCCACAGACAGTAAAGTGGAAGCAGTTTACAGTCACAGAGCCAATGCAAAGGCAACCAGAAACTTTTGTTAGGAACACAGACACCACAACTTAGCTAAGTTGAGGTAAGGTGGTGAAACTACTCAAATTTGTAATTTTGAATTAAATTTATTAATTCAAGAGACAAGGCTACCTAAGTGAGGCAACCCAACTTGAGAAGAATCAATTGTGTTCATATATATGCAAAACAGCAGAGATTTTCTTGGAATGTAGCTTGGCCACAGACAGTAAAGTGGAGGCAGTTTACAGTCACAGAGCCAATGCAAAGGCAACCAGAAACTTTTGTTAGGAACACAGACACCACAACTTAGCTAAGTTGAGGTAAGGTAGTGAAACTACTCAAATTTGTAATTTTGAATTAAATTGATTAATTCAAGAGACAAGGCTACCTAAGTGAGGCAACCCCACTTGAGAAGAATCAATTGTGTTCATATATATGCAAAACAGCAGAGATTTTCTTGGAAAGTAGCTGGGCCACAGACAGTAAAGTTGAAGCAGTTTACAGTCACAGAGCCAATGCAAAGGCAACCAGAAACTTTTGTTAGGAACACAGACACCACAACTTAGCTAAGTTGAGGTAAGGTAGTGAAACTACTCAAATTTGTAATTTTGAATTAAATTGATTAATTCAAGAGACAAGGCTACCTAAGTGAGGCAACCCCACTTGAGAAGAATCAATTGTGTTCATATATATGCAAAACAGCAGAGATTTTCTTGGAAAGTAGCTGGGCCACAGACAGTAAAGTGGAGGCAGTTTACAGTCACAGAGCCAATGCAAAGGTATCCAGAAACTTTTGTTAGAAACACAGACACCACAACTTAGGAAAGTTGAGGTACACTGGTGAAACTAATCCTAGAAGTAAACCGAAAGTTTACAAAAAGTCGTTAAAACCCATAGACATGTTTCTTACATATCTCAGTCAAATTTGTAATTTTGATTGTTTCAAGAGTTAGGGGCATCTTGCATCTGTTCTTCTGGTGATCCGTACACCAAATCTATCGGAAGACGAAGTTCTTTGCTAAATGTAACCTTGGTAGGGGATGTCCTATCGTGTAACCTCTGTAAGCCATCATTAGAAGAGGCAGACATTTGTCCCAACCTTTCCGGTGGTCCGCTACCATTTTGCTGAGGTATTGTTCCATGGTTCGATTGAAACACTCGACCATTCCATCTGATTGTGGATGGAGCGGAGTTGTCCGTGTTTTGCGGATTCCCAGAAGTTCCATGATCTTGAAAAGTTGCGATTCAAAAAAATTCTGTCCCTGGTCCGAATAAAGCTCTAATGCACGTTACGCCGAATTTACTGAAGAATTAGTCAACCAAGGACCTTGGCACGGTGTTAGTTTCCGGATTTGGTAGTGCATAAGGTTCAGGCCATTTACTGAAATGATCCATGGCAACTAAAATATATTTGTTGCCATCGTCCGTTTCTGGAAAAGGGCCTGCCACGTCGATCGCAATTCTTTCAGATGGGGCGCCAACATTGTATTGCTTCATTTGCCCCCTAGTCTTTCTTTGGGGTCCTTTTACGGAGCAGCAGGTATCATAATTTCTGCACCACTCTTCGACGTCATCTCGGCAATTCACCCACTAGTACCTTTCCCGAATTCTATCCAGGGTCTTATTCACTCCAAAAGTGCCCTGCTCCTTGATTGATCGAAATATGAGGCCATCTGCTCCTGAAAATACGCTGCTCCTCCAACAATTGCTTTAAGATCGAGTTTGGCTGCGGCTCTTCCTGTACGTCAACTATTCTAACTCTGTGGCCCGTATTTATTCTCGACGCCTCATACTCCAATGTTCGAATTCAGCTTGATTTTTTCTTTGTTTCTCTATATCAAGTTGTCTTTGTTTTTCTTGTTCCTCCAGAAAATTTCTCTGTTCTTCTTTGTTGAGCTGCCTTTGTTTTTCTTGTTCCTTTTTCTCATGTACTATTCCCTTTCATGTACCTCTCATACCAATCCATCTCCTTTCATACCAACTCATAAGTTCACTCAATAACGTTTAGATATGTTCACGGAATTGTCATATGAAAAACGTTATAAGGTAGTCAATCTGACCAATTAGCACCTTCTTTAGCGATTTGCATTCTTAAATAAGAACCTAAATGTTTGTGTGAATTTTCGAGTGCCCCTAGAGTTTCATGATGATATGCTGTTGAATTTAGTTGGGCAATATCGAATAGTCTACATGCTTCCCTGAATGTATTTGATAAAAATTCTGTTCCCAGATCTCTAACTACTTCGGTTGGTATCCCGAATCTTAAAATAAAATTATTTAGGAACGATTTTGCTACTTTTGCAGATTCCTTTTCTGGCAATGTATATGCTTATAGGAACTTTGACAAATCGCATTGTATAATTAAGATGTATTTACTGTTATGGTTATCTTGAGGCAAGGGACCTATTAATTCTAAAAATACTCTTTGGAACGCCTCTTTGGCTGTGGCGGTAATCACCAATAGAGCCTTAACACAAGCCGAGTGCTTATGCTTTTGGCAGAAGTCACACCTTTTGACAAAGTTTTTGTATGTCCTTCTGCATGCTTGGCCATAAATAATGTTTCCTAATAATGTTGCTCATCCAGGTCATTCCTGCATGACCTTCGGTAGGAACCATGTGAAAGTCATTTAAGATCAATTGTCTCAACTCTTTATTTTCAATTCTTTGTACCTCCTTTATTACTTTTATCTTTATATTATTTTCCTATAGTACGTCTTTAAAATTACGTAACTCTTTCAAAAACTCTGTACCACTTATATTCTTTCTTTCTCTATTCTGCAAATTTTTCCCAGAGACCTCAACGATGTACCTAAGTCAAACGTTGATCGGTGATTCCAGTCAAAATAAATAATTTGTGAATTCACATCATATAAAACATTGTTACAATGTTCGTAAAGTGGTATTTTTCTTCTAAGTTCCAAGAATTGTTGTTCCTTTATCGAACGTTATTCTATCGAATAGAACGGACGTTTTAATACCTCAATCACTGTAGGGTGATCAATGCTATCTTTGGTTGTAATTTTGTCGTTGTCATGTGTGTTGTCTAGTGTTTGTCTTGTCTGTGCCCTAGTCATTACATTTAAGCTCTGGTAAATATTACTAGACATTTCCTTTAAGTGCTGCCAGTTGTTCATCCATGATTTTTGTCGTAGATCGAGTATGTGGCATGTAGAAAACACCAAAGTTCTTGCACTGTCCTTACCACACGCGCGACCACTTCTTTGTCCGTACTGTCATCAGTTTGAGGAAAATTATCTCACTTCTGACACCAGTTGTTACGGGGTACGGGTTCCAATAATTTATCGTCAATTAACTACACACTTTTATTTACTTTTAACTGTTACAACGCGATTAAAACACAATTACTCTCTACTAACAATTCTCACTGTTCGCTTGTCCGCTTATTTCGCTTATTTACTCTACTGCACTATCTATTCGCTCCCATCTTGCGCGGCTCGCTGGTTTATATATCCGGCCTGAACACACTCTCGTAATTTCGAGAACGGAGGCGACTGTTCCCGGTTCTCGTTTAGTCTAGACCGACCGTCGGGCGTAACAGTACCGATCCTATAGAATGTTTTACCATTCGAGGGGATGAAAAAAAAAATAATAAAAACGATCTATAAGGGCGATATCTATCTTAATTCCAGTGTGTCCAGACAACTTAATTTCCATATAAACAAAATTATACCTATTCCGATCGAGTAGGAGAATTTCAAGGAATGTTCTACCTACACAACTCATAAAATGCTTTACCGTGTGAGGGTTAAAAAAACTTAAAAACTAAAATTACGAAGATAGTTATCGCAATTTAGGGTATCCTGGCCACCTTTAATGTCTGCATTCCAAAACTAAAAAAATATAGTTCTATTAGGTTCGGGTTAAGGGATGTTTTAGTCATACCCCATGAAGTCCGTCTGAAGCATTGACAATGGAGTAAATAAGTAGGCGCCGGGAGTTAATCATAAATTGACATTTGTTTACTTGTCATGATATACAAACCGTATACTTGGAGACTTGCGGGTTGTTCGGGTAGAGGAGAAGCAGAAATTGACCGACATTGCTAAAAACAATATGGCGCAATTTAAATCTCCAAGGACACATTTCCAGATGACATAAGCACACATAGGCGTATTATTATTTTTTTTTTGATTCCTGCTGTTCAATGAAACAAGTATACGATTATGGGATGCAGACCAAAACATTCAAATATTTTTATATTTAAATGATTTTTAATCATCAAGTTTTACACACAAAACATTGTCTCACCATGGCTTTAATGAAAACACAGAAACGATTGGTAAAAGGGAAAAAGTCGGCGGAAAACTCTTAAAACATTCAAGAAACCAGAAATCCAGGAAATAACTGTCATAAACTGACATAAACCACGTGTCACAGGATTCTGCAATGTTGCCGATTGTGACAAGTTGGCAATCTTAAACGTATTTTTTTTTCTTTTATCGTCATAAGTGTTCTATTAATCACCATTCAAAGATTATTTGGATAGCAATAGATGTTATAGTCTCTCGTCGTGGTGTAAAGATTCGCAAGATATCATCAAAAAAAAAGGACGTGCCAATTTACTAGCAAAGTAATCCTGGCAACACTGTATGGAGGGTTTGTTTATCACGCCATTATTGAAAAATGTAAATAAAGACCTCTACCTTGATAAATCCTCTATGGTCTGAAGGGTTGAAAAAAATTGAAAACTATAAATAAGACTATAACTAAACATCTATAGTTCCATTAGGGGGGGGGGATTAACGGATATTTTAGTACACACCTCATAGAATACTTCATCATTGGAAGAGCATTGAAAAAAATTAAAAACTTAAATAAGATGCTAGTTATCGCACTTCAGAGTGTCCTGGACACCTTTACTGTTCGCATGCCTAAACTAAACAACTATAGTTCGATTATCTAGGGGAGGATTGAGGGATGTTTTAGTACGCACCCCATAGAATGCTTCACCATCTGAGGTAATATATAAATAAATAAAATGCTAGTTATCTAACTATCTAACATCTATAGTTCCATTAGGGGAGGATTCTAGTACACACTCTTATAGATTACTTTACCGTCTGAGGGATTGAAAATAAAAATAAAAACTTTAAATAAGATGTTAGTTATTGTATTTTAGAGTGTCCAGTCCCTAACCTGAACAACCCTCAGACTGTAAAGCATTCTATGGGTTGTGTACTAAAACATCCTCCTCTAATGGAACTATAAATGACTAGTTTTGGAACGCGCCCATTAAAAGTGTTCAGAACACTCTCCAATTTTAAAACTAACTTTTAGGACCATGTTGTCTATACGATCCAAATAGTCTCAGGACTATTTGGACTCGTAGTAAATTTACTACGTTTCTAGGGGATTGATGTGATCTCACCTGGACTAAAAGAGGGGTACTCATACATTTTTTTTCATTTTCAAATTAAAAACTCTAAATAAGATGCTAGTTATCGCACTTCAGAATATCCTGGACACCTTTACTGTCGCATGCCTAAACTGTTCGCATGCCTAAACTAAACAACTATAGTTCGATTATCTAGGGGAGGATTGAGGGATGTTTTAGTACGCACCCCATAGAATGCTTCACCATCTGAGGTAATATATAAATAAATAAAATGCTAGTTATCTAACTATCTAACATCTATAGTTCCATTAGGGGAGGATTCTAGTACACACTCTTATAGATTACTTTACCGTCTGAGGGATTGAAAATAAAAATAAAAACTTTAAATAAGATGTTAGTTATTGCATTTTAGAGTGTCCAGTCCCTAACCTGAACAACCCTCAGACTGTAAAGCATTCTATGGGTTGTGTACTAAAACATCCTCCTCTAATGGAACTATAAATGACTAGTTTTGGAACGCGTCCATTAAACGTGTTCAGAAGACTCTCCAATTTTAAAACTAACTTTTAGGACCATGTTGTCTATACGATCCAAATAGTCTCAGGACTATTTGGACTCGTAGTAAATTTACTACGTTTCTAGGGGATTGATGTGATCTCACCTGGACTAAAAGAGGGGTACTCATACATTTTTTTTCATTTTTCTATTTGATGACCTATAACTTTTCAACGAGTGGACCGTTTGGAGTGAATCCAGTTATTTTTTGTTCTTCTTGATGTCTTCTTTCATCTCCCATATGCAAGAGGTGCAGACCCAAAGATGCAATCGTTTCGCAGATTGTCACCTTCAGTGGTCAAGGAAGTAGCTGAACCAGAATCTTCTGACATCGTCCTGATTGATTGCGTGTTATCCATTTGCCAATTTAATAAGGGCACAAAAATGTCATTTTTTTCACACTAAAATGACCTTTAATTTGAGGTGTCACATGACCCCTGGTAGTATTCTTGGAGATAAAGTTTGGAAATTATTTTTTCTACTTCAAAATCTATTTACACTTATTTTCCACATTTTTCAAAAAAAAACCAAGATATGGGGACAAGCTTTCTTGTTAAGTGACTCTATATATAAACTATAAGTTACTGAGTACCCCCTCCCTCCCTTTGAAGTTGTTCTTAAGTATTCAACGCAATAGTATTGATAGCTTCGGAATATCAACGAGCGCATAAGGCACAAACCCTTAAACCAAAGTTTCCATTGTCTGTGAAAATTGCCATCCAAGAAAGCGGTTACTGATTTAAATCACACCTACCCCTAACTAACAACCGTAAATTTCATATTGTTCTTTTTCAGGTGGAATATCCATGACAGACGCCAGCGGCAAACCCTACACCGCGGCATCGAACGGCTCCATGGCTTCCATGAACACTGCGTCAACGACTTTGGGATCCACGAACGGATCTACAGTCGGTTCTTCCATAGGCACTGCGAGGTACTCTTGTTTGAAAACCCTTTAGGAATAATTGCTAGTGGTAATTATAATAAAACTTTAGGTCACCGTTGCGAAGCAGCTTGAAGAAACCCAAGCCCAAAGACGGACTGGGGATCCAGAATCCGGGCTTCAGCGGGACTTCACCGACGCTAAATCGTAATGGCAGCACGAAGAAAGTTAGAATACAGACTCATAGCACTGAAGTGTAAATATTTTGTTTTATAAACCAAGGATGAAGGTTATTGTTCATATTTATAGACATTCATGTTCCATTTTATATTGAACCGGTTGTGTGGTTACTAATTTAAGTTAAAAGTCCTCAAAATCTATTCTTTACTGCTTCTAGCTAGTCCAAGTTAAGATTTACTCTTTTGGTATTTTTGCTTATAGAAATTTTTATACGTGACGTGTTTACAAGTAAGATAATTATATAACAGTTTTGCAATTGTAATTATCTAGTTAAAGCTGTACAGAATAATTTCCGACATTCCTTATAGCACTCCGTCCATTTTTTTATTAATTCGTATAAGTTTGTTAGCCGTCTAAAATATATTTATTTATGATTAGTGTTGATCGTTTAACTCCATTCAAATAATAAAACTGTGAAAGAGTTTGGATTTCACAATAATCTTAATAGAGGGGTCACTTGTGATATTTTTTTTTACTCCTGATCCAAACACGTTTATTATTATTGTTGTTAAATATGTGCATATAATGCAATGACAATTGGAGTGATAGAAGATACAATTTATTACATATTATATTAGATAACAATAATCCAAGTTTCTTTGTAATATTTGAAAAGTCTTTTATGTTCAAGCCTTCTTAAACGCAAGGACCGATATGAATGTGGATTACCATAAATAACTTATTGTTGGTATAATGTATAGTATATTAGTGCAAGGTTTGCAATTCTACTGCTAAATAAACCTTTTTCATTATCGCTTAATATACAAACTTATAGTCCCTCCATTTTGTAATAGTCGCGTACCGTAAAGTCTATATTGTTTATAAGAAGCATATCGTGTATGTATTTACATATGAGATTTTTATAATTATACACATTGTGATACAAATGGAAATAAATATCTTATTGATGCAGTATAATGTGAGTGTCAATAATGGCTTGCTAGGTTGGAGTGCTCTCTTATGTACCTTACTAAAACTATTTTGCTGTTGTTCAATCTCAAAAGTGAAGAGTGTGTGATTGGCTTCATTTTGCCGAGACAGTACTAACGATAAAACCAAATAAATCTGTTTTTAAAGAAAATAATAAGCATTTGGCAACGTTGCATACTACATTGACCACCTGTATGACGTACCTGCTATAATGCTGTAATAATTTGCAAACGTTACTGGAGGTTAAAATTGGCGTTGTCAACACGTTTTTTAAGATTTGGCGAGGTTTATATCTTGTACTCCTTTCAAGAAGAATAACGTTTTCAATATGAGCTTTTGTCCACCGTGATGACTCCATTTAAGAACAACTTTAGTTTTGCTACCAGAGTCTTTTTAAGCTTTAATCAAATCAAAAGCATTCTTGAATTAAGTTTTTCCTCTGAGGACCTACGAAATATGAAAATTCATACCCTGGATCTAGCAAAGCAGTTAGAAGCTGTTATGGCTTTACTTATACGAAAAGTGGCATAGAACTTTTCGACTCGACAGGGTCGAAAAAAGACAAAGCAAAAGTCTAAATTTTATTTGTGCTTTAATAAAGCAAGTCTTTGGACTGCTACACAGGGCTGGCAGACTGGTTGGATCTTGAAGGTACTCCATTGATTGGCAAGATATAATTGGCAATACAAAGGATGGAAAACGTCATGTTCCATTTTCTGAACTCTCTGAACTGTTTACCTTGAAGCACACGTTTGTATAACCACAGAAAATTTGAAGGTGCATATTTGGTTTTACAGTGGTCCAGATTGGCTGCACAATACGAAGACATTTCCTTTAGATCTCCATCAGACTTTTTGTTGTCGAAAATGTAGTTGTATTTCTAGATTTGTGCCTCAATAAACTGGTCCAAGTCTGGACTGCTCCACAGACTTGCTAGATTGATTGCATGATAAATGGTATCCGTTGATTTTCAAGATATTATTGGCCATACAGAAGATCGACAAGGTCATACTCTATCCTTTAAGCTCAGGTTCATCATGAAATACCGTTCACACAGGTCCTGACACCAACAGAAAATTTGAAGGTGCATGTTTGTATTTAAAGTGGACAAGGTTGGCTGGACAATACGAAGAAATTTTCTCCAGTTTCTTTCCAGAATCTGTGTTGTCTTGCTATCAAGATTGTCATCTGTGATAGATATTCTCGTGATAATTCTTCCAGGAGGGATAAAAGCGGTTTTTAAGATGGCAACACATAGCTCATCCAGAAATTGTCCAAAGAAAAGCCAGTTTAAATTAAATGTATGGTGGCCAAACATGAATAAAGACATAGAGAATATTGTCAATACTTTGGCAGAAACGTTATGAGAGCCAGAAAATGCCTGAATCATCCGTGGGAATGAGTACGAACCCCATTGGCAAGGCAAGATTTCCCCGTCTCTGTGGATGATTGTGGATAATACGTATTTAAAATGCCTTGAGGCAGGTTTCTTCCACATCAACGCCATGTAGGTACTGTGAATGTTCTACGAGAGCTCTTTGCCACACACGGGTTGCCAGATGTGTTGTGCGTCAGATGATAGAACTGGTTACCCCTCAGAAGAATATCAATGTTTCCTAAAGGATATCGATACTCGCCAGGCCCTAGTGGCCTCATACGAAAAGATGGCACCGAACGTGAAACCAGTCGTCCTAAGGGATAACGGTACTCGCAAGGCGCAAGTGGCCCATACAAAAAGTTGCTACAAAACGTGAACGCTAGTGGCCCATACGAAAGGTTGGTGCAAAACGTGAAAACTGTTCTTAAGAAAATGAGAGAACAGGGTATTAATACTCTGTTAAATGGGGTTTATCCCGACTTGTGAAAGAAAATGGTAACCAAGCACGAGATCATCATATTTCGCAAAGAAGATATCGTATTATGGTAAGTACCAGGTTACAACCGGATTCTAGCAACATTTGTAGAGCAATCCAGCACTGCAGGTTAGAGAGTGGTGATTCCGGATGGGATGACACACATACCCTTGAGATCTAAGAGGAGCACCTTCCTGTTCCACCGATCGATCTAGATTCAGAGCACCATCGAAGTTTCTCCAATACCAACGCCGTAAGTGGTTTGACAGCTCATGGAAAGCCTGTTTAATGTTAAGTTAAGCTTGATCTTGTTTCAAGAGGAAGAATAAATGTGCTGAAGTCATCTTTACTAGTCCAGGACATTCTATGATAATAAAACCCCTTTTTTTATGGAAATATTTACATAATTTAATTTTACACCAAGGTAAAAGCCTCCTTTACAATATGACTTTTAGAAAATACCCTGACACGTAGAACATACACAAAAAATATCTCTGACTAGACTCTCCCAGAAATAAAGTCAAGGATTGAACACAGCTCTCTTTGAACTTTACACATTTTCATTAAAGTCTCCTAAATATATAAATACAGCACTTACCAACGATACAAATTGTTTAACATAGTAAGTAATAACAAAAATATATGTAACATAGAAACCTAATGCATTTCTTGTTTATTTAGTAGGTACGCTCGAAATGAGCTCCCTTCGCTTATATACTGGCCCGGCTGCGGCCCCCACTGGTATGGTGGTTTGCTCCTTCTTCTCCAAACTCTCCGAGTCTGGTATATGCCTTGTCGGGTGTCTGGTGTCAGTGTACCTCCTCTTAGTGTATTTTTTCTTATCTGACAGACTACTACTACTGCTGCTTGGAGGTGCAACCACCGAACTCGCAACCTTCGGCTTGGTATCCACGTTAATAATTCTCTCAAAGTCTGCAGTTTTTGATTTCAATACAGCGTTACCGATACTGGTGATACTCGGAGTAAACCTGGGCTCTCTTTCTGCGAAAGAACTAGAGCTGGCGCTTTTCATTATCTCCGCCCCCGTGCCGTACATCGCTTTTAGATCTCTGACCTTCTGTATAGTCTGTGGACTCGGCCCTTGACTGAATGACACCTTTTGGATCGTGGGTCCTTCTCTCAGCATACTTCGATCCTTTGGTGCTGGTTTCAATACGTTTACATCCTCCGGGATGTAATTTACCGAAGTGTGAACACTATCCGGGGATGTGGGAGGACTGCTCGTCCAGCTGGGGGGCGAACTAAAGTGGCCCTGATCGGCAATGCTAGATGACACTGAGGTAGGTGTATTTTGAAGCGGGGAGGAGTAGGTGGTGGCTGCCGAAGATCCCACCGCTGAGTCGTAGCCTTGGCCTACAAAAACAAAAACCGGTTTTACTAATGAAGATTTCAAAGCAGCAGAAAGATCGCTCACCTAAAGAAAGCGATCCGGTAATTGGTTGAATGTTGGAGGCGACCGAAGAGTCACTGCCAATGGAAGTGTTTCTTCGTCTAGGAGGCACTACCGGCCCCTTAACTACTCCTACCGTCATGAGTTGTCTACCATTTTCTACATCTTCTATATAAGGAATGTCTTCGTCTAAGAAGAATTATGATTTTCGTATGTTGAATTATTTATATTCAATTCAACTTTACCAATGTTATAAGAAACCCCCGGTTGCACAGGTATAGTTAAACTGGCGGTAAGCACGCCGCTGTCGTCTAAGCCGTAAGGACTGGACTTTCGCCTCTGTAGCAAATCGGCCTCGGACATCCTGAGCACCCTGTTAACGTCGTCAGTATGGGTGGAGCTGCTGCTTTCCAGGGACGAAGACCTCGCCTTCCCGAAGTCGTCGTCCTTTTGAGAACCGCGTATTCTCGACAGCAGCCCATCTTCGTACTTTTCGCGTTTACGTCGAAGGCTGCGCTCTCGAATCTTGTCTTTGTGCCTTAAAACGAAGAAGAACTTTAGTCAAATCATGGAATTCTTGTCACTTCGAATACATGAGAAAGCTTCTTGTAAAATGTTCAAATCTCAGCTGTAGAAAACTGAGAAATAAGGCGGTAAAAAGTCCACGAAAACTGGCAGGAAAACAACAAATTTCATAAGATTCGGTATTTAATAATCTGAGGAAAACTTTAGTCAAATCATGGAGATCTTGACGTTTTCAAAACTTGTGGAATGTTTTTGTAAAATATTGAAATCTCAGCTTTAAAAAGCTGCGAAATAAAGAGGTAAAAGTGGCCAAGAAAACTGGAAATGAAACAAGAAAATGAAATCCGATAATTTATAAGTTTAAAACTTGAGGGTTGTCCTCGTAAAGTGTTCATCAAATCATGTTTTACAAAATTGGAAAATATAGAAGCAAAAGGGTTTGAAAATCCACGAAAACTGGAAACAAAACACCAAATTTTCCAATATTTTAAAATAAAAAAAAAACTTTAGTCAATACATGGAAGTCTTAGCACTTTCAAAACTTGAGGAGTTGTAAAATTTTCAAATCTCATTTTTAAAAACTGAGAAATAAGGCGATAAAAGGGTTTTGAAGTCCAAGAAATCTGGAACAAAACACGGAAGTCTTATGAACTACGATATTTTATAATTTAAACACACTTAAATTAGACAAATGATGGAAATCTTGACAATGAAAAAGTTGCCCTCATAAAGTGTTCAAATCGTTCTTTAAAACAATAAGCAATAAGGCAGCAAAAGTGTTTCAAACTCCAAAAAAACTCCGATATTTTATAATTTAAGGAAAACTTTAGTCAACTCATGGATTTCTTGGCACTTTCAAAACTTGAAGATTGTTCTCGTAACGTTTTTGACAAAATTGAGAAATAAGAAAGCGGAAGTGTTTCAAAGGCCAAGAAAACTGGAAACAAATCACAAAATTTCATTCCGTCGTTTCATTCAGTCCCGATATTTTGTTACATTTTGTCACACACACACACAAGAAAAAAAATTAAAGAAATCTTGACGCTTTAGAAACTTGAGGAATGCTCTAGTCAATTGCTCAAATCGTGCTTTAAAAAAATAAGAATAAAGCGGTAAAAGTGTCTCAAAGTCGAAGAAAACTAGAAACAAAACGCAAATTTTATGAACTGCGATATTTTATAGTTCGAGTAGAAAGTGTTCTCTAAAAAATTAAGAATAAAGGCAGTAAAAATCTAAGAAAACTGGAAAATTTCTTTCTTTCGTTCTTTTGTCTTTGTCATCCATGTCTGTGTCCTTGCATTTTGAAGTAAACTTTAACTAACTTACAGAAGAATATTGATGTTTTTAAAACTCAGAATTTGATATATGCATTAATGTGTTCAAGTGGTAATATAAAATTTTGAATCCAAGAAAACTTGAAACGACAGAACCAAGTTTTATACTCGATAAGTTGAAAAAACCGTTAAACAAATCACAGAATTTTTAAATTTATAGTTTCAAATTTTAATGAGTTTGCGAATTATGTTAATAAAAGTCATTTCTAGTCCAAGAAAACGAAAAACAAAACATGCAAGTTTCATAGATTCCGATATTTTATAATTTGGAGAAAATTTTAGTCGAAACGTGGCAATCTTGAGATTTATAACGTTAAAAAATGGAATAATCCTCTGGTAAAGTGTTCAAGTCGTGCTTTAAATAAATCTTGAGCTATATAACGTTAAAAAGTGGAATAATCTTCTAGTAAAGTGTTCAAGTCGTGCTTTAAAAAAACCTTGATACCTATATCGTTGCAAAGTCGAATAATACTCTAGTAAAGTGTCCAAATCGTGGTTTAAAAAACCTTGAGATTTATAACGTTAAAAAGTCGAATAATCCTCTAGTAAGGTGTTCAAATCTTGTTTTAAAAAACTTGAGATGTAAACCGTTAAAAAGTCGAATAATCCTCTAGTAAGGTGTTCAAATCGTGCTTTAAAAAATCTTGAGACCTATATCGTTACAAAGTCGAATAATACTCTAGTAAAGTGTTCAAATCGTGCTTTAAAAAACCTTGAGATGCATAACGTTAAAAATTGGAATAATCCTAAAGTAAGGTGTTCAAATCTTGTTTTAAAAAACCTTGAGATGTAAAACGTTAAAAAGTCGAATAATCCTCTCGTAAGGTGTTCAAATCGTGCTTTAAAAAAACCTTGAGATCTATATCGTTACAAAGTGGAATAATACTCTAGTAAAGTGTCCAAATCTTGTTTTAAAAAACCTTGAGATGTAAAACGTTAAAAAGTCGAAAAATCCTTTAGTAAGGTGTTCAAATCGTGCTTAAAAAAAACCTTGAGATCTATATCGTTACAAAGTGGAATAATACTCTAGTAAAGTGTCCAAATCTTGTTTTAAAAAACCTTGAGATGTAAAACGTTAAAAAGTCGAAAAATCCTTTAGTAAGGTGTTCAAATCGTGCTTAAAAAAAACTTGAGACCTATATCGTTACAAAGTCGAATAATACTCTAGTAAAGTGTTCAAATCGTGCTTTAAAAAAACCTTGAGATTTATAACGTTAAAAAGTGGAATAATATTCTAGTAAACTGTTCAAACCGTACTGTAAAAAAATCTTGAGATTAATAAGGTTAAAAAGTGGAATAATCCTCTAGTAAAATATCCAAACCGTGCCGTAAAAAAACTTTGGGATTTATAACGTTAAAGGAATAATCCTCTAGTAAAGTATTCAAATGATGCTTTAAAAAATCCTGGTGATGTATAACGTTAAAAAGTGGAATAATCCTATAGTAAAGTGTTCAAATTGCGCTTTAAAAATAACCTTGGAATTTATAACGTTAAAAAGTGGAATAATCCTCTAGTAAAGTGTTCAAATCGTGCTTTAAAAAACTTGAGATATATAACGTTAAAAAGTCGAATAATCCTCTAGTAAAGTGTTTAAATCATGCTTAAAAAAACCTTAAGATTTATAACTTTCAAAAGTGGAATAACTCTCTAGTAAAATGTTCAAATCGTGTTTTAAAAAACCTTGAGATTTATAACTTTAAAAAATGGAATAATCCTCTAGTAAAGTGTTCAAATCGCGCATTAAAACTAACCTTGGGATTTATAACGTTAAAAAGTGGAATAATTCTCTAGTAAAGTGTTCAAATCGTGCTTTAAAAAACTTGAGATATATAACGTTAAAAAGTGGAATAATCCTCTAGTAAAGTGTTTAAATCATGCTTAAAAAAACCTTAAGATTTATAACTTTAAAAAATGGAATAATCCTCTAGTAAAGTGTTCAAATCGCGCATTAAAACTAACCTTGGGATTTATAACGTTAAAAAGTGGAATAATCCTCTAGTAAAGTGTTCAAATCGTGCTTTAAAAAACTTGAGATATATAACGTTAAAAAGTCGAATAATCCTCTAGTAAAGTGTTTAAATCATGCTTAAAAAAACCTTAAGATTTATAACTTTCAAAAGTGGAATAACCCTCTAGTAAAATGTTCAAATCGTGCTTTAAAAAACCTTGAGATTTATAACTTTAAAAAATGGAATAATCCTCTAGTAAAATGTTCAAATCGCGCATTAAAACTAACCTTGGGATTTATAACGTTAAAAAGTGGAATAATTCTCTAGTAAAGTGTTCAAATCGTGCTTTAAAAAACTTGAGATATATAACGTTAAAAAGTGGAATAATCCTCTAGTAAAGTGTTTAAATCATGCTTAAAAAAACCTTAAGATTTATAACTTTAAAAAGTGGAATAACCCTCTAGTAAAATGTTCAAATCGTGCTTTAAAAAAACCTTGAGATTTATCACGTTAAAGAGTGGAATAATCCTCTAGTAAAATGTTCAAATCGTGCTTTAAAAAAACTTGAGATGTATAACGTTAAAAAGTGGAATAAACCTATAGTAAAGTGTTGAAATCGTGCTTCAAAGAAACTTTGAGATGTATAACGTTAAAACTGGAATAATCCTTTAGTAAAGTGTTCAAATCGTGCTTTAAAAAAACTTGAGATTTATAACGTTAAAAAGTGGAATAATCCTCTAGAAAAGTGTTCAAATCGTGTTTTAAAAACACTTTAAATTTATAACGTTAAAAAGTGGAATAATCCTCTAGTAATGTGTTCAAATCGTGCTTTAAAGAAACGAGAAACAAGACAGTAAAAGTGTTTAGAACTTCAAGAGAACTTGAAACAAATGGCAATTTTTATGAATTGCGATATTGGATATTTGAAGAAAATTAAGGCAATAATTACAATTCATTATAAATATATATATATATTTTTTTATTTTAATCAGTTTACAGTAATACAAGACTTTAAGACTGTAAACATGACGGGATTCAGATAGGAGACCTTGATGATAGATTTCATTGGTGGAAACGTTTAAAATCTCAATTACGTCATACGCCATTATATCAGAAATAAAAAAAATGTAACTGTGAAACAAAATTTTCAGGACCGTATTTTTAAAAAAAAATAACTTAAGACTGGTAAATAGGTTGTAAAAGTCATAGGGAGCTAATCGACATGTCATGTTGGAGAGAGTAGAGACAAGTGAAACTTTGAAATGTAAACTTTTTTGTATCAACGTTTTGAAATGGAAATGGAAATAGAAGTTTTTGCCAATTTTTAGAACTTTCTAAATATTTCTGAAAGCACAAAAAAAAGGGGCAGGATTGGTAAGATTTTTTTTTTAAGCAAAGCAACTTTTTGCTAATTTGACCGACCTCGAAACTATCGCCTTTTCGGATGTAGCCCTTTAAGAAGACACCCTGTATAAGCCGAAAAAGGTCGACCAACCAATTTTCTGCTTTCAAGAACTGTCATGTTTCTTAAAGCAGCGAAATGTATTGAAGCTGGTGAAAACAAAAACAAATATACAAGAACTGACAGTTCCTGATGCTTGGTTTGGGTCAACGAAGCCTTTCTACAGGATGTAGAAAGGCTGTTAAATGCCGACGTTTCGGCACTAAATTAGTGTCATCCTTAGGACGTGTATCAAACTCAACATACCTACTAGACATTTTCATTTATTATTAGTATTATGTCCGCACTATTAGAGTGGACCATTAAGCTACACATCGTAAATGTTAAATTGTTTGTATTGTTGTTAACATTAGCCTTCCTTATACTCACCTAATTCTCATGCCGATATTTGGTCCACCTGTGGCAGCAGTTTCATGCAAACACTCTTCCCGGGAATAAGTTCTTTTCGGCTCGCCGGTATGGGGTTTAATATCGAAAGCGTACTCCGTGGACACCTCCGAAGTTGGGTGGGTCGGTGTCCAAGGTGCCGAATTCGACTCCGAATCCACTTCATCGACAGACCTTGAAATCAATGTTGTTACATATTTTTGTATTTGGAAAAAATGAAATTAAACTTACTCGTCGGCAGTTCCGAAGACGTCCCTCTTGTTTAAAAGTTGCTCCAGGGCCTCGGGATGCGAATCAACCATATGCGCGTAAACTTCGTCCAAAAGTTCAGCGGGCAACGTGAACACCTCTTTGTAGTGATCGATAAGGGTCCTCACTACATTAATAATGTCTATTCTGTCTTCTGTACGGTCCTGCACGTCTTTGGACCCGGGTTTGATGCAATGCAGTATATTGGGCGCGAACACTGTGGCTAAGTTATTGGAGTCCATTTTGTTGCCTACTACTTCTTCACCTAAATTAAAATGGGGTTCAGTACCTATACAAAAGCTTGTGCTTAACCCTCACCTAATGCATTCTTGCTGTCGTTGGCATTTTTAGCTACTTCAGCCAGGAAAGTGAGCAACACGTACAAAGTGTCCCGGTTAGCTGGCGGTAACAGTTGAATTAAGTGTTGGAGGGCTTCTAGTTGCAGTCTTCTATTGCGTATCCCTGATTTGATGAATATTATTACAGTTACTAAAGAAATGTTTCGAAAATATTTACTTTGAGTTTGGACGAACGCGTGATACAATTCCCTGCACAACAGAGGATCAGGAAGGTCCCTGAGGAACTCTTTTAGTAAGTTGGCCACGTCATGGGGACATTGACTGTCATCTATGGTTGTTTCCTTTCCGCAGTCAAAATCATCTCTCAACTAAAACACCTTTATCTAGAGAAAAATATTTTCCAAATTCCTACACGCCTTACCTGCCTCAATCTTTTCTTTGAGGCACTAACCCTAAAAATACCGAAAGTATGCAGTCCGTGGTGCTCCAAGTACCTTATACATTCGGCTAGGACGTTTGGAACAGCCCCCGAATCCTCATCGGTCACTGTGCCAGGAATATCCGCTGCAGAAGAGCAGGACAATGTGTCCAGCAGGCCTGGCACTGACCCTAGCATCCGTTCCCTGCCCATTAGGCTCTCGCTTGAATCAGTCTGAAAATCGAACGGTATATGCTCGATCACGTTTGCATATCGATGACGTTCGTGACATCGTCGATAAAAATATCGTCAAGGTATTAACCTCGGTTATAATTGTTATGTCTTTCGTATTTTTAGATACATTTAAACTAGACAGACAAACCGACCACAAAAAAACCTGTTGCTAAAAGCTCGGTTGTTGTATTATGGCAGACCCTATCCCGCTGATGGAATTGAGTCAAAGTCCCGGTTTTTCGTCGTAACATAACAGCAGCTGCCAATCCACATCTCGGGTTGTAAAAGTCATAAGAGAACTCGCAACTCTGTGTGTAATTCGATAAGTTAAATATTTTCGTTTTGACGTCAAAACTGCTAAATTATTCCACGCAATTAACTTTATGTAGGTACCCTAAATTCCAGACTACAAATGGTTGAATGAAAGCCAAGCTCAATGGCTGACGGGAAATATTATTAATTATATTTTTTAGGTCTATGAACTAATAACGTTATTGGTGTCCTAATTTACCGTTACACAATGACACTCCTGAAAATATCTCACCTACCAATGTTTCGAAACACGATCCACTTGGTGTTTGATGACGTCAAAACGGTGAAGCAACCGGTGTTACGTCAAGAACTCAATAAGTATAGGATCTTTCTTAATGTTTAAGTTTTCCTTGCAGAGTCAGTTGATATTAATTTTATATTTATAGTCTTGTTAATATGAATTTTACAAACAGTGTAAGATGATAGAAAAACTATATGTCTTTGTCTTGTGCCAAGAAGAGGATTTCTGCAAAAACTCTTACCACACCGACGGTTTCAAAATATGCGCTCGAACATTTGGACCACTATAAAATACGAATTAAATTTTTAAACAGGCCACTAAAATTTCAGCGTGTTTTTTCACAAAATAAATAAAACGTCCGATAATAGAACGAAAATTATTTTAAAACTGACGTCGGAATTTTTTTTTATATTTTAACCGCGAAATAACAATTTGTTTACTAGCGCTAAGATCTAAATATTATTCAATTAATTGAACTGAATCAGAAATCATGGCCTGGGAATGATTAATATGAATGCTCTTAAGGAGTAAGAGGTGTAGAGTGACTTGTTAAGTTGTTAAAGTACTAAAATTAAAAAAAAGGAAAATCCCGGAAGAAGTTTCAAGCTTAGTTACTATTTTTACGCCCGATCGTCGATCCACAGAGATTCGGGTTGAGGCGGCAACGCCGAGGGCCGACCGCGACCCCGGGAACTCATCTAGAAAGAACGAGGACCGGGAACAGTGGCCTCCGTTCCCTAAAGTACGAAAGTGTGTCTAGCGAGCCGTACGAGATGGATGGAATAGATAATGCAGTGAAGTAAATAAGCGAAATAAGCGGACAAGCAAACAGTGCGAATTTTTAGTAGAGAGTAATTGGGTTTTAATTGTGTTGTAATAGTTTAAAAGTAAATAAAAGTGTTTAGATAATTGACGATATATTATTGGAACCCGTAACAATATCAATATCGCCTTCTTAGCCTCTAAAAGAATTAAAAATCTCTGACTAAAACACTCTAAAAATACAACCTTTTCTCACATTAAAACTGTTAAAACGGATCATGTTTGAATGAATTTTATTGCCAATTGGTTCATCAAACATACCCATTTAGAGGAATCCAATAGGCAACTAAATCCAACAGACACTTTTGGCAAAAAAAAAATGAAAGAACTAAATTTGAGAATAAAATAATTGTGAACCAAAGTTACAATTCAGGTCATTTAAAAAAGTCATACGAAATGTCAAAAGAAAAGGGTGGAGATCACTTTTCTGTAAAAAAAACATTATGCCATCTAGGTGACCTTTTCTAATGAACACCCAGTATATTTGAGTCGTGCTAACGGAATGGATTTGTTTGGTACACTTTTTACTCGTTTCATACCTCATCTCCTCTGGGCGAATCAATCAGCGAACTAAAGCTGGACCTAGAGCCGTGCCTGGCCATGTTTGTCCTTTCTTCTGGAGAACTGACCAAGTCCGTTCTTCCTGAACTTCGTAGCCTGTCATTTTCCACGCACTGCGTTAAAGGAATGCCGAAGACTAGACCTCCGCTCGAATTGTGACCATCTAAAGCAGGAGCGAATTAGTAGGTAATGATAAAACAAAAAATTAAGATAGTATCCTCATTAAATACAGTGTGTCCCAAATTGGTGGTTGATGTATTGGGATCTCGGAAACCTACTAAGAAGGCTAAGACTAAGAAATTCTGAGTCGGTTAAATGGGAAACGTTCTTGGCAGTTCTTTGGTAACGTAACGACGATAGATGGGAGATCTAAATTTTCAGGTTTTTGCGAAATTTGATGCGGTCCAAAATTAAGATGAAGACGATATAAAGTCCGAAAAGTGTACATAAATAAAGGCTCCTAAACGCTTCCTGACAAAAATACAGAGTGTTAAACTTTAAATTATTTTTTTTTCTTTCAAGCTTAAGATTTTATATTAATATTTTTGCAAATATCTCTAGAACGGTTAGAGTTGCGAAGTTCGTATTTATCATACGCCACTAATAGTTTATTTTCCAACACTTATGGTATATATTTCCCAATTTTACATTTGCAAGAACTTCGTATCTCTAACCCTTTTCACGATATTTGTGAAGATATGAACTAAAACACGTAATTTTGAATTACCAAATGAATACATTTACCATACATAGGTGAAACTTAGTGTTAAAAGATTTTTTTTACTATTTTAAAATTACTACTCACATGTTTGTTATTTAGATAAGTGAGATAACTTTGTATCCAAGTACTCTTTGTTAGCAACAATTCCATTGCAATAAAGCGTAAGGTTTTATATTCACATTTTATATGCAAATATCTCTAGAAAGGTTAGAGTTGCAAAGTTCATGTTTATAATGCGCAACTCAGAGATTATTTCCCAAGATTTCCCACCACTTGCAAAAACTTCGTATCTCTAACCCTTTTTACGACATTTGATTTATCAACCCTAAGCTAATTTTTCAAGATATTTGTGAAGATATGAGTTAAAACACATAATTTTGAATTACAAAATGAATACATTTACCCTACAAATAGGTGAAACTTAGTGTTAAAAAAGTTTTTTTGCCTTTTTAAAATGACTACTAGCAACAAGTTCATTATGGAGATAAGTTAAATAACTGTGAATCCAAGTGCTCCTTATTATATTTATATATATTAAGATTTTATATTAATATTTTAGCAAATATCTCTAAAGCGGTTAGAGTTGCGAAGTTCATGTAAGAAACCACGTTTTTTCCAAATTGAAAAGGGAGCAAAAATTTTTGCAACTCAACTATGAGTGCCTATGTTAAAAAATAGTTGGGGTGGTAAAACAGGTCCTGCTATGAACAAAACACATTTTTATAGATTTTGAAACCAAGTGTGTAAGTCTAACGAAAAGACAATTAGTTCCAAATTCAAAAGTGATTCTCTCCAAAACTAGATGAGCTATGAAAGAAATCAATTAAAATTTTTAACGTTGATAAAAAGCACAAAAATGCTTTTTAAGTCCTACCTGTTCATTAACGTCTTTTTATTGCTTAGTACCAAATACATAAACGTAGACTCTACACCTGTGCGGACATAAAGCCACTGACACTTAAATAACTATTATACACTTGGAAATTATTTCTTTTGTATGTGATTACTATGTAAATAGTTTATATAATGTGTGTAATTCGTATGGAGATAGTACAGATAGCAGTAAAGCCGAAGATTATTTATATGTAGATACAGTCAGAGATCGGGAGATTGATGGGATTCATGGGGGTCATGAACGGGGGGGGGGGGAGATTGAACCATCAAGATTTTTAAATGTTAGTAGATGATTAAAACCAATTGTATCTTGTCTTTTATCCATGTTATGCGATAGTATAGATCAATAAATAGTATTGTATGTATTGTATTTAAAAAAATTTATTTGGATATTGAGTCCCAGGAAGTAAGTAACATGTATAGCAAATGTCCGCCAATACAATATAAAATTTGTAGAAACAATTGGAATCCCCATGTAAAAAATCCTTTTTTTTTTGCATATGAAATTACCATACCAAGATTTGCCCAATTTCTCAAAATTAGAAAAAAATTTGTTTTTACCGGTAAGTCATGTAGGTAGTGTCTCAAATTGATGGTTGATCTATTGAGATTTCGGAAAGTTATAATACCATAAAAACCGGTTAAATGTGGAAAGTTTAGACAATTATAGCAATGGAAACTCGAGGTTTTAACTTCAAAGTTTTAAAGAAAAAAAAATGGAGTATTTTTAAAAAACTATGTTTTTTGAAACAAAAATCTTTTCTTTCAGAAGATAATCAAAATCTGTAAAAAAAAATTTAATTGCGCATGGTAATAGTACGGTACTATACGAGATGGAAAGTGTTTCATTACTTTCCAAGAGATTGTTATTTATCGAGACGCGTAGCGTCGAGTGATGCCTCTTGTAGAGGAACTTATATCAGACAAACTGGTAGGTACCTAAAGATACAAACCGAAAACATAACAGGTAACTACATAAACATTAAAGACCTACAAATATTTCACTCCCTACTCGTTATAGAATGGGTATACTATTTTACAGCAAAAGCTAAAAAATCCCAACCAACAAAACAACAAAAGTGTGAGTGGGGTAACTCATAAATAGGAGAAACCAGACAGAGTCTCTTGCTGGTAGTGCACGAATGGTACGATCAGAAAGAATACCACGAAATCAAGAGTTGCAGAAAATGCTTGGTCTGGGCACCACAATGACTGTTGTCAGAAAGTAAAAAAAGCAGCTTTGGAAAAAATAAGTTCAAAAAAACTGTGTTCATTACAAGTAATCAATGATTGTGATTATGATATGGCAAAGCGCGACTGGTCGACTGCGCACAACTCCTCCATCAACCAATGGGCTGAGAGAAGGCGTGGCTAATTGGTATATAAGTAAATACTTTCGGGTTTAATACTCATTCTAGTTCGTGCCGCGGTTTGGGTCGGTAGTGAAGTAGTGGAGTGCCGTTTCGAGGTGCTGTGTGATAGCGTGTGCGAGGTTCAGGCTGCGGTTTAGCGGTGCTTCTCACCGGAAAAAAAAAAGAGGATAAAGCCAAAGAAATGACGCAGAACGAGAAAATGATCGAGGATATATTTCACGAAACACCCGGTCAAGAAATTGAGCTTTCTGAACCCAGCGATGTCCCTTCGGATAGAAATGTCTGTCCGGATGTTGCGGGACTCAGCAATGTTCATAAATAAAAGGCGAAGACGACCGCATCGAAAAAACTGGCAGAATAAACGACACCAAAGATCCCGGCTGTGGTGTTAGAAAACGCAAACAAATGGCCTGCAGTCTGCAAACGACTTGGAAAGTCAAACATAAAATTCACCACGGTAAAAATGACCAGGAATGGACTTGCAATCTTACCGGAAACGTTGACAGACTACAGGCAGCTCACTAATGCTGACCCGTAGAAACAAGAGATAGACCTACACATTGCGTGTCAATTTCGTAAAAATCGGTCATAAAATCACTTAAGTACAGCGTACAGCCCTGTAAAATCTTTCAAAGTGATATTTTTTTGCTGACCCGTTAGAAATTCTTGCTGACCTATTTGCAGGGTGATAGCTAAGGGTGTTCTACACATTACATGTGAATTTCTAAAAATAATCTTCAGTCAGAAAATAACTTTAGTACAGCCCTGTAAAAACTTTCAAAGTTCTATTTTTTTGCTGACTCTTTAGAAATTCTTGGAGATCAGAATGCTGAGAGTCAGCTTTGCAACCTAAGTGCAGCTCGGTAAAATCTTTCAAAGTGCTAGTTTTCTACTGACCCGTTACAAACTCAACTGTATGCATTGTAATAGCTGAAACTGTCCTACACATTGCGTGTGAATTTTGAAAAAATTGGACAGAAAATAACTTAAGTACAGCCCGGTAAAATCTTTCGAAGTGCTATTTTTGTACTGACCCTTTATAAAATCTTGCTCAACAGAATGCAGTGTAATAGATGAGTAAATTTCACATGCAATGTCCTACACATTGGGTGTGAATTTTGGCAAAATCAGACAGAAAATAACTTAAGTACAGACCTGTAAAAATTTTCAAAGTGCTATTTTTGTACTGACCCGTTACAAATTCTTGCTCAACAGTATGCAGTGTAATAGCTGAAACTGCCCTACGCATTCCATGTGAATTTTGGAAAAATCATACAGAAAATAACTTAACTACAGCCCTTTAAAATCTTTTAAAGTGCCATATTAGTATGGCTGACTGATTAGTATGTCTGATACAAAAAAAGAGTACCACACGTACATTTGAAGCGAAGACAAGACCGAACGACAGGTAATTAAAGGCGTACCTACAGTGTATAGCACTAAGGACGTTGAACAGGACCTGACAGCCCAAGGCATAGCCACACTTTCCGTGCAACGGATGCACAGCTTTAAAGACAACCACCCTTTGCCCTTAATGTTCGCGCAAGTGAAGAAGGGCGAGATAGAGTCTATTCAGAAATTTAAGCGTTGCTGCGACATAACAGTCCAAGTAGTGCCCCAGAGAAGGCAAAACAGCCCCCAAATGTTCCATCGATGACAGCGGTACGAGCACGTGCAAAGCCACTACACAGCGGCGGCAAAGTGCGTGAAATGCGGAGGTGACCACCCAGCAAGCTATCGAGGCTGTAAAGAAAATCCCGCTCATAAGAAGAAAAGAAAAGGCTTCTCAAAGGCAGCAGAATAGCCAAAAGGTCCAAAACAAAAGCTACGCAGCCTCAGCAAGAAATGCTCTCAGCAATGAGTGCTTTTTTGCAAAATTTGCTACACTACATACAGCTAAAGTTTAATTTTCTGTTTCAGACACCACAGAAGCCAGGACCATTCAAAGAAGAGACAGACAACTCTCTACATACGAGACATTCCCCCCCAGGCAGCGAGAATTTATTCTCAAAACCCGGGTATAACCTACCGTGGATAACTGGTGCTAACCAGCTCTTTGCACATCCCGCTCACTCACCAGGGTGACCTTCCTACCCACCCAATAAACCCAACCCACTTTGAATTGTTACAAAGATATAGCAAATTCGTCCAGGAGGACAACAGCCTGAACAGCCCCAGTCGGCGGGGTACTTCTAAACAGGACCCAGAAATGGCCACCACTTAGTACCGCAATATTCAAGATTGTTCAGAAGGGAGACAGGTGGCTGAAATTTCTGTTACAGACTGAGGCCAGCTGTTAGTCACTGATAGTGGCGCGTTTAACTCTCAGTTTCCAAGAAGAGAGGTTGGACTTTTCGAAACGTATGAAAATTCAATAAGAAGAGATAAGAAGAGTCCAAGATTTTTGTACAGTAGAAGCGTATTTTTCAATCTTCCTCTTGGCTTTTTTTAGGTTAAGAACATAGTTATATCAATAAAGTTTAGTGCATGAATGCAAACAGGCACTGCCGTTTCGAATTATCTGTTTTTATTATTTTTTTGTTACTGGTGAAGGAATCTTGCTTTAATCCAGCCTCGACTAGAAGTGCCCATTTCTAGTGCTCGTTTGGTTTCGTTTCCACTCTTCACTATATGTGCTGCTGCATTAGACTATTGACATACCCATGTTTTCAACCTCAAGAAAATACCCTGAAGAAGATTGCAATATACAATAAAAACGTCGGCAAATTTTTAAACGAGAGCTGGTTTTATTCCGTGCTATACCCGAAGATTGATAATCTTTCAAATTAAATTCGATAATTTCTGGGTATGCCTTGCTTTCGTAACACGAGACGGAGACTCGAAAATATTTGTCAAATGCATGAACAAGGTTAAAAATACAATGCACACATTCGTGTCTAGCCGATGCCAATAAAAATTGCGGGAAATAACACAGGTTTTGTTTTATTATACAGAATGAGCTGAATTTATTAAATTATTTCAGTCTCTGGAAGCGAAATTAGTGTTACCTGTGCCGACATTTGTTCCAGGAATACTAATAAATTGACGTCAAGAGCTTTTTTCCTAATTGACAAATGCACTTGTACTGTTATTTTGCTAGAAAATTAAATTTCGCATGAGAGACCTACTACGAAGTTTAGACAGCCAAATTAGTTTGGGTTCCTATTCAAATTGATTTATTGGTCGAGGAACGGCGGAAAATTTAGAATTGGTTGCTAAAGAGTGGTTTTGTTTCCAGGACAGTGTAAGCGCCAGTTTATACGGGACACATTCTTAGAGCCCACATGGTGTGTTGTACCAAAATAAATTTTGCAATTGTTTTCCCAACTCCACCTTTATTTAAAAGATCCTGTCAAGTCTAAGGCGTCGCGACGCCTTAAAATACGTGCTGCTATTAACCTGAGGGAAAGCTATGTGAAATATTTCCCGTCTAACGAAAACAAATAAATAGTACGAATATTGGCAATTGAAAGGCTTCGGTTTAATTATACATTACTAGCGTAGAGTACTCAATACTAATACGAAAATACTGGTAATTGTTTCTTTATGGTGTCACGGTCTAAGCTGTCGCAAAAATATTCCGCGCTATTTTCAACCGTGCAAAATATTTTCGCAGCTCTCTACCTGCGAAAAGTCACATGTTGTTCCCGTTCACGTTTGACAGCAGGAATTCCTGCTCAAGCTAAAACACATACCTTTATCTAGCTCTTTCCGGCTGCTGTCGAAAATGCTGGTAGTAAATGACTTCTTTTTAAGCCCGTAGGGCCTTCGCTTCTTTGGGGGAGCCGAACCAACGTGTTCTAAAAATTATTACAGATACAAGCTGATACCTCGACAATCGAAAGATTTTGAATTACCAGTAGGAACTTTGACGTTGACGCCCAGATTCAAGGCTTGCAGTTTCGCGATGGCCACTTTCTGAAGGATCTTGCGCTCGACTTCGGTTAAATGCAATAAACTGGTGTCTTGGAGGATGACTTGTCTGCCGGTGACGCTGTTCCATACACAATTGCCCTGGAACAGAAAAATATTTCTTATCAATGACAAGTTACTGGATATTTGTATATTGTACATTGAGAGGTTCAAATCCAAGCTGTAGTAAATGTAGTTAAACATAATGGCAAGTTTGATGACCAGCAACATCGAACCAAAACTAATTTTTTGTGGGCTACAAAAATTGTTTTTCAAACCAAAAGTCCCGTTTTTACAAAACTAGTTTTTTGTGTAAAAAACCAACCAAAAACAACTATTTTTATCCTTAAAAAGCCTTTCTTAAGAATATATCAAATCAAAATATTGCATTCAAATCGAGAGAAAAACCGCAATGTTTTGCTTTAATGAAAAATTCCATTTTTGGACCAAAAACATTTTCAGTTACAGTTCTTGTAACCTTATATACGTTATTTACTTATACGTTAATTTCTAAATAAAAAATCTGATCTCAAGTCGCAATTTTTGGTTACATTGACAAAATTCCTATGGTTTAATCAAAACCGACGAAAAAGGCATTCATCTAACCTCTAGTCTTACTTAAAAATAGCTTACTTTTTACATAAAAAAATTTGTTTTAAAATCGAAAAAACTACTATACATTAGAAAGGTGTTGGATCGCCGGTGTAGACACAAATAGCCACTTCACTTTCTCGAAATCGCCAACGTTTCGACCTTTATTTTTAGGTCTTCCTCAGGACTACAGTAACAACTTACGTATGACAAACCAATAGGTACAATGAACTTTAAATATACAGGTAAATTAACAAGAGAAAAGCATCACCAAATTGGTGCATCTTATACATTTTTCCCTCCATAAAACTATGCCCAATAGTTAATACATAGTTTTATGAAGGAAAAAATGTATAAGATGCACCAATTTTGTGATGCTTTTCTCTTGTTAATTTACCTGTATATTTAAAGTTCATTGTGCCTATTGGTTTGTCATACGTATGTTGTTATTGAAGCCCTGAGGAAGACCTAAAAGTAAAAGTTGAAACGTTGGCGATTTCGAGAAAGTGAAGTGGCTATTTGTCCTACACCCGCGATCCAACACCTTTCTAATTATTGATCAGATGCAAAGCGCAATATGTCTACTATATATTGTTTTAATAAAACGTTTTATTTTTGAACCATCACAATCAACAAAAAGAGCACTTATTGGAACATTAAAAATCTTTTTTTTTTCAAAAAATCTGATGTAAAATCGAGAAAACCCAGTTTTATTTCAATACCAAAAATTGTATTTTTAAATTAACGTAAAAAAAAACATTTTTCTAATTAAAAAAAAAATCTACTTTTTACATCCCTGGAATCAAAATCCTCATATTATCACATTCAGGCTCGAAATCGGCACTGTCTGAAGTAATGTTGGAGAAAAATATTTGTCTACGACTGTATAATAATATTGTGATAATATGGTCATCGTATATCAGGTTGTACATTTTGCACTGAGTCTGCTGGTGAATAATATATATTATTCACGCTGCATTTTTTGTTTTTAATATACACTCCATAACAATCGCATATAGAAAGCGCATGTTGAAAATTACAAACAGAATCACAAACAGAAACATATTGTTACGGGATATGGGTTCCAATAATTTATCGTCAATTAGCTACACTTATTTAGTTTTAATTATTATTAAACGATTAAAACACAATTATTCTCTATTAACAAATTGCACTGTTCGCTTATTTACTACACTGCACTATCCATTCGATCCCATCTTGCGCGGCTCGCTGGATTATATACCCGGCCTGAACACACTCTCGTACTTTCGAGAACGGAGGCGACTGTTCCCGGTTCTCGTTTATTCTAGAGGGGTTCCCGGGGTCGCGGTTGGCACTCGGTGTTGCCGCTTCGGCCCGAATCTCTGTGGCCGACGAACCGGGCGTAACAATATGAAGGTTAAAACCTTAATGGCAAGTCTGATGGCGGCTCGAGTGGAGGCCATAATAGTTTTAACGTCACATTCATTTTGATTGTCAACTTTAACAATCAAAACAAGACCATTTTTGATGACCAACTTACATTGATTATTATGTAAAAAATTGTACAAACAAATCTCTGAAGAGTCATCAGAAGGTGATAGATCAAAAGTGCTAAACGATGGTCAAGTGTCCATCACGCTCTGATAACTTTCCAGAGTTTTCTCCTAATCTGTGTTTATGTTTAGTTTCGCTTGCATTTGAACAGACTACTAGTTACAGAGAAGAGGTTCATGTAACTAGTTTCAAGGCTCTAGTTGCTAGATTTCCATGGCTTCTAGACTAGAAATTGTGATTTACTCAGCCAATAAACTAATTCCATGGCTGAGTAAATCACAGCAGGTGCCTATGGCAAAGCTGCAATGGATATCTTGAACTCATTTCCGAAATGATGGAACTTTGGGGAGTTTCAACAAAAGATTGAGCCGATGCCTGATTGTAGTTTACTTCATACTGTATTATTTAGAAGACTTTTACGTACTTGATTTATATTTTTATATTTTATATATTTATATATTTATATTTATACTTGAATAGCTTTTTACAGGATTGGATATCGTAATAGTAATTTACGTCACAAGTCCAGTAGGTGACTTGTTACAGTACGAGGTTTTTACGGACGAGGCGACGTCAGGAGTCGAGTCTGGAAAGTTATACGAGTACTGTAACAACACCTAATGGACGTGTATCGTACAATATTTTATTTCATGCTGTTTTATGAGTTAGAAATTAAATGAAAAAATGACTACGTAAGAAGTAGATTTATTGACATTTGGCGGTGTCTGTATTGTTATCACTGTCAAAATTCATAATTCGAGAGCTATGGCATAATGATTTAAAGTTACGCTATTTATGGTATCAAAATAAACTTTTGAAAATATGCAGCCACTAGTTTTAATCCTTTATTAAATCAAATTATTTTTTATTAGAATTATTACTACATACGTGTAATAGATGTTTCTCGAATTCTTTCGAGAAGTCTTTTCCTAATGGGGAAAATGATAGAGACGTCAGCATTAAATCATCAACAATGTGCTTATGTTTCTTCAAATATATGTAGTATTTTGAAATATTTCGGTTCTACTGGGCATTGGGTAAATTTTTGAATTTCACTGAATAACTTAGAGACTCGTTTCGAATATCAGGAAATGATGGTTGATTTGATTTAATGGTTTGATGTAATGACAAGTAATATCAAACTCTAGCATCGGTTGCTTAGAGCATAACTTAATACTTAAATACTTAGAGCATAAAATTATTTTTTTCCTGTTTTTAATAAGTATGAAGTAAAATGTTGTACATCATACGTCCGATAACGTGTTACAGTAGTCGTTTCGAAATTCCAGACTCGACTAGCGCCTCGTCCGGAAACATCTTACTCCTTACTACGTTATTTACGACTTATAATGTAAATAATTATTTCAGTGTATGTGTGCCCAATAAGTGAAAACACGTGTCGCCGAGTTTCCAGACATCATGTTTTCTTTTTTTTTACTTTTTCTGTGTATTTTCAATAACTTTACAGTTACATATCTATCCGCTATCTTTCTTAATTCACATAGCATTGTTAAAGCTTAGATTTTATCTGCTGATGTAATTTAATTAACACATGCATTGTAAGCTGCTCCACGCCAAAAGACTTGAATTGGACCCTAATTCACCGAACACTTATGAATTTTGGAAACACTGGAGTTGATCCAGTAAAAACCATACTTTGAAGCAGCTATACCCAGAAACAATTAAAAATAATTTCAATTATATAAAAAAATCTTCATATTTACGAGGAGCTTGTGAATGTGTGAAATTAAAAAATGTGATCTCTACAAGTCAGTTTCTTTCATCTCCAAGTCAAATATATAGTGTACAAAGTCTCTAGGAAGGTTTCTGGTGAAACAATTACAAGTGAGTTTACCACTGTTTCCTGTATTGGCAGCCTAAAATCACGATGCCAGGGTTATCGTGATTTTAGACAAGGCAGTTGGTAAGATAAGGTTAAAGTAACGCAACCCTATTAGGAGTGATTTTTAGACATACCGTAATTTTCAAGATAAGTTTATTCTATATATTTCTCAACTCTTACTAGTGGTATGCAAGAATTTTAACTTTAGCAGCATTTCCTATAGGCCGAAACCTTGCGGCAAGGCATTAGAAGAGCCTTATCACAAACCCCCGATTTACCCATTGTCACTTCACTTGAGCCCTCATTCCCTCCAACTCGTCTTTCTAACGAAGGAGAATATCCTGTAACATTTTGAGTGTGGAAAAATGAACAACGGCGTATTGGTCAGTTCAGTCTGCGGTGGTCTGTACGGATTCACACAAAGACATCCAGGCATTTCTGTCTTCCCCTAAGTATCCTCCAGGTCTTGGTCCTGTCCGTGTTGGAAAATTTTCTTGATTTGTCTACATGTCCCTGAAAGTTTGTTTTTGAACTTTCCCATTGTCCCCACTGGTTCCGATTCAAGAAAGCACAGTTTACGTGGTTCAGTTCCTTATCTGCGTATCCTTTTCAAGTACTGCAAACACCTCAGTCTAGAAGACCTCCTTAGAAAGTCTTTTAGGATTCCCAGGAGAAACACTCGCCCTCTTCTTGGTCTGGTGTTTGCTTCACGTACGGCACTTCAAATTACTCTATGTACCTCAACTTGGTCAGGTTTGTAGCCTTCCAAGGAGAAACACTTGTCCTCTTCTTGATCTTCTTTTTATATTCTGACTCCAGAAGACCGCATAACAACCATTCTTGCTCCTTCGGTACACCATATCTGATTATTTTCCAATCGTTGCTGAAGAAGCTTTTTTAAATGATTCCCTGGGAAGTCCCTCCTGCTACAGCGGAAGGACGTTCCAAGCAGTGGTTCATAATCACTAATTTATTATGTTAATTTTATAGTCCATTTCAAATAGATGCTTATCTAGCAGTCCTTTTGTATCAAATTCTCAAAATACTAGAAGAACATCTATTTGATTTATCTCAATACTACGCTATCAAATTTTAGTCAGCGTTTTTTTAACATCATTTGCTACGTCTTTAAGACGTCAAAATGTGGTGTAAAGGGACTGTGACCTTTACATCACATTCTGCCTTCAACCGTCATATTTACGTCTTTTTGCACAAAGCTTACGACGTCTTTTTCAACAGAAAATTACGAAAAATCAAAGCTTAATTGAACCCTTGGGCACTTTCTTATATCTATTTACCTGTCATTGTATAGATCTAGTGATTTAGGTGTATGGTTTTAAAGACGTTAAATTCCAGAAGAAAAGAATCAGGAGGACTCAAAATCAAACTTCTTCGGTTACGCAGAAATTGAGGGCATTTTGACGTCAGTTTTACGTCATTTTCAAATTTATTGTACTCAAAGTTTGAATATGCGTCATGCCTCCGATACTGTCCTCCTGGAAATAATTTGCAGCTCAAACAATTGTTCTGATTCAGATTTATCATCCTAAAGGTATAAACAAGAATCTAAAAGACGGATAAACGTTAATTTCCAATTCATTTTCTTCCTTAGACCGGGCTTATGCTACTCTTCTTTATTCTCAATTTTTAATTCCTTATTTTTAATTGTTAATTTCTAATAAATATATTCTCTCTCTTATTTTCTAATTTCATTTGTAGTTTGGACATTTTTCTAACTCTTAAAACTTATACGTCAGACTAGATGACAGACTTTAGTCACGTCAGTTATATGACCTTTTTATGCTGTGAGCAATGTGACGTCGTATTGACGTTGTATTTGGTCACTGGCTTCAATCTTACCAACATGATGCACTCGTCATTGTGACGTCAGCTTGCTACTCATATGAAAGATGGGGCAACTGTAGGTTATATCAGTTAAAGACACTTGTACATCAAGAACAAAAAATAGGAAATAAAGAAAAGGAATTTGTATAGACAGTATCAGTAAGTAAAATGGTTTTAACTCTTTGAGAAATAGCAAATAAAATGTATAAATAAGGAACCAAGAATAAAGAAATTGTATAATCGCTGCCTTATACCGGGTGTTGCATCGTCGGGCGGGACATAGGAAATCCCATGTAAATTTTAAAAGAGTGCATTAATGGCTTCCCTAATTATTTTAGAGAAAAGATCTATTCAGATTTTTAGAAGAACATTAAAAACCACAACTAACTGGACAACTTCATACATTTTTGATTAACCCATTTACGAGTTATTTCCAATAACTTTTTAAGTATTTTGTCTTTTTTATCGCCCTGTATTTACGGATACCAGTCTTCTTCTTGATCTCAGCTTCTCCTTCTGCAGAATTTCATATTTTGAATTACGCATAACATGCCCAAGAAACTCTAGTTTTCTTTTCTTAATTGTGAAAAGAATTTTCATTTCCTTTCTTCCATTAGTTTACATTCCTTATCCATTCTTTCCAGAACTTGTTCGTTCGTAATGCGGTCCATCCAGGAGATCTTTAACATTCGGCGGTACACCCACCACTCAAACGATTCCAATCTCTTCGATATGTCCGGACACCAGTAAGACTTGGCTATCAAACTATTTATTTGACAGCCAACTCTTACCTTGACTGCTGTCGGTGAATACGGGGCGATAAAAAAACAAAATATTATAAATGTTACTAGCAAATAATTCGTAAACGGGTTGATCAAAAATGCTTGAAGTTATCCTATTTGTTGCGAATTTTAGCGCTCTTTAAAAAAAACTAAATACATTTTTTCACCAAAATAATTAGGGAAGCCAATAATTGGTCCTATCAAAATTTACATCTGATTTCCTATGTCCCGCCCGACGATGCAACACCCGGTATACAGTTTCCATGTAAACACGAAAAACTCCGTATATTTGGCTGCACTCTCTATCTTATTAAAGTCACATGTTCTGGAATTGTCAATTAAAGACCTAAAACTATAAAAATAATAAAAAATATAAAATATTGTCATGAAAGGCACGTCTTATGACGTCACTCTGGTCACTAGGGCCCTGGCAGGTTTCAAATTTGCAATTAACTTCAAAAAAAACTTTGGAAAGGCAAGCTCAGTGGCAATTCCGCAGAACAGGAGCTTTTAGGAGGAAAAGGGAAAAAAATCTTGTTTGGCAATCATTTTTGTCTCTCCGTCCTTTCCAAGGTACTGTGGTATAAGGATGTAATTAAACGTAAATTCATAAAGTTCATGCCGACAGAACACCCTGTAAACATAGCACATGCACTTGTTTATAATACAATGTTTCCACCATAAATATGATAACAATAACATCAAGCAGTAGGTTAAGGTGAGACGAGATATAACAAAAGACCAATAGAGACTAACTAGAGTTCGGCATGAGAAGCAGCATTATTATTTAACCGATTCCTAGAACCCTCTTTTCCCAGTTAAACTCCCAACATTACATGGCGACCCTGCCAATGAGCTTAAGGATCATATAAACCAACAATGGGAGGCCTACAGACAAAAGAAGAGGTAATAATTGCACAAGCAGGAAATAGTGGCGGACAAACCAACTCTGGAACGTTTGGATCGGTGCATGATATCCTTACAACCTTTATTTTGACGATAATGGTGGTTTTGCTAGTTGAAGTTGCACTAAGGTTTGGCTATAAAAAGTGCAACAAAGCCATAGAGAGGAAAATACGCAGAGAGGTTTCCAGAAGCGTGGAAAAAAATTTACATTTTAGGTGATCAAGAATTTATAGACTTTCTACACGCATTGAAGACTAGCCATAAGAATTTAATTAAGGATAACGAAGCAAGGGGATATAACACGAAGGTACTAGAATGCAAATTAAGAGAAACTGAAGAATATAAGCTAAGTTATAGTAAGTTAGAAGTTAATTTTAAAAGCGTAGGGCATGACACAAACGTAATAGCTAAAACTAAAGAAGTAGATCACGAGATAGATAAATGCTTTCGAGCCGTTGACGCCCTTTTAGCAGATAGATTAGTTAAGGTTAGGTCAAAGAGTGAATCAGATATAATAACAATGGCCGACAAATTTGATTTAAGAACAGCTTCAGGTTTAATTCCGATGATGGATGGTTCTGAGTTAGTTCTTAAGCAAATTATTAGTGGTATAGAACTGTATGACTCACTACTTGACCCTGATGGCAAAAAATTATTAACAACTTACGTGTTAAAAGCAAGACTATCAAAAGTGCCAAAATGAGACTAAAACAAACGTACGCTTCCAATACACTTTATCCAAAAAAATCAATTAGCGCTTTGTTTTCAAAAATAGTATAAAACAAAGTTCAAAATCGATCGATGAATTCGGTAAATCTATCGAAGAACTTTTGGTTGATTTAACATTATCACAGGCTGAAGGTGTCGAAGATCATATAAATATCCTACGGCCCATTAACGAAAAACTTGCTATTAGTTCTTTTTCCAATGGTTACGCCATAAGGGGAGCAAAAGACGAGGAACTTTCTCTTTTCCATAACAGACCAGTTTTCTATATGCGGTTTAATCGTGCTGGCGCAAGATGTTACATCAATAGAGGAAGTCGCCCACAAATGAGAGGTTCTTTCAATAGTCGAGGCTACAATAATCTCAATAGTCGTGGAAGATCATGGAATAATAATTTCAGTCGCGGTGCTAGTAGAAGTCCATCGGGATATTAAGGAGCGAATCCGGGACGTGGAGCCAAACCTTAGGGATAGCAATCGTGTTAGTAGGAATAGTGTAAATCGCGGTCATAGAGATTATATGATGCAGGAACATACAAGGGATTTTGCAGGGGTGAGTGACATCAGTAACGCCCACAGTTCAACATTTTTTCGAGAATAATAACAAAAATAGATTCGAATTATTCAAAATAAATACGGAACGATTTCTTTTGTAGATATTCGGCATACATCAATTTCGAAATATTCTCTTTTTCTTTCCGTTAAAAAAAAAACCACGAAATATCGATACCTATCGGAACAAATGAAAACATTTTGACTACTATCCCGGCTCGGTGCGAATTGTCTTGTCTTGTATTGTTGGATATTGGCTCTGCTTCTAGGAAATTTGCCAGCACAATTTGAAGAGGGGTCAAGATAGGCGAGCGCGCAGCTCCTCAACCCCCCAATTTTTCAATTAAATTTTTTAAAGTACTGTGAGGAATTTTAAATTCTAGCCACTATAAGAACTGGGGACTAGTCTACATCACAACACAGGAAAATTCTACCAAAGATACATAAAATGGAAATTTAAACACTGCACATCTGGATACAGGTAACACAAAATTATATACTGAAAATGAGCTGTATCCTGGCAACACAACAATATGTCACTCTTGTCTCAAATGTTGATTTTATTAAATTTTAAAAATTTCAAAATGATTTCGATTAATTTCTGTGTAGGGTGACCAAGAATTACTTCCATTTTGATGGGTGTTTTTGCACCGCTTTTAAGGAGCTCTTTATATACGTCAAATGAGGGTGGGGCACTTAATGGGCATTCTAGAAAAATATGGTTCAGATCATCAACCAACCCTCAATCACATAGGGGATCCTCTCTAAGACCTATTTTGAACAGGTGTTCTCTTGTTAAGCAATGGCCAGTTCTCATTCTAATGATAGAGGTAATGTATCTTCTGTTTTTATAAGGCAGTTTTGCAAACCATTGAACCTTGGCAAACTCACTCTGCACCTTACTGTAGTGTGATTTGTTGTTGTTTTTCATCCTCCATTCGATCTTGAAAGCGTCTATCAAACCCTGCCTAATTGTATTAACTATATCATCGTCATTCACTACCACATCCTTAGGCACATTCAGTGCACTACCTATCTTTGCCAGATTGTCTGCCTCTTCGTTCCCTGGGATCCCCGCATGTCCCGGAATCCAGGTTAGGATAAGTTCTCCATTTTCATATTTGCTTATTTTCAGGATTAACGTTTTGGTGGTTAAGGTAATAAGGTCGCTATCGGACCGTAGTTCCGTCCTTTCCAGCTTCTTTATCGCGCATTGAGAGTCGGTAAAGATAATTGCTTTGCCTATACCTTTTTCAATGATGACCGTTATTACTGCCTCATGTATTGCAATCATTTCCGCGTTGCTTATCGAGAGATCATTAGGAAGTTTGGAAGAGAATTTATAGCCAATTGTCAGGATTGAAATACCAAAACCCACCGTATTTCCTTTTTTGGAAGCATCCGTAAAAACAAAAGTATGAGAGTCCAAAAATTTCTCAGTTTCACTAAAAAATTCTTCTTTGGGGTTACTGCTCTCCTTCGCTAAGTTGAGTTTTAAGGTTTTTATCGGGGTTATTTGACTGTCCAGACTAAAGACATGGTAGAGTAGGGCTTCTAAAAATTTTTTTAATATGCGGGAAAAAGCTTTCTAACATTTGCACCAAAATGGGGACGTTATTGCTTCTTGTAACAGCATTTATCATATATTTTATCCTGAGTTTTTTTAAAATATCAAGCAGTGGATGGTCATTTATACGAACGACCTTGGCTAGGAATCTGATTGCTAGCAATTGTCTTCTCAAATCCAATGGAATATCTGCCGCCTCACAGAGAAGAGCGTTGATGGGAGTGGATCTCATGCATCCCAAACATGTACGTAGTCCTTCAAAGTGCAAGGTATCCAACTTCTTCAGGGCTACCTTCGATGCGTTTCCAAAGCAGAAAGATGCAAAGTCCAAATGGGATTTAACCAGAGCGTGGAATATTGTGAGCATGGTGCGAGGGTCCGCGCCCAACCACACTCTGCTCACAGCCCTCAATACATTTATGCCCTGTCTGGCTTTATTGTAATGTTCTCTATATGTGCGTCCCACTTAAGATGTTTATCTATTGTTACACCCAAATATTTAACTTGATTTTTATATGGAATTGTTATACCTCTCAGTGTTATTGTGGGTATAGCTCTTCTGCGTCGTCCTATAGTAAAGTGAAGTGCTTCACATTTCTGTATGGAGAGTTGAAAGTTTTTATTTTCTAGGCAGTCCAGCAATGTTGCCAAGGCAGTGAAGATTTCTCTCTCCATGATCTCGCTGTCCGTACCCTTGCCAATTAAAACGAGGTCATCTGCATATCCCATAAGGATTGTATTTTGCAATTGCAACTGGAAAATTTCTCTTATGTATATGTTGAAGAGAATGGTACTTAAGGGAGAGCCTTGGGGTAAGCCCGATGACGTTATAACTGGTCCGAAAAATGTTCCATTATTTTTCCTAGTATATAGCTGTCTATCTTGTAGAATTCTGAGAATTAAATTATTTATTTGGGTTAGGAAGCCTAATTTGTTGAGGTTTTCATATAAATCAAAAATATTGACGTGATCATAGGCCGATTTTAAGTCCAGAAATACGGCTATTACGGTCTCTTTACTTTTCAATGCGATATCGACATATGAACATAAGTAGGCTATATTGTATTCCCATGCTTTTCCTGAAACCAGTCTGTAGATGCGAAAACATGTTGTTTGATTCTACGAACCATTCTAATTTATTTTTCATCATTATTTCCAAGGTTTTCAAAAAGCATGATGACAAAACTATTGATCTATAGGAGTCTGCCAGCTCCGGATTTTTGGTTGGGCTTTAAAAAGTGTAGCACATTATATTGTTTCCATGTTTCCGGTGTAGGAAGGCCTCTCAGAACCTGGTTTTTTTGACATTCATTGGCATATTTTTAATCATTGAATATGAAACATCGTCCATACCTGGAGAGGATAATTTTTTATTCTTAATACTGTTGTTTAATTCGTGTATGGAAAAAAGAGAGTTGTCTTCTGATTGAGATTCTAGAAAGTTAAATTCAGGAAGTATATTGCCACCCGCCATATTATTTAGATTCTCGATCTTAATATCATCCTTAATCATTTTCCTTGCATTATATACTTTGTGATTAGAAAAAGTTTTTATCTTATTCCAAACGTATGTATTATTGGAATCACGGTTCAATGTTTCACAGAAGGTTATACATTTTTGTCGTTTTTTCTTAGCTAATTCTTTTTTTGTTAGCGCTAGGATTTTTTTTGTTTCTATGTATGTAGTTAAGTTGGGGTTCTCCTTGAAAGTCTTTATTGCTTTTTTCCTATTTTCCGTTAATCTGGAACATTCGGAGTCCCACCAGATATTACCTGGTCTCTTAATTTTATTTATGGTTTTATATGGGATTGTTTGTTCTGCCACCGAATTTATTTTCTCTTCGAATTCCGAAAAGGATAAGGAATCTGGAAAGTTTTCCATATTCATTTTATGAAAATATAAATCCCACTCAGCCTTATTGAAATTTCTAACGTCATAGGAACTAGCTCTTACATCGGAGAGATTCTCGTTGATAGTACCACCTAGATTTAAGCAAGTTGAAAAATGATCACTGCTGCCAAGATCAGGTAATACATGCCAATCAACCCGTGTGCCCAATTCGCCACTAGCATAGGTCAACTGCACTGTTGTTATTAGATGGATTTTGAAATAAACTGGGTGTACCGTCATTTATCACAATTAATTCGTTATCGAAAGAAAAATCTTGAATTATTTTACCTCCTTTATTTGGTGTTGCTTGGTCCCATAAGGGATGGTGGCAGTTCATGTCTCCCATCAGTACCATAGGAGCAACTTGTTTTAAAATGTTATCTAGAATTTCTTGCGTAATTTTTTCATGTGAACTACAGTAAATATTAGTAAAAAAAAGCGTTCCAATTTTTATTGTTATATATTGAATGAAGCGATTATTAAAAGTTTTAATTAATTCATAAGTAATGTTATTTTTTATTAAAGAGGCAACTCCTCCGTACCCATCCTCTCTATCATGTCTTATTACACTGAACTGTTTAAGTTTAAAGTTATGTGTAGATTTCAGCCATGTATAATTTAAGAAAATCAAATCGGGATTGTATTTATACAAAGACTATACTACTACTGTAAAAGTTTAATGTGATTTTTTGCTGACATTTTGACAAATTTTAGAACATATCAGGATCGTCTAGATCCCGATAAGACTCTCTATTAAGATAGCTTAAAATGAATTCATTTAAAGCCGCTTTGGCATTTGGCTTTTCTAAAAATTTGCCGAGAAGGATATTAATATCCTTTTCCGCAGAATCAAAATTGTTGAACGTTAAGTTAGTATTGTTATTTTGAAAGGCACTACTAGGCGTTGATGATCGATGGTCACCTTGGTTATGTGGACGGAAATTCGTATTTGAGTCCGAAAACTTGTAGGTGGCTGACCCTACATATCCTTTGTCAAAGATATGCCGGTGAACTGCGACTTTCCGTTCGGAAAGTACAGAGCGCCATTATGGCTCCTTTTATCATATCCTGATGATTGTTGTATTACTCATTTTCTATTGGGTTCATTGATAACTGTTTGTGTATAAGATCTTTTTTGTAGGATTATTATTAAAATGGTTAGTACGTCGTTGGCTTGTTGTAATGTCATCATTATCTTTTTTTTGTCGCGGTAATCTGTGGGAAATCAGATGGATTATAAAAGTAATCATCGCGAGTCCTGTATGTTTTTTTGCATGCCGTAGAGGCGTCGTGGTAAGTCATATTTTCGAATGCCATAAGCTTCTGTATATATTGTTGCCGAATGTATTCAGCGCATTTTTTGAATGTCGATTGATGATTTTCCCCGCAAAAATGACATTTAGTAACACAAGTGTATGTGATCGTATTCTCCTGCGAATCCGTAGCCACTTTATGGTTTTGTGCATTTTTGTTCGCACAGTTATAGTAGATTATGTCATTAGGAGTAAAAGTGGGTCTTTTCGTGCTGAGCCCAGAGATTGACGGCCGAAGCGAAGCTGAGGCCTGCAAGTGGGCGAAGCACAAAAAGACCTTTTACTCCGAGTAACATATACTATTTTTTTTTTCAAGCATGCAGGAAATAAGTCTATTTCAGAGTGATTCAGTTTTGCAATTTTGTCTCATCCTCTTTAAGCGGGTGTAGGTACTTATTCAATGAGTGTTGTATATAAATATTATGTGTTGGAACGGTGGTTTTCAATGTTCAGTGGTTTTAACGGTATTAAATCATAACCAATGGTTTAGGTAAATTATGGTAAACTAAAAATTTGTAGCATTATTATCAGTACTAAATTAATAAAAATCACATTGACAGATAAATATGATGACGCGCATGACAACCAACGACATTTAACAGAATTCGAGAACCTATGCGATTTCGACTAAAAACGATTTCGGGTGGTGCTCTCGGGCGCTCTGAGAGTATTCCGATCCTTTGTTTTTTCATCAAGAATGTAAAGATGACAATAAGATGGTTTGTATATGCGCCACCATGACAGTAGCGGTGACTTTTGACTTTACTTTTACTGCCTAGGACTTTTTTGTTACTTTTTTGGTCTCAGGATTAGAAAGCCCACTTTAGTTGTGCGAATGGAGAAAACAAATGAGGTCCTTTTAGTCCGTTTGAAAAAAAAAGTATTTAATCTGACCTTTACAGTTTCTTTTGTGTGTCCATAAAGAAGGCCAGCAAAACATTGCGTTACTGGTGAAATATAGATGTTAACCGGTAGGGGCAGTCCAAAAAACTCGATCTCTTTGGCCATAATGGTGCCCTTAAAAGTAGATAAACATGTACCGGTCGGAACATATTCAATTTTGCCATTTTTAACTACTTTGCGGTTCAATCTCCTAACATCGATAATTTTATTTTTACACCTGCAAGCTTTCAACAATTCCTCCTCAGTAAAATCCAAATCGATTTCTCTAACTAGACCTTTTGAAGTGGTAAAGTTAAGTGGAATAAAAACACTATAGTTTTTGTTTATGAGATTTTTGTTTGTAAGAAATTGGTTTGCTGCTTCGCCTGAAATAAACTCAATACAAACTCTATTCAGTCCCTTGTTTTTTATTTTCTTGACGTTAGTAAGTTTTAAGTTGAAAATGTCTCTAGCAATTCTAGAATCGTAAAGAACTCTTTGTCTTTCTTTTTTTAGATTATCTGAACCCCCATGTTCTATCGCGTTATTTTCAGTACCTCCTCCGTCATTTGACGTCTCCATTGAGGGGGGGTCTCCCCCCCCCCTCCCAGATCAGCCATCAGAAAAACCAACCGTTAAAAGTTGAAGTTATGTTAAGATGAGAATCATCAGGCCGTAACCAGATAAAAGAAAATAGCCACTGGCGAAAATACAAATAGCAATTTCACAGGATATAGCCCACTCACCAATCTATCTAGATATTTCACAACAATATGTCAGTATCAACACCAGCCCCTTGAATCAAGAGCTAGACACACGCTGCTACGACTTCGAAGGTCCTCACAGCACTACGGTGCGAATTGTTAAAATATATTCATGTTCAACGCGAAGAGGACTGCGTTGTAATATCAGATGAAATTTGCGAAGGACTTTTTATTGCAAATACAATAATTACGCCAAGTGACAGGGAGATTCCCGTAAGAATTTTAAACACCCGCAACGAAGATATAATTTTTAAAAATTTTAATCCTAAGGTTGAACTATTGCGACATTATGAGGTATGCAACTACGGGTCAACAAATGACTGTTCTGTGGATAGAATAGAAAAGCTTTTTGAGATATTAAATTTACATCAACGCAATCATTTAAGCCAACGTGTGACAGACTTATTACAAAGAATATGTCCTAAATACTCTTGAAAACGATCCATTTACAACGACCAACATTTATAAAAAAAAAATTATTTGAAACCTGATGCTGCACCAGTTTACAAAAAACAATACCGACTACCTTTTAAAAAAAAGGGAAATAGATAGGCAAGGCGACAAAATGTTGCACGACGGTATAACTGAAGCAGCACGTTCTGAGTGGTCATCTCCAATTTTATTGGTTCCGACGAAAACTGATTCGAATAAAGGAAAATCTTTTAGATTAGTCATAGACTATCGCGGATGTAATACCCAGTTGCAGGATGATAAATGGCCACTACCTTGCATTAACGATATTTTAAACTCTCTATCAGGGGCCACTTATTTTTCGCACTTGGATTTCTCACAAGGCTTCTATCAAATAGAACTGGACGAGGGAAGTAGACCATATACGGCTTTCGCGGTAGGAAGTAGAGGCCAATTTCAAATGACTAGGCTGCCCATGGGACTAAGGATAAGCCCCAGTGCTTTTTCAAAGGCCACGACTATAGCAATGTCAGGTCTAAATTATAACAACTGTTTTATTTATCTTGACGATTTAATCATTTTTGGTAGAAACTGGGTAGAGCATAACGAAAATTTGGTTAAGTTATTAGAAAGGCTACGACAGGTTAAACTCCCAACATTACAGTACATCCGAACCTTGATAAGTCTTTCTACTAAGGTAGGGTGTTTATACTTTGCCTGATGAAGCCAATAAGCGAAAACATGTGTTGTCGGGTTGCCAAACATAGTTCTTTTTTCATTTTACTGCCTTTCTATTAATACAGTCCTCACAAAACTATTCCTTAAAAAATTTTTTTTAATAGGTTACTATACTTTGTTTGCTTCTTTCAAGCATTATTTTCTCATAAAGAACTGAAATAGAGGCATCACGGGAAACAGAACTTGACTTAGATCTTGGTCTATCATATATATATCTACCGTTTCTTTTATGACCTCATATTACGAGGTCATCTACTCCAGATCTAGAGCCTACAGATGATTAAATTCCGAATAAACTTGAATTCTACAACTTTTCTCTACAACTTCAAGCCCCTTATTAAGTTACAATTCCTACATTTCCCTGGGAGGATTCAAATCGTTTTCAGTTCAAACTCATCTGAATTTGCTCAATATAAAAACACCCAAAATTTCGCTTTCATTGGTTTCTAGGAAAATCCCTCAAAAAATGGGATTGTATGAAAATTTGAAATATATACCATTGTATCCAGTGAAGCCATTAATGATGACACTTTGCAAATTCAAAACGAATTAAGGTCAAATCGATTTGTCCTCCATGGAAACGTAGTAGTTTTACAACATGCTATGTAATTGACTTAAATAGGAAACGCCAAATATCTGAACAAACTCATCCTTGAAAACATTTTGTGATGAATATAGAGGCGTAATTAGCGTAATTAATAATTTTAACAAGACAACTTTGGCAAGTCATTTAATCCATAAGGCCTGATGTTGTGGGATTGATAAGAAAAAGAGCTTCGAATATTTGTAAACTCAGGACCGTATTTGAAAAAAGAACTGATGATTGTCATTATCAACAATTTGTTGATATCAACCTGACAGGTTAAGCTAAAGTTCTTCTCATTTATCTACCCTCACATCGATAACTAAAAATCGTTTCAATAACTTCTAGATCCTTAGTTGTTACCCTATCATTTGTACAAATCTTATCAATTCCGAGATCCCCGTCCTGACCTCCTTATCTTTAGACCTCGGACGTCCTCAATAGTAGCCACTGTTAGTAATTAAACAGGAATTAAAAATAAATCGTTTGTTTCCGAGAATACTGAAACTCAAGAGCCGCGGACTATTTTTAGACGGAGCAGATTGTTCGTGTGCCAGATGCAATTTTCCTCTTTTTTCCCGAGGTGAAAAGACGGCACACGCATTAATTTGAAACCTGCTGCTTCATTCATTTTGCTGCAGCAGAAAGATAAACACTGCACTTATGGCTTACCCGATTGGTCCAACTGCAAGGTGTCTGTGCGGGCCTGGTTTGACTCTTGGATCGCGACCGGAAGATTTTCTTGGCCAAACTGCCCTGTTGAGTCACACTCGAGGAAGATTTGCTCTTTTGCATGGCTGTGGCTGTCACCGCTGCAACAAAAATAATCCACAATCAATATCACATATAAACAAAGTTTTAAGCCTATTGCCACATACACGAACCTTTATCTTTATTGCTGTGTCCGTGCAGCAAATGGCTTAAGAAACCGTGACTACCCGACTTAACACTAGGAGGACTGTTCGGACTGGTTTTTGACTCAAAAACTCCAATGTCGATGCTACTTCGGGCACTCGATACCCTGCTATCGTCCGAAACGTCGTATACCTCTGCAAATTTCAAGTCCCTATATGTAAGTATCCACTCGTCGTTGGTTTGGCAACCCTTGTTTAACCCATCGTCGTCTCCAGGCTTGGTAATCTCGCCCTTTGCTTTAATATTGCGTAGGTTTCGATCGTAGTTTACTCGCTTAAAACCCACAGCCTTCTCAGAGTCTACGCTTTTCTTTCTGGCCATCCTCAGGTATCTTTTGATGGTGTCCGATACACTTTGGGATACGTCATCGTGGTCAACGCTGGACCTCCTTCTATACCTTGCATCTCTCTCCGTCTCCCGCCTCTCCTCCTCTTCTTCAGCCTGTTTCTTTTTGAATTCATTTTCGCACTCAATTAACTCAGCCTCAGGTACAGGGAGGGTTTGAGTGCCCCAGTCACGATAAGTAATTTCTATGGTCTCATTCTCGACTTCAATTAACGGTGGAGGATGCTGAGGGGTGCTGCCACTTTTCTCCCGATAACCTCCTCCTATTACTGTGCGGGTGTTAAAACCTCTTGCCGGTAACTGGTAACTGCCAGAATCATTATACCCAGCTCCACCCCTCCTCCCTCTAAACCCTTTGGCCTTTCTTAGGTCAAAATAAAGTTTTTCCAAAGCTTTCCGATCTGTTAGAAGATCAGAAATGACCTTATCTCTGTTAGGGTATTGACCAAAGTACCTGGACAACGTGTCGGTCCTCTGAACACTGTCACCCTGGAAAGTTACATGAGGTGTTATATTCAAAGACTGGTGGCTGGAATATGGCGAAGTGCTCGGATAGTCCCGGCCTGAAGGAGAATTAGTGCGGCTGGAAACTAGATTTAAATGAAATTGAAGCTTATTGACTAGTTCCTCGTAGTTGAAGTCTCTAGAGCCAGTTTTCAGGGAAGAAGGTGTGTTTGACAATCGCAAATACTGCTCCAGCATAGACACTAATTCATTCTCCTCGGAGATGTTATGATCTGAAGATTTAGCAGCACTGGAAGTAGAAGGTGATTGGTCAGTAGGAGTGCTCAAAAAGTCTTCCCTCATTTTCTTCAAGTTAAATTTGCCCTGCGTTTGAGGTTCGAGGAATAGGTCCTTCGGGCGTTCTGGCTTCAACAAGTCGACTTCCCCCTCGGAAGCAGCCTTTCTGCAGCTGCCTCCTTTCCTGGAAGCGTGCTTGCGCTTCTTCTTGAAGCCCATGGCCCCGGGATAAGAGTTTTTCCGCCATAGCAGGAATTTTGGCTCCTTTTTGCATAATTCCTGGAAATTGGCCTCGATCTTGGGGATATCTTCGACGCAGTTTCTCGCACCATCTGGAATCAGTTTTCTTCCGGCATCCGCCATATACTTCCAGGTTTTCCTGGTAAGCAGCCATCGTTCTTTCGGTTTTTTTCTGCGTACTGATCGTCCCATCGTTACGGAATATTCGGTACTTTCGGTGGAGGCGCTCCTGCCGAAACTTTTTCTCTTGGAGCTCGTCTTGTCCGCCATTTACCCGACTTTTTTACAGGGCCTTGCAAAAATGCATCGCGACAGATTAGTTTTTATTATGAGCTTGTGTGTCACCACCAATGGCAAACAATCGGATCGGATAAAATGTGTATAAATTTTGGCAACACGCTTCGGGTAGACGGGCGTAGGTTTTGAGTAAGATTTTAGGCCAGTCAGCTGACACAACGTGCTCGCCTGAAAGTAAATAGGCTATGACAGGTTACTGTTAGCTCGCATTATAAAGTTAGATGTTTGGCTGGGTGAAAACTTGAAAATTCATTTCTTTGCCAATCCAACTGACGATAGTCCAAATACCCATATCGTATATAGTTCTTCAGGCTTTCAAAGTCCTCTTAAGCTATCCTCCTAGTAATTGTCACAGAACTTTACATAAACGACTGATGCACTTAATAATTATTAATTTCACATTCACACACTGCACCCACACGACCGACCATTTTAGGGGACGCAGATGAGGGGGGGGGGTCGTTTTCCCCCCTAGATTTTTTCGTTTTGACGGAAATTTGCACGGCCGACCGCCCGGCTGACTCAAAAAACTGCGAGACACCAACTTGGAAAAGTGGAATTACTTCGAAACAAAAATATCAGATTTTGGCAAGAGATACAGAGTAGTTTTCGCAATGTTGCCACGTAAAAATAGACGGAAAATTTCGGCTTGGGCTAGGAAGGGTCAGCCGCTAGTGCATCGGAGATCACTTCCGATTAGTCTTGCAAAGGAAGCTGAGGAGTAGAGTTAGGAAGTTGCTATTACAAGAGAGCGACATATGATTTTTTCTCTGCAGTAAATGGACAAATAGTGCTAAACTCAAGGTTTGGTTGTTTTTTTCTTGTCTTGCAGTTCGTTTCTGAGATACTTTCTTCAGTACACCACTGCCTGCCTATAAACAAAAATAAAATTGTCCTCTTTAGATATTTGTAACACTTATTTAGTTTCTCCGTTACCAGTACTAATTAAATAACTAAGATTTCTCTGTATGTACATTATTTTTTTAATACTAAAGAAAAAAGTACTACGAACAGTACAATATAATGGTCGGCGGTCGTTAAGTATGCTCCTTTTAGTTAACACTTCGATCTGTATTTTAAGCCATTCTTAGAATACGCAAAAAAAGTTTCATTTGGATTTCTTTAGTAAAGTAATATAATATGTAAAAATTTCTTGGAAAAAAACAACGCCCAATTTTTTTGTTGGAAGGAGTAATGTTGAGAACTAAATATAGAAAACATTCAAAGAAGGTGGGTTTTGTGACACCAGCATTTTGTCCTCAATTCTGATAAGTTTAGGAACTAGATTTTTGTTGAAAAATGCAATTTAGAGCAACAGTTATTCCGACCAACTCTATTTTGCATTTTAAATTATTTATACAGGATTTTTGTAGCCTTGACATAACTATATACTGGAGACACACTATTTTCCATTTATAGGTCATTTGTTCTTGAATTTGACTTAATTATTAGAGTTGTATAGAAAGGCAAAAGAGTGCCCCGAATCGGAGACTAAATTGTAAATTTTATCGTTAAAATGTACTTTGGCCTGGCGCATTTACCATATTGTGAATATATAAATTTTGCCATTTTCAACTATTTTCATTTTTTTGGCATTTTCAACTACCTTCATATTTCCTTTTTTATTTTATAGCCACTACTATATAATAATTATTTTTTCGAAATCATCAGCGGCACTTGCTCCGATTGCTCGTCGTGTTCCTGAATTTGGCTCCTCTTCTAGTTTTGTTGATTGTACTATTTTTTGAGCAATTGTACTTTTATGCTCTCATATACCCAAATGTGGGGTTTTCAGTACAAAATACATAAGCGTAATCACATTTTTTTTACATAATGATGCCGACGTCAAAAGGTCGTCATTGATGTGACGCTACATAAAAAGCAAGAAGGTAAGTTTACACACGTTTATTCAACATACCCCATTAGAAAAGGTTTTTTATACAAAAGGACATCAATCATCGTTATCATTATCAAAATACGTTTCATAGAGATAACGACGTCAAAAATTAATTTTTGATGTTACGTTATATAGCAAAAAAATTACGCTTAAACCTCGTATTAAAAACACCCAAAAGAAACAACAACGTGTCAATACACGTATATTTACATATGAAGAAAGAACTTTCTAATGACCTTTTCAACGCTATTTAGATGTTTATGTAACTTTTTTAGTTAGATTTGAGTTTTAAATTGTTTTTTATTTGGTAAAAAAATCAAACACTGAAAGCACCAGTTTGCCTTAAAAATTATTAAACTTATTTTATAATATTAGTAGCTTACTTTTAATTGTATACTTATTAGATTATTTACATTAATTTTTACTGAGAGACTTTGATAAGTTAGAACTACTAAATAATTAATTGATTAATATAACACCAAATTGTATAATAATATATATTATCATGATCAACGAGAATTTTGGTCTCTTAACATGCTTTAAAAACTCAAACATTGTTAAATTTACTTGACATAAATGTGCAAAATTGATAAGTCAATTGAAAAGCCCTAAATCATTTAATAACCACAATAACGTCAAATTCTCATCACTGAACATTATCAACGAAAGGTATCTATTTAACATAAATAAGGAAATCTGATAAGTAAAGTGATAACTGTACGTGCTTGGTCGAGCAAATGTGATAAGTCAAATGAGAATCATTAAGAAAATTTTTTGATTACAACAAACAACATTTACATGAAAAATTCAGAACAGAAAATCATTGCTCTAACTTGACTTTAATAATCAAATCTGATAAGTCAAGTGAGAATTTCTAAGTAAATTTATTGATCAAAACAAACAACATTCAAATGAAAAATTCAAAATAAAGAATTATTAGATTAACTTTAATGAGAAAATCTGATAAGTCAAGTGAGAATTACTAAGTGTGAGAATCACAATAATTGTCAATATCGACAAAAATTGTAGTCATTAATGCTTTAAAACTAACGAAATTATTAGCTTAACCTCGACTTTTCGATGCAATTGTGATAAGTCAAATGAGAATTACTAAATAAATTCATTGATCACAACAAACCCCATTTAAATGAAAAATTTAGAATAAAAAATTATTGGATTAAGATCAAAATATTAGATCAAAAACTGTTGTCTTCTGATACGCTTTAAAGTTAACGAAATTATTAGCTTAACCTTGACTTTACTGAGCAAATCTGACAATTCAAATGATAATTACTAGGTTAATTTATTGATCAGAAATTATCAATATTAAAAAAATTTTGGTATTCTTATATGCTTAAAAACTAACGAAATTGTTAGATTAACTTAGACTTTACTGAACAAATCTGATAAGTCAAATGAGAATTACTAAGTATTTACATTAATCACAACAAACAGCATTTAAATGAAAAATTTTGAAAAGAAAGTTATTAGATTAACTTGACTTTAATGAGAAAATCAGATAGATTAATTACTAAGTAAATTTATTGATCACAATAATAATCAGTATCATCAAAAATTTTTGTCTTCTGATACGCTTTAAAACTAACTAAATTATTAGCTTAACCTCGACTTTTCGATGCAATTGTGATAAGCCAAATGAGAATTACTAAATAAATTCATTGATCACAACAAACAGCATTTAAATGAAAAATTTAGAATAAAAAATTATTGGATTATATTAGATCAAAATATTAGATCAAAAATGTTGTCTTCTGACGCTTTAAAGTTAACGAAATTATTAGTTTAACCTTGACTTTACTGAGCAAATCTGACAATTCAAATGATAATTACTAGGTTAATTTATTGATCAGAAATTATCAATATTAAAAAAATTTTGGTACTCTGATATGCTTTAGAACTAACGAAATTGTTAGATTAACCTTGACTTTACTGAACAAATCTGATAAGTCAAATGAGAATTACTAAGTATTTACATTAATCACAACAAACAGCATTTAAATGAAAAATTTTGAAAAGAAAATTATCAGATTAATTTGACTTTAATGAGAAAATCAGATAGATTAATTACTAAGTAAGTTTATTGATCACAATAATAATCAGTATCATCAAAAATTGTTGTCTTCTGATACGCTTTAAAACTAACTAAATTATTAGTTTAACTTTGACTTTACGGAGCAAATCTGATAATCCAAATGATAATTACTAAGTTAATTTATTGATCAGAAATTATCAATATCAACAAAAATCGTGGTATTCTGATATGCTTTAAAGCTAACGAAATTGTTAGATTAACATTGACTTTACCGAACAAATATGATAAGTCAAATGAGAATTACTAAGTAAATTCATTGATCACAACAAACAGCATTTAAGTGAAAAATTTATAATAGAAAATTATTAGATTAATTTGACTTTAATGACAAAATCCGAGAGGTCAAGGGAGAATTACTAAGAAAATTTATTGCTCACAATAATATTCAGTATCATCAAAAATTGTTGTCTCCTGATACGCTTTAATAATAAATATGAAAATAAACTAACGAAATTAGGAGGCTTAATATTGACTTTAGTCCAGGACTAAAATGCAAGTTTAGTGGTTCTAAAAATTTCTCCAAATTGAACTTCTATTGGTTTTTCGGTTGGTCTCATTTTTCTGTTAATTATAAAACAATTTGAGATTGGATTTGGTGGGATTGTTAGTAAATATTAACAGAACTTTTTTATTTTGGAAAATTTTGGAAAAAAATTGTTTGTACAATTTCGTTTATTTTTGTACTTTATTTATTAGGGGATTATTTCATCGTTTCGACATAACATATTGGAGCAATGAATTCATTAGGTACTTACAAAATTACTATACTCATTATTAAATAATGCGAATTGTTTTTGACCCAAAATAAAGTCACTATGACGAAGACATGTCATGTGACTAAATCATAGATACACAGTTACCTTGGGGAAAAATACTTTTGATCTGTTTATAACTTTGACTTTTTCTTCATTTTTTTTTTTAAATAACCAAAGGGTATATGCCTTTCTTTTCTCAAATTCCAACTTTGACGGCCTATAACTTTAGAGCGAGTGGATCGATTGGGATGGAGAAAAGTATGATGAAGCCAAAGTCCATTTACTCTGATCATGTTATCCTTCATCAGTCATTAGTATTGGAGTGAATCCAACAGTTTTTTGTTCTTCTCGATGTCCTCTTCCATCTCCGGATGGAAGTCCCATTATCCAATAATTTCAAAGATGGACCCTTTCGATGGTCACTGTTTAGGCAGATTAAGAATCTTCTAAGTCTTTTACTACTTTAAAAAATTCACTTACGTGACCACTCTGACTCAATTAAATTTGTTACACTCATGTGGGATTAAAATCGTCTCATTTCAATAAGGACATAAAGGACATAAAATTTCATAAAGGACATAAAAAAATACTATATATTTTGGAAAATATCCAAAAGGAGGGATATATTCCGTCTTTTTTTCTCACATTCCAACTTTGACCGTCTATAACTTTAAAACGAGTGGACCGATTAGAGTGAATTAATGCGAAATGATTCGTAATGATTGTAAAATTTAGAAATATTGTATAAGTTATTACAACCTGAAATAGGGGGTGAAAAAGATGGATAAACAAAAGTCCATTTACTTCGATTTTAACAAAACTTACAAACATTCACAGCAATCACAGCCTTCTAGATGACCTTTTCTAATGAACACCGTACATATATACAGAATATATCCAATTGAGACCAGTAGTTAGTTTCTTTGGTTGGATCGCCCTTTCCAGCCTTGAACAAGTTTCACCTATCTATTATTGATTTTATAGGTAATACAGATTTTATAGCCTTTTTTATTATATTTTAAGATTTTTTTTTAAAAGTCAAATTCTGGTAAATATTACAAATCACTAAATAATTACACAAAATAGTTTGATATGGTCCCACACAAAATAATTTCATATTATTACAGCTTAGTCCAGGGTATTTGTAGCAAATTATTTCTGAATTTAGCAAAGCGTAAAGAGTAGGTGGTCACCAATTTGTCGATCAACCCATCTTTAAACTAATTTTGGGGTACCCCTCATCAGTACAGCTTTGGCTGGGCGACAAATTGGTGACCGTGAGTTTGCGGCTTAAAGCCAAAAATCTACGAAAGAGCGGTGAGATGTTGTACAGAGCAGGAGCAGGTGACATCCATCAGCGTATCAGATCTAATACTGCATGGCAGAATGAAGTGCAAAGAGTAGGTGGTCACCAATTTGTCGATCAATCCATCTGCATACTAGTTTCGGGGTCTACCCCTCATCAGTACAGCTTTGGTTGGTCGACAAACAACATTAACAAAGAGTTTTTTTTTACATTTGTAAACTCTTTATTTTTTTATGGACTTAATTTTTCATAGTCTGTACCTACCTATCCTCTTTCCCTCAGTTTTTGGCTCTTCAAGCTTTTTCATTGTTTCCAAAATCATTACATTTCAGTTTATTATCAATATGTTATCAGCTGCCATTTCACTTTTCTTTTGATTTCTCTTTTAACCCACTTGTCAAACAACAAACTGTATTAACCCATTTCTTACAGGTATATTAACCCCGATATTGTCAGACTGGTAAATAACATTAACATGCTGTTTTTTGCCATAGAAAAAACTTTTGCAACCATGATTTGTAAACATCATTAAGCCGTTTCATCAACCTAATAAAATGTTTGTAAATATGAGAAATTAAAAGTTAACCTAAGACAGCTGAAAAACGGGAAGATCAAAGAATGTGTAGAGAAAGAGCTGAATGCAGCAATGGCAGAAACAACAGAAGATAGCTCAGTAGAAGAACACTTGAATCACCTGAAAAGTAAAGTGGAACACATTAAGAACACTATTCTAAAGGAAAACGGACAAAGAGTAAGGAAGAAAACCTGGATGACAGATTACATATTAAACCTAATGGAAGAGAGAAGATTGAACAAGAATAACACCATAGAATACAAAAGGATAAACAACATCATAAGGAACGAAATACGAATGGCTAAAGAAAAGGAACAGAAAGAGAACTGTGAGGAGATAGAGGCACTGCAGTTGAAATATGACTACTTTAACGTCCACCGGAAGGTGAAAGAAGTCACTGGACAAAGAAGGAATACAAACTTAGGGAAACTAGTTGACGCTAATGGGAACATCATTGTAGACATGGAAGAGAAGAAGAAGATGTGGACTAGGTACGTAGAGCACCTCTTTGAGGATAATAGAGAGAGCCCCCCAGATCCCCGGAGTAATGCACAGAGTGGGCCGGAAATAATGGAATCAGAGGTGAGGGCAGCTATAGAGCAGAGCAAGGAAGGAAAAGCAGCAGGACCTGACAACATCCAGACAGAGTTTCTGAAACTTCTAGACGAAAATGGATTAAAGAAGATCACCAAACTTTTCAACAACATCTACAAATCAGGTAAAATACCACAAGAATTGCTAGTCTCAGAGTTCATTGCACTGCCAAAGAAACAAGGCGCAAAACGATGTGAAGAATATCGAACGATAAGTCTGATGAGCCACCTGCTGAAAACCTTTCTCAAAGTCATCCATAAAAGAATATACAATCGATGCGAGAACCTAATCTCTCGAAACCAGTTCGGGTTCGTCAATGCGATGGGAACCAGAGAAGCACTCTTTGCTGTCCAAGTCCTTGTCCAGAGATGCAGAGACGTTAACCTTGACGTTTACTGTTGTTTAATTGACTACGCCAAAGCATTTGACCGGGTTCAACATGGCAAAATGATGGAAATATTATAGAAGACAGGGATCGATACCAATGACCTGAATATCATAAGTAGCTTGTACTGGGGCCAGTCGGCAACAATAAGAGTCGACGGAGAAACAACTGAGGCCGTCAAGATAATGCGAGGAGTGAGGCAGGGCTGTGTACTCTCACCCCTGCTATTTAACATCTACTCCGAGCAGATTTTTAAAGAAGCGCTCGACGACGAAGAAGAGGAGGGCATCTCAATAAATGGGAAGAAATTGAGTAATATAAAATACGCGGACGACACCATCGTGTTCGCAGATAGCCCACAAGCACTACAACAACTTATCAACAAAATAGCAAGAGTTAGTAAGGAATATGGTTTGGACATAAACATACAAAAGACCAAAATTATGGTCATTAGCAAAAACAAGATCGACAACATCCAGTTATCCATCAACAACCAACCAATAGAGAGAGTACCACACATCACGTACCTGGGAACACGTATAAACGAGAACTGGGACGCAACTCAAGAAATCAAATCACGAATCGCCAAAGCCACAGCCGCCTACAACAAAATGAGCAAACTCTTCAGAAGCCATGATCTTACACTGGAAACAAAAATGAGACTTCTCAGATGTTACATCTTTTCTATCCTCTTATACGGGACGGAATCTTGGAAACTCAATGAAAACACATCCAAGAAAATAGAAGCCTTCGAAATGCGACTCTATCGAAGAATGATGAGGATATCATGGACCGAACATATCACTAATGAAGAGGTACTAAGAAGGATGAATAAACAAAAAGAAATTATGAACACCATCAAGATCCGAAAACTGCAATATCTGGGCCACATCATGAGAAACGACTCCAGGTACTCCTTACTCCAGACAATCATCCAGGGAAAAATCGATGGAAGAAGAGGTCCAGGAAGGAGAAGAATATCTTGGCTGCATAACCTTAGGAAGTGGACCGGAAAAACATCAACCGAACTCTTCCGCATTGCCGTAAACAAAGTTAGGCTCGCCATGCTGATTGCCAACATCCGTAACGGATAGGAACCACAAGAAGAAGAAGAAATATGAGAATTAGAGATCTACCTAATAATATTTTTCAATATTTTGGCTATTTATTACTATCCTTTTTCTCTTCAATTTTTCTTCTGTTAAACTTGTTCACTGCTCATTTTCAATTTCATCTTCCCTTCATCTCATCTTCTTTGTTCATCACCTTCAAATTCGTTGAAATTAGTTGTTGCCATATCTGATAACTTTGCAGCCCTTTTGCTAATGTTTTGGGATTGTTAATTCTATAACTTTTTAGCATTCATTTTTTAGATTTTTTTGAAACCCATCTGAGAAAGTTCTTAAACATGGAAGAGACTGCAGCATAATTATATGAGAAAAAGCGATTGGTGAGCTATGTATTGCTCGTTTGTCTTCATCTACTGCATCGACTCTATTCTTCATAGCCTGCACTTTTTCCCTCAGTTTTTGGTCTTTCAGGTTTTTTTTTACCATTAGATTTAAGTTCACTAGTGATATTTAATCAGCTGTTATTTGACTTTTATCTTTTAATCCACTTGTCAAACAACAAATCTTATTAACACTTTATGGTTAACCATGATATTGTTAGACTGATGAGTCAGACCTTATTTTTTTAATGCTATTAAGGGCGAATTCCAAAACTCATCAGATCATCTACCGGGTAGATCAGTCACCTGCTTAATCTATTAAATTGCTAGATGGCCATCACATGACCAGCTTAACCGGTAGATGACCCGGTGAACTTTGGAATTCTCCCTAACTATAAATAATTGACGAAAAACAATAGAACAAGCATTATGGAGATTAAAATGCTCTGAAGGATAAACTAACTAGAGCTAGAGCCTTAGTAGATATTTCTAGTTAAGTTATTTAAGAGTTATTAGTCTATTATGTCCTTAAAGAGGGGGATGTTCGGTCAGCTAAGTCAAGATGTCTAAAGTCTTGGGTAGAAATTTATTGACATATGACTGTTTGGTGTGGGTCAATGAAACTACAGGATATAGAAACGCAGTATAATATCGACGTTTTGGCACTAAATTAGTGGCATCTTCAGGACAATACAACAACAGCCACCTCCTGCGTGTCAGACTCAACAAACATGCGAGAAATTTTAATTTTTTTTCTTTTCTTTTAGATATAATTATTTATTATATTGATGTTCGAACAACGAGAAGAGACTATTCATCTACACAGTACAAGGCAGAATGTACCTTATCTTGATGCAATAAAATCTTAGAGATTTGCCCAAAAAAAATTATTAAGATAAGTTCTGATAATAATCAATTTCATAGTTATCATTTCGTACGTCCCATCTAAACCTGGCTGTCAGTGGAAACTTGCGAACAAGAGTATTGGTGAAGAGTTGCAGCAAATGGATAAGACCAGCTTTGAAACAAGATGGAAAAAGACCAAAAGAATATTGGAAAAGCAGATGAAAGATTAGCGAAACTTCAGTGTAAAAAGCAAAAAAGTTATTTTAAAGATGAGAATTTTGCGACCTGTCAAACCTGTAACTGCGTAAATGTTCTAATCGGTAAACTTGAGGCTTGTGGATTTAGATCCCCAGTTTTAGGAAAAAAAGGGTTTTTCACCATGCTGTCTTAATTGGTTTTTAATTGCAACAAGAAATGTAGACACCAGAATTCTGTCGTTAACATGGAAAGACCTGCTCGCATTACCAAAACCTACCACTTCCCAAGTTAAGCACCCTATAGTGCATTGTATTAAGAAAATATTCAATGTATGGGTGTCCGACCACTACCCACTACAGAGCTAAATTTATTCTTGTTGCAAGAGACTTCTGAAAATATGTGATTTTGAACTAAACGAACACTTTTTTTGAGGATACTCACTTGACACTGAATAATTGTTAGTCTGTATCGTTATAAACACTAGTGCTTGTGTCTTATTACCTACTATCCACTTAATGTGTTATGATTTTGTTCGTCTTAGCACAGGCAGATCGCCATTTCAAGGTGATAATCGGTCCTCATTTTATGTGTGCATGTTATGCAATTATAAATATCCCATAGCACTTATACGTATTTTGTTCTCAAACAGAGTTGTGATTGGTGGACTAATCCAATGTCAGCCTTCAGTGTAGCAGCTGCATTTCTACAGAAAACTAAAGGTTTTTGAACGCCTACAATTGTGAACAAAGTGAATTTATCCAAAAAAATAAATCCAATTTTTGCAAATAAAACATTTTAATAACTGGAAGATAAATTCTTTTATTATCTATTAAACCTAAAAGAAAATCTATTTACAGTCTTTCTAAGTATCAGTCTTTCCACTTTCTGTCTTAACACTTACATATTATATACCAACAGAACTTCACTCACTCTTAATTTTAGCATCTTTCCTTCTCTTACATATCAGACATCTTAAAGCTTTGTACAAAATGTAATTGCTAACAAACAACAAAGACAAAAATACAAAAATTACATCAATCATATAATATTTGTACAAGGGTAAGTTGATTCCAGCCACCCTCAAATGGGGAGCTCCCTTATGCCTAACTACATACTTAATCCAATAATCGGCTAATTCGATTGGCTTCAGTGGTCGATCAAGCAAAAGCTTTGAATTTGTTTTAGCCGTTTCTCTGTACCTGAGAGAATACAAAAATTAGAAATCTGAAGGATTTGGGAATAATAATAACTTACTTGGGATTATCCAGAACTTTTTGCAGAGCCTGAGCAAAAAGCTGTTCCGTTACTTGAGTAATTGGTATAAACTCGCCTATACCCCTTGCTGCTATTCTTGCTGCATTCATTTTCTGGTCTCCCGTTACGGGCAGAGCAAGTACTGGTACACCAGCATGAGTAGTCTCGATAGTACTCAGCAGGCCTCCATGAGAGATGAACAGTTTAGTATTGGGGTGCTTTAAAATTACCTGCTGAGGAAACCACTTTGAAATAATAAAGTTGCTTGGTTGATTCTCCAAATTTTCCTCATTCCACTTCCACAAAATCTTTTCTTTTCTCGCTCCTAGAACCTTCAGAAGGGCGTCTTTTATTTCTTTCGGCATCATAGAAGGCTGAATGTTGGAGCCCAAACTAAAGTATATAATCCCTTCATGAGCTTTGTCTAGTGTCTCCTTCAGATTTGCAGGTAACTCTTCGGTAGTTGAATCCACGTGAAACCCTCCTATATCTATCATGTTGGGTACATGGGGCATTGCATCATTAATGCTCTCATGCCCATTATTCAATACTAGCGATACATTGTACAAAAGAGTATCCAACTCAGGGGCATCTGGGAAATGTTTCTTAATGCTTGCGTTTTCTTTTGGGTAAAAATACTTGTAAAGCACAAGATCGTGAGCAAAGCCATAAATTAGGTTATATAGCCTCTGCGAGAAAGTCATGTCCTCATTGAAGTTAAGCAGACAATCGGGCACGTAGCTGGGATTCTCAGGATTGGCGACCAAATTGTTTACCCACCTATTAGACCCTATGGTATTGAAGAGTATAAGAGGAGCGTTAAAGTGGTGGGCAAATATTTTCATGGCATCATTCCAGAATTGCTCTACTATAACCGCGTCAAACTTCTGATTCGATTTGAGCAATTGTTGCACTTTATTATGAGTGAACGTGGTCTCTTTAGCAAAGTCTAAGACTGAGCCGCTTATAAGATAAAGTTGAAAATAGGGCGAACTATCAGTAAATGAAAAAGGATTAAACACCCTTTTTGAATTTTTTTCTAAAAAAAAATCCTGTATTAAATTCCAGTTGGGCAGTTACTAAAAAATCGTACTTACCTTCTCTATCCTCCGCTATTTCGTGTAATACAATGTTATGGTAATTTGGTGGTGGGTTTTTTTCTTCAAATGCGGATATCATTGTAATATTGTGTCCCAAATTAGCCAAACCTTTGCCCAGCGCATTTCCGAGGAAATAGTGACTTTTTGCAGGAATTGGGAAAATAAGCAACAAATTTAATCCACTCGCCTGTGGCACTGTTAACAAACCACAAATCACAAGGAAACTTAACTTAAAAAACATTATCTGACCTTCAGCACAAATACTGACAATGAATTATACGCTCGTACTGGTGATACGGTATGAGAATACAAACTATTTATATCTGAAGCGAGAAAAATTATGGTTATCACTTGCGATTAATATATATTGCGTAATGATAAGTAATTCAGATATTTCTCTAAAAATCAGGTTGAGTATTATCAGTATAAACTACGTGCTGATTTTATAGTCACAATTAAAACGGTTAAATGAGGTGTCGCAACTTATTGTAATAGTTTGCTAAAGCTAAGAAAGTTCAAGTATATAATTGACTGACTGAAGAATCATTGTTTTTTTTTAATTATTCAAAAGGAGCTATTCTCGCTCTTTTCTTTTCTATAACTTTGGAACGAGTACTCCGATTCGAGGGAGTTCAACAGTTTTTCTCGATGACCTCTCTAGCTCCCACCAACGGGAGTCCCATTGGTTCAATAATATCGGAGATAGGCCCTTCTGTGGTCGGCTTTACAATAGACTTATTTACTAGTTATAAAAACTCACTTATGGAACGTGCATTGAGGATTGAAATCGTCTCATTTCGAACAGCGTAAAATAAATATATATTTTTTTTTTAATAACCAAAAGAGGTATATGTATTCTTTTCTCTCAAATTCCAACTTGGACAACCTTTAACTTTAGACCGAGTTGACCGATTGGAATGAATCCAACAGAATTTGGTTCTTCTTGATGACCTCTCCCACCTCCTATTTATGAGGGACCTTTTCGGGATTTTGGTGACCGATTTTTAGGCACTTTTAAAATGGACTTTTTTATTACTTTAAAAAAACTCACTAGCGGGACTACTCTGACTCATATAAGCTTGTTACTTGTAGGAGATTAAAATCGTCTCATTTCAAAAAAGAGAAATCAATAATACCGGAGAGATTTCAATAAACTTTCTTGAATATACCTCCAACCAACAATCAGTTTTTTTTAGAGGATTCATATTATATGTTTTTCATAGGTAAATAAAAATTAATATAAGAAAGTCTTCTGTTTGGTTGTTATATCTATGAATTCGCATTCTAAGTCCTGACTGAATAGCCAAAGTACATTTTTTTTGGTGAAATCCTTTGCGGTGAAATGAGACTTATACAATAAATACACGTCTGATTATTCATCATTTATTATACAGTGTGTTACATCAGGACTATAAAAATATTTCTTAAAATAAACTCTTCTACTAAACTCTACTTCTGAAATACTGTTGATCAGAAAAACTGGAACCAGTGAATAAAGTAGCTACAATATAACTTAATATTGATCTTTTGCTAATCGATCAGATTACTTTTAGCTAAATCGGGTGGGTTTTTTTAAGCCTTTATAAGTGCCCACTTTATAAGTGCTTGAAGCACTGGTGCTAAAAGCAACCTGCTTTTAACACTAGTGCCTTAAAACCTTAATTTTAATAGTTCATTAGCGTGTTAAAAATAGAATGTTTAATGTATTTGAATTGCAGCTAAAAATACGAAATTAACTTTAATCTGCAGTATGAGGATTTTGGTAAAAATTTGGTAATAAAAAAAATGGTATTACGATTACGGTAAACGACAAAACAAACCCAATTTTGACGCCATCGACTAGCTTAGTTCTGGATGTATTTTTTGAGAAAAATGGGGTCAAAATTATCAGCATCGTCTGTCAATTATTTAAAATAAGTATTTTCTACACCCAGTGTGGGGTTGCTAGAACCCCCATTGGGCGCCTCCCCAGTAGTGGATACGGGAAAGCCTGCCAAATATGGCAGGTACTGAGGAAATCAAATACTCGGGACGAACCAAAACTAGCCTGGGGTTGAGCAGCAGCAATCCCAGTACTGCCATATAGCTGAAAATAAATGATATTGGCAAGGTATATGATCAGATACCTTTAGGCAGATTTGGATCAACAGTATGGCTAAGACACTGCAATGAGGAAGGCAACTGAAAATCATATATTCCCTAGTAAAATTATCATGAACAGATAAAGGAAAAACACGGCCCGTAGTCCCCGGCAGCCCTTCGATGGGCAGAGAATGCGAAGAATTATCGGGTACTTCAAAATCGGCACATGGAACGTGCAAAGCTTACATACTTCACAGTGTCGTCAAAGAAGTGATAAGATTAGACGTTAAAGTCATGGGAATCAATTCTGAAGAAGTCGATTCTTATATTATATTTATCTTTTTATTGTTGGAGCTGTTGTTATGGATAAGATTAGATCTCCAGTTTTTGGCATATTTAACGGTACAATTTTGCAAGAAATAGGGCCATATTCGGGAGCTCTTTTAATTCTGTAACGAAGTCAAATTCAACTTCATTTGCCTGTAAACTTGCCATCAAGTAGATTCATCGGAAAGGGCACAGCCAGAAAGCCAGTGGTTAAAGGGCGTTTTTCAGATTTCTCAGCCCTTTTGTTGTAGGCCTCGATCTATTTAGTAATATTAACCATTTTAATTGGGTCAAATGCTTAATTTAAAGTCTTTTATTGTTGTTGAAATTAGCGTCCTTAAGTTGTAAGTTGTTGGTGAAGTTAGCGGGATTAGGACAAATAATGCACCTCTTCTTTATTCGAAAATGGCCGACGTTTCGACTATTTATTTAGTCTTCATCAGGGCTATTCTCACTTAGAGAGGGTAGTCAGTTAAAATTCGATTGAAGATAGTTAAGATAACAAACACCATTCGATTGTTCGGTGACCCTGGTATCTCTTGTCGAGCCTAAGATACCAGGGTCACCGAACAATCGAATGGTGTTTGCTATCTTAACTATTTTCAATCGAATTTTAAGTGACTACCCTCTCTAAGTAAGAATAGCCCTGATGAAGACTAAATAAATAGTCGAAACGTCGGCCATTTTCGTGTTTTATTGTTTTCCACAGCAAGTAAAGTAAGTGATTTCTTTTTTATTCAGATTTTTATATTTAATTCTCCGATTTTTTGGTTTTGAAATAGAGCCCTTACTTTTATGGCTTTGTTAGGATTTTTGGATTGTTATATTGGTACAATTTTCTTGCAAATTGTTTGCTTTTAGTGCTTTCAGTTTTTTCTTTCTGTCTTACTATGTTGAATCTTTAGCATTGCAGTCCCCTCTGGCAATGGACCGTGAACTTGCTGCTGAAAAAGTATTTGTACATCCTCGTTTTGACAACTGACGGCAGAGACATTTATTGCTCCATATTCATTCTCACTAGTCGTAGTACATCCGTGACCATATTTGCTGAGAACACGAATATGTTTGTCATTTTCTCTATGTGACCTTTGACTGGATGATGGTAGAGCTCATGGAGTTGATATAAGTTTGTTACATTCATAGGGGATTGAAATCGTCTCATTTCGATCAAAAACGGCGTAAAACAATTAAAATGTTTCGATAGAAGTGAAACTAGCGGGTGTAGGACAGAAATAACTACTTCACATTTGTAAAAGAGCCAACGTTTCGACCTTTATTGAGGTCTTCCTCAGGGCTTTTTCAATAAGCGAAGTTTGTCAACTAGGAACAAAATTCCACTGAATATAAAACATCTCCAGTTTCACGAAAAAACGAGCAAACGAGCACCATATAGGACGACACACACATTAGCGATAATCGCTACGAACAAATCGCTGATTGATCGAACGACCTGATTAAAGGACGCAAAACGTATATGATTCAAATTTTTGTTTTAAAATAACCAAAGAGGGGTATATGCCTTCTATTTTTTCAAATTTTGACGGCCTATAACTTTACTACTTTTAAAAGGCTCACTTACGAGAACACAAATATGTTTGTCATTTTCTCTATGTGACCTATGTCTGGATGATGATAGAGCTTATCATTAACGCTCTCATGCCCATTGTTCAATACCAGCGATACATTGTACAAAAGAGTATCCAACCCCGGGGCATCTGGAAAATGTTTCTGAATCCTTGCGTTTTCTATTGGGTAAAAAAATATTTGTAAAGCAGGAGATTGTTAGCGAAGCCATAAATTAAGTTATAGAGCCTCTGGGCTCTGGGAGAAACTCATGTCCTCATTGAAGTTAAGTAGACAATCGGAACGTAGCTGAGATTCTCAGGATTAGCGACCAAGTTATTTAACCACCTATTAGTGCCCCCCCCTCCCCCTAGAGCATTAAAGTGGGGGGCAAACGGGGGGCATCGTTCCAGAATTGCTCTACTATAACCGCGTCACACTTATTGTTCGATTTGAGCAATTGTTGCACTATCATTAGTGAACGTGGTCTCTCTAGCAAAGTAATATTGTGTCCCGAAGTAGCCCAACCTTGCCCAGCGCATTTGCAAGGAAATGGTGACTTTTTATGGGAATTGGGAATATGAGCAACAAATTTAATCCACTCGTCTGTGGCGCTACTAACAAAGCACAAATCACAAGGATACTTAACTTAAACATTGTTTGACCTTCAGCATAAGTACTGACAATGATACAATACGAGAATAGAAGCTCTTTATATCTCAAAAGAAAGAATGTATCGTTATCAGATGCGAGCAAAATACACAGTGGCCCATGGAAAAGGATCAACTTCGTTTTTCTTCCAATATCTAAGTATATACATCGAAACTCGCTCGTACATGTCAACTTTAGTTTTTAGCAAAAACAAATATTTGAGCAGTTTCAACCCCCTAACCTGAACCGACAAGGGGAGTAAACATTGACCTTACAATTTTAAATAGAAGGAAGGGTCGAGTGATACCTCGTTTTCAACGTCTCATCAAGTCAATTTCATGTTAATTGGTCAAACCAATCCAAAATGGGGACCGGATAAACTTTACAGATTTGTTAATTTAACTGGCTTTAATTTAAGCGACTTGATTGGCAGCGAAATGGTTTTCATTCTTCTCTCAGGTTAGAGGGATGAAACTGCCCAAAAATGTCTTTTTTTTCCCTAAAAATTAAAAGGGTTGGAGTGATTTTCGAGGTATATAGTCAGTTGAAAGAAAAGCGGGGTGGGTTCTTTTCGATGAGCCACCGTGTCTATTGAAAAATGATAGATAATTCAGATATATCTTTCCAAATCAGGATGAGTATTATAAATACTTGATTATTTTATAGTCACGATTAAAATGCTTGAATGAGGTGACGCAACTCATGGCAATAATTTGTTGAAGGACAAGAAAGTTCTAAGTTTAACAAGTATAGGGATTGATTGATTGAACACATTACAGGAAAAAAGCATTCATTACGAAATCCCTCCATGTATAGCCAATATGATTGATGTGGGACCGGTCAACAAAAAAGTTGTAAAGAATGATTTTGAACGAGACTAAATTATGCTACAGTTAGGAAAACTGTCTATAATAAATACACGATTGACAATTTGAGAGGAACGAAGAAGTAAATACAACAACTAAAGTGAAAATGGGAGACTTAAGAGACCTGAAATCTATATTAGTTTGGGTTACTTCAGTTTCATTGATTTTTGAATACTTTCAGATTTGAGGCTTGAGCTTTTGAGGCTCAGCTACTTGAGGCTTTCTCTAAGCAATAAAGTGATTAAGGGAGACGTGAAAGAAATTGGGTTACATTGTAGGAGTTCAGTTTCTTGTATTTAATTTCCTGATTTTTGATGACTACAAGCACACTTCAAAAAAAGTATGGACAGGGTTTCAAAAATATTCAATGTAAATTTCATTAAATTATGCCTTTGAGACTTCAAGAATTATTTAAAACTGATTTTGATGAAGCACATTTTCTTGCAAAGGCGCATATAAGCCTGATACTTTTATAAGAAACTGGTTTTGCACCATTGAAGCCAAAAGAATTAGATATACAGGGTGTCAAAAATATTCACTAATTAATTCTGTTAAATCGGTCCTTTGAGGTTTCCAAAAACTTCTAAAACGGATTTTGATCCAAAAGTAAGATTAGAGCGGCAAGTATAAACCAGATACTTCATAAGAAAAATTGGTTTTACACACTTTGAGAAACAAAAAATATATACAAGATGTCAAAAATATTCAATATGAATTTTATTAAATTTATCTTTTGATTAATTGAAATTGAAAACTTCAAAAAACTCCTGGCAAATACTTAAAACTAATTTTTTGAAAAATGCAAATATAAGACCTAACAAGATGGCGTTGCACTCTTACTGCGTTGCACCCTACACGTTGCACCGGAGCAATAAAAAAATATACATACAGGGTGTAAAAAATATTCAATATGGATAATTTTACAAAAATGCACAAATAAGACCTAAGAAGATGGCATGGCACAGTTGGCCAGATGGCGTTGCACAAAACAAACACAGGGTGTAAAAAATATTCAATACGAATTTCATAAAATTCCTTTGATACTTAAAAAAAAAAACTTAAAACTGATTTTAATGCCGAAATAATGCACATTTAGTTTGAGGTGTTAAAATAAGCCTGATACTTCGTTACGAAAATGGTTTTGCACACTTGTAGCAATCAAAAAATATATACAGGATGTTAAAAATATTCAATGTAAATTTCATTAAGTTAGTCTTTTTTGAGGCCTTAAAAACCCTCTGTAAAACCCTTAATAGTGATTTTGCAAAAACGCAAAAATGAGACCTAAACAGACGGGGTTGCACACTAGGAGCAATAAACAAATTTACATACAGGATGTCAAAAATATCCACTATGAATATCATTAAATTAGATTTTTGAGACTTAAAGACCCAAAACCGAATATGATGCAAAAGAAAGTGACATTTCGTTTATGCTTCACTGTTTAAGGATTTTTAAGCTTCATTTAGAAGGTAAAAATTACCTAATGGTGACAAAAAAAATGTTTTAAGGCTAAAAAAATAACAAAATCGAGGAAGGTTTGGTTAACAAAATTTTAAAATCAAAGCAGTAATTTACCACTAGTTCATATTTTGAAATCTCTCTTTTCATATTTGTATTAATTTGAGCTCTTTGAGAAAGAGGACAATCTAACAGCACTGGAAGAAACGAAAGTTTAAGGAAGAAGTCTTCATTGGAAGTATGAGGGTGTCTTTAGTAAACCAAGTTGCGACGACTCTTCGGTATGGCATCCGTTGATTCGGCGGACGAGTGCTGGTCGCTTGACGCGCGACGCTGGCGACGATCCGGCGAATAGGAATGGTGGGCGTGATTAGCTGTGTTAGTACATAAGCAAGTTGCTGAGCTTAATGCTCAGTTTCACTTGAAAACGAGCAGAGATTCCACTGCTACAAACGTCGTGTAAAAAAACTCAATAAAAACAATGGAAGTCCAAGATGTTTCGCTTAATAGTACATCATTATCTACCACCTTTAAACAAATGTTAAAAAACCGGTAGGGACCTGGTATTAGCGAGAAATTCAGAGGTTACGAGAAAGCAAAGATCAAGCTTATGAAGGAGGACGAACACATCCACTTCCTTTGCACAACGAGGGACAGCCACATCATTCCAATGGGTTTTCGTTTAAAATCACCAATCCCTGGTGATCGAGCTCTCCGCATTCTGGACAGCGCCAGCCATGGATTTATCTGTCCCAAATCAGCTACTTCAGGTCGAAAAAAATCACAGTTCCTGGACGATATCCTACACGTAGATTTGAAGAAATCAAGGACTGGAGGAAAACCACACACCCATTTTCCAGGTAATAGATAATTCAAGCATCAATCTGAAAGAGAAGCTGGTCAAAAAGCAATATGACAAGCTTATGAAACTTCAAAGAAAGGAGGCAACAATCGACCACCACCAGCAAGGCCAGAAGATAATAGTCAACATATCATCGACCATCTTGAGTTCCACTGAAGAAAAACTGCTGAGCAAAGGATTGAACTTTGTAATTGCTCCACCATCAACTCCAGTGCTTGACATAATAAGTGCTGTAGAATCAAGGACACTCCAGGGGCCAGAGAGAGATTAACTCAAGTGGAAAGTCAGGTTGGTCAAGTCACTATTTGACAAACCACAACAGCCACAGAGAAATTTTACAAAAGAAGAAAAGTTAGTTCAGGTTAGGAAGTTCAAGCAGGAAACTGCAAAGGGACAAATCAATCAAGAGCCTTCCAGCTGACAAAGGAAATGCGACCGTCGTTATGGATGCCACACAGTATGACGAGAAGATACAGGAGACTGACGAAAGGTAAATATAAAATAATACCTATTGACCCAATTAGAAGAGTTGAAGGACAAATCTATAGAGCCCTAAAAAAATGTGAACATCACATTCCTGAGGGTACTAGAAGGTCTCTCACTCCACACCATAGTAAACCACCACATCTCTATGGGTTGTGTTTGTCTCTTCCGTATGGCATCCGTTGATACGGCGGACGAGTGTTGGTTGCTTGACGCGCGACCTTGGCGACGATCCGGCCAATAGGAATGGTGGGCGTGGTTAGCTGTGTTAGTACATAAGGAAGTAGTCTCGAGCTTAATGCTCAGTGTCACTTAGAAACGAGCAGAGATTACAGGTATACCACACGAATACCAGCAAGGAACTGAAAAAGGAAAACTCAATCGTGTGGAACACCTTAATATTTGAGGAAGCTATTATCTATTCACAAAAGTTTGTCATATCGTTAGCCTGGGAAATTTAACATTGACGTTGTTTGCCCATATACTTGACATGAGCAAGAAGAAGATGGGTGGAGAAAAATAAACATTCCATGGCTAAAAAGATGCAAAAAATGGGATATACCTACAGAGTACTCTTTTTTATACAATCGGTGAAGTGAATATTGAGTTTTTAAAGGGTTTGTATAATACACAAGTAAGGAAAGTAGAATAAAATTGTGATGACCCAAAATGACTAAAACAACATTTTCTTAAATTTGTAGTTCTGGAAAAACCGTTTGAATAAATGTGTCCTAAAGCCCTCTGGATTTTTTTATATACGCAGACCTTCACCTTCTTTACCCAATTTTTAAATCCTCTGTGAAATCGAAAGTTCTTTGATGTAATGTAGGGATCGCTTTGCATTAGACTGAGTGGCGAAGCTATTATTCCGTTCGCTAAGATGATTGTTTTTCAAGAACTTACAAGTGTCTATGATTGTGTTCTGTGGTTAAACGTCTGGACCACCTTTGTTAAAAGACAATTTAAATAATTCCAGTTTTATTTAGAAGAGGCTTTATTCATTTACCTGGAGTGCTAATTGCTCTGAAGTCCATTCAGCTCTATAAGCACAAGAGATAATTCAACATTTGATTCTTCACACTTAGATAAGTTGTATTCATGCCTCAATATACTATATTTTGTTACTTGTATGTTAATGTAGTAATGTTGCCAGACTTGTCAAAAATTACGTGAATCCAGCCCATAATTACGTATAGTTCTTAAAATAGAAACTGTATTGCTAAAAATCAATAAAACTGCACACGTATTATTAGTACCTACTTTCTAGCCAGGAGCACATACATGTATTTTTCTCTATAATAAATCTTTATTAGCAGGAACGTTTTAAACATACGCGTTTACTTATTGATACCGAAATAGAGGCTTGATTATTTATTGTAATGTGCTATCAAGGTTATATCGAAACTTTAATTTCGGCCCAAACGGATTTATTTATAACGCTATACGTGTGACTATCTTGTCTTACCTTTTAGACTTTCTGATTTTCTAGAACGGTGCAGTTGAAAATACTGTTTACCGCACATCTAACAATGTGATCGTTTATTGACTTAATGCACGTGCTTTTTAGTAGGTATAGTCAGAAATGGAAAAATTCATCATCTTCCCTAGATCAAGTCAAAGTCATTCAAGAGGCTGTTGATATCATACTTTTTTCTTCTGAACTGAAAACCTCCCAAGCTGATACATTATCATGACATATATATTTTTAATTGTCAAAAGAATTATTTTTTTTACATCAGAGAATTACGAGGTGTGAACTGTTAGATGGCCAATGTCAGCGCATTAATCTCAGAAGAAGGTAACTGAAAACAAGTCGTGCGTCATTATTTTTTTAAACGCATTTACACTGTGCGAACGGTATTTCCTGGAGGTACAGCTGGGTAAACAAAGAAGCAGAGGTTTTACATCTAAGCAGCCGAAAATTTAGGAATGTCACTCAATGGTGGCCTTTCAGCAGCAGAATTCGATTCCAACAAAAATTGTTCGCAAATAAAAATACCGAGAACTGATTGGTTAGCTTTGGTCACTTGCGAGTGTCTGCCTAACGTGTAAAAAATAACGAAATATCTTCTGGAAAGTCAATATTGCATAATCCCTGACATACCTTCTGGATAAGTCAAACAAAACGCGTGCAAACCGAGAAGTCGTAAAGCAGACGGCTCCATCGCGAAATATGTCGATTACCGAACCGAAGCCTCTAAAAATAACCGAAAGAAAAATATTATTTTTCATAATGCTCGGGCATGTTTTGATTATAAAAAAGCAAAAGTATAAAATATTCTCTATGAAAAGTTTATGCTAGTGTCTGTTGATCTAAGAGATTATTTATCTTTGTTTCGCCTCGCTATTGAAGTCCGATCTAATAAACTTTGTTTTTTTGTTGTTCCAAGAAGCTTGCTTCACCTTCCATAACGACCTATCAAACAATAACCTGGATCCCAAAATCGATTGAGTAAATTAGGGCACGAGGTTTAATAGCAAAAATACGAAATCTAATGACTAACATTGTTGTCATTGTGTAACACGTTTGTTGAAATTGATCTAGAAGGAGGGGAGTGTTAAATGGAATATGGCTATGGTTATATACCCCTTAAAATTTGCTGTGCAAATGATTGCAGTGCTCAATTTAAGTCGCTGCAATGATGGCAAAATCAAGCCTGTTCGCATGACGAATGACATCTGCGAGTTCTCTACAAGCCTATAGAATTTTTGGAGAGCCCACAAATTAACATAAATTTTGCTTGCAAAGTTCAACAATTTTTGAATATCCCGCCAGTTTTGCATTTAAGATTAGTTCGGACATGCTTGGATGACGAATGTCCATCCTCGAGGTCTACGAGTCTATAATCCACCTAGAGTACATTTCAAATAGAAATTCATGTTGCAGGCTGATGAGAACAGTTGAGAAAAATTGAAGACTTTTAGAAAGAACTTTTAGTTCGAACATGTTCGGATGACGGATGTCCATCTCCGAACTTCACAAGTCTATAATCCACTTGTAGTCCATTTCAAATAGAAATAACAGGCTCATGAGAACAATTGAGAAAAAAGAAAAATTTTGGAGAGCTCGCAAATTAACCCCATTTTTCCGTGCAAATTACAAGAATTTTTGAATATCCCGCCAATTTTGCATTCAACATTAATTCGGACATGTTCAGATGACGGATATTTATCGTTGACAACAATTGAAAAATTGTGGAGAGCTCGCAATTGAACATGTTCGGGTGACGAATGTCCATCCCCGAGGTCCACAAGTCTATAATCCATCTATAGTCTATTTCAAATAGAAATTTATCTATCAGTTTACTGAAAAAAAAAATGATAACTTTTGGAGTGGAGGTTCCAATCCGTTTCAAATAGAAATAGCAGGCTGATGAGAATAGTTGACAGCAATTGAAAAATTTTGGAGAGCTCGTAAATTAACCCCAATTCTCCTTGAAAAAATTCAGGCAATTTTTTAATATCCCGCCAGTTTTGTATTTAACATATGTTCCAACAGGTTCGGATGACGGATGTCCATTCCCGAGACCCACAAGTCTATAATCCACCTATAGTCCATTTCAAATAGGAATTTATCTATCAGATTGCTGAAAAAAATTGAGAACTTTTGGAGAGCCCACAAATTAACATAAATCTTCCTTGCAAAATTGAACAATTTTTGAATATCCTGGCAGTTTTGCACTTAACATTAGTTCGGACACGTTCGGATGACGAATGTCCATCCTCGAGGTCTGCGAGTCTATAATCCACTTATAGTCCATTTCAAATAGAAATTGATTTTGAAAGCTGATGAGGTCATTGAGGACTTTTGGAAAGCTCGCAAATTAACATAAATTTTCCTTGCAAAATCAACAATTTTTAAATATCCCGCCAGTTTTGTATTTAACACTAGTTCGGACATGTTTGGATGATGAATGTTCATCCTCGAGGTCTACGGGTTTATTATCCACCTATAGTACATTTCAAATAGATATTTATTTTGCAGGCTGATGATAACAATCGAGGACTTTTGGAAAGATCGGAAATTAACCCCAATTTTTCTTGCAAAATACAACGATTTTTGAGTATCCCGCTAGTTTTGCATTTATCAATAATTGGACATGTTCATATGACGGATATTTATCTCTGACGTCTACAAGTCTATAATCGACCTACAGGTGGACTGTTTTAAATAGAAATAGCAGGCTGATGACAACAATTGAAAAATTTTGAAGAGCTCGCAAAGTAATCCTAATTTTCCATGCAAAATTCAGGCAATTTTTGAATATCCCGCCAGTTTTGCATTTAACAATAGTTCGATCATATTCGGATGACGGATATCCATCTCCGAGGTCTACAAGTCGATATTCCATCTATAGTCCTTTCCTAATAAAATTGAATCCAGCGGGCTCATGAGAACAATTGAGAACTTTTAGAGAGCTCGAAAATTAATCCCAATTTTCGTTTTCTTCCATCCTCAAAGCCTACAAGTCTATTATCCACCTACAGTCAAATTCAAACAGAAATTCATCTAGCAGGCTGATGAGAACAATTAGAAACAAATAAAAAATTTTGGAGAGATCGCAAATTAACCCCAATTTTCCTTGCAAAATTCAGGTAATTTTTGAACATCACGCCAGTTTTGCATTTAACATTAGTTCGAACATGTTCCATTGGCGGATATCCATCTCAGATCTACAAGCCTATAGTCAACCTATAGTCCATTTCAAGTAGAAATTCATCCCGCAGGCTCATGAGCACAATTGAGAACTTTTAGCGAACTCGCAAATTAATCCCAATTTTCCTTGTAAAATTCAGGCAAATTTTGAATATCCCGTAAGTTTTGCATTTACCATTAGTTCGAACATGTTCGAATGACGGATATCTATCTTCGAAGTCAACCTATAGTCAATTTTATATAGAAATCTATCTAGCAGTCTGATAAAAACAATTGAAAAAAATTGAGACCTTTGGAGAGCTCGCAAGTTAATCCCAGTTTTCTGCCAGTCTTGCATTTAACATTAGTTTTAACATGTTCGAATGACGGATATCCATCCCCGATGTCAAGTTTATAGTTCACCTATAATCAGTTTGAAATAGATATTCATCTAGCAAGCTGATAATTTATTTGTCCTATTCTATCCATGTACATACGTCATACATATCTCTCTTTCCCAACCAACTAGATGTATATCAATGTGCAATCAATGATCTATGAGATATGGACAGTGCAAATGCTAATATTTTTCTAATAATGGTTTTAGTCCTGTTTTTTGGCTAGAAATCCACCATTTTTACGGTTCCAATTTCATCGTCATAGCACATCAATTAGCGAATCGAGATTTCAAAGTATTTGACGTTAGATGTCATGTAATGTCACTTCCAGCGGATATTGCCGCCATTTTTAAGGTACCCCACTGCTAAAAAGAGGGGCTAAAACTGCAAAACAAGAGGATATCTCCCGATATAATATACTAGCTTGTATTTTGCAATTTGCAATGAACTCTAACAGGGTTTTCGGGCGGCCTCTCTTAGAATATTACCGTCCTTAAATTTCTATTGCGAAAACAAAGGATGGGAATACTCTGAGAATGCTCTAGAACTGCCATCCGAGAACAATGATACATATCACTCCTAAAAACTATATTATTATATATGGATAGACTCTTGTCTTTTACAATCTTGGCTCCTCTTTTGAACAGTGGGACACACAAAATTGGTGGTGAAAATAGCATGAAGTGACGTCACTTGATGTATTACTTGAAATGATCTAAAAAACGGGGCAAGTTTTAGAGAAATGAGAATTGTGTGCTAAATCCCTCTAACAAACTCATTCTAGAAAAAAAAACATGAGAGCACCATTAGAAAACCATATCGTAGCCACACACTAGGAATGTTCGGAAATGGTAATCTTAAACCAGATTGATATCTGTAGCTTATGTTCGGGCAACCGCATTAATGATTGAAGAGAGTCAATACGATGATTGGCTGAAAATCAACTAATAGTGATCGACCCCCTTCCGAATTGAGGTTTTTTTATCCAGTCCGCACCTGGAAAGAGATAGCGACATCAACACTTGTTCGTTCCCTCAAATCAAAGATACGGTAGGGCAAATCTGGATATTTGAAAATCAGAAAAAAAACACACAAATTTCCAATAAAAACCAAAAAATTTCTAACAAAAATGAATCTTTGAAATGGACTATACTGAAACTGTTTTAAAATATTTTTACTTATTTCCAAAAAGGCGGATTACAGCAATTTCGTTGGCTATTTATTTCCCTTATTTTTTCGAATACGCTGTTGGCATATGAAAGAATGTAACTATTTATAATATAAAGAGTGAGTTCTTTAGAATCCGCGTTAGTCAATTTTAACATTTTTCCTTTGCCATAAAATATCAAAATAAACTCGTGCAGTTTTTGGAAAACTCACTTGCCATGCCAAAATATTGATTAGGGAAATTTTAATGCACTTATGCTATTACCCCCGATAATAAATGATATTAACCACTCGAGAATAATAAACACTTCTAGGAATAACTGACTTAAATAAGACGATTCCTAGATGTAACGAATCCCAAGAACCTCCAACTGTAACAGTTTCGTTAATTTAGAGGAATTTTTACCGTCATCGGAAGGTGCGACAGCTTAAAAAGTAATTGGAAGTTCAATTAACGTCATCGCAACTAAGCTTCGAAGTACTTTTTCTTTCTTTTTTCTTTTTTTTCACATGTTTGACAAAGTGCTCACGGCAGCAACATTCTCATTTAGTAGCCGCTTTAAAAGTACGAGCGATTAAATTTTCTTTTGTTGCCTACTTTTGGTCGCCACCGTAGACATTTTCTGGATTTACTTATACGAAAAAATATTAAAAAAAACTCACCAATCACTAGTCTCAATCTTATTAAGATTCGATTAAAAACAGCATAACAAAATATCTTCAATCAAAAATTCAAAACTTCATAAAAAAAATCATTCGAAAATTTCAATTGAAAAATATCCACGGGGGGTATATGCCTTATTTTTTTCTTAAATTGCACTTTTAGCGGTCTGTAGCTTTGGAACCAGTTAGAGTGAGTTCAACACTTTTTTTGTTCTTCTCGATGTCTTCTTACACCTCCCATCAAGAAAGAAGTCCCATTGGTTAAATCATTCTCGGAGATACATTCATTCGGTGGTCGATTTTTGGGCACTTTTACAATCTATTTTTTTACTATTTTTAAATCACTGGACTACTTTTGCTGGTACTAAGTTTGTTACATTCAGAAGGGACTGAAATCGTCTTATTTCGTTCAAAAAAAGTATAAAAAAAATTCGAAAGTTTTTTGAAAATATCCAAAGGGGGAGGTTGTTATATGCTTTTTTTTCTTTCAAATTTTATCGTTAAAGCCCTGTAACTTTAGAATGAATAGTCCCATTGGACTGAATCCAACCGTTTTTCGTTCTTCTCGGTGCCCTCTTCCATCTCCCACCAATGAAAGTCCCGTAGGTTTAATACTTTGGGAGATAGTTAAGCAGAGAGTAAAATTTGGACAATCATTGGAAAGAAATTCGCCTTAATAACCGTTTTCAAGATATTTGCGAAAATATGAACAAAAACACAAATGTTTATAAGTACCTCGAAAACGGTTAAATTTACGAACGATTAAAACCACGAACTAAAACGATTTTAGTTCGTGGAAGAATCCATTTCTGATTTAAAATTGACCAGAGAATAAAATTTGGCCTTTGCAAGATGTTCGCATCTCTAACCGTTCTCAAGATATTTGCGAAAATATGAACAAAAACACAAAGGTTTTTAAATATCTCGAAAACGGTTAAATTTACGAAGTTCGTGGAAGAAGCCATTTCTGATTTCAAATTGACAGAGAATGAAATTTGGACAATTGCAAGATGTACGCATCTCTAAACGTTCTCAAGATATTTGCGAAAATATGAATAAAAACACATAGTTGTTATAAATATCTCGAAAACGGTTAAATTTACGAAGTTCATGGAAAAAACCATTTCTGATTTCAAATTGACCAGCGAGTAAAATTTGGACAATTGCAAGATTTTTCGCAGCTCTAAACGTTTTCAAGCTATTTGCGAAAATGTGAACAAAAACAAAACTTTTAAAAATATCTCGAAAACTGTTAAATTTACGAAATTCTTGGCAGAAGCCATTTCTCGTTTCAAATTGACCAGAGAGTAAAATTTGGACAATTGCAAGATCGTCGCATCTCTAACCGTTTTCGAGATATTTGCGAAAATATGAACAAAAACACAAATTTTTATAAATATCTCGAAAATGGTTAAATTTACGAAGTTTATGGAAGGCGCCATTTCTGATGTTAAATTGATCATAGAGTAAAACTTGGACAATTGCAAGATCTTCGCAGCTCTAACCGTTTTCAAGATATTTGTGAAAATATGAATAAAAACACATAGTTGTTATAAATATCTCGAAAAAGGTTAAATTTACGAAGTTCATGGAAAAAACCATTTCTGATTTGCAACATCTTCGCATCTCTAAAAGTTTTCAAGCTATTTGCGAAAATATGAACAAAAACACAAGTTTTTATAAATATCTCAAAAACGGTTAAATTTACGAAGTTTATGCAAGAAGCCATTGCTGATTTCAAATTGATCAAATAGTAAAATTTGGACAATTGCAAAATCTTCGAACCTTTAACCGTTTTCAAGATATTTGAGAAAATATTATCAAAAACACAAATGTTTATAAATATCTCGCAAACTGTTAAATTTACGAAGTTCATGGAAGAAGCCATTTCTCGTTTCAAATTGACCAGAGAGTAAAATTTGGACAATTGCAAGATCGTCGCATCTCTAACCGTTTTCGAGATATTTGCGAAAATATGAACAAAAACACAAATTTTTATAAATATCTCGAAAATGGTTAAATTTACGAAGTTCTTGGAAGAAGCCATTTCTGATTTTAAATTGACCAGAGAGTAAAATTTGGACAATTGCAAGATCTTCGCAGCTCTAACCGTTTTCAAGATATTTGTGAAAATATGAATAAAAACACATAGTTGTTATAAATATCTCGAAAAAGGTTAAATTTACGAAGTTCATGGAAAAAACCATTTCTGATTTCAAATTGACCAGAGAGTAAAATTTGGACAATTGCAAGATTAAATTGTTAAAAAGTTAAATTTACGAAGTTTATGCAAGAAGCCATTATTGATTTCAAATTGACCAGAGAGTAAAATTTGGACAATTGCAAAATCTTCGAACCTTTAACCGTTTTCAAGATATTTGCGAAAATATTATCAAAAACACAAATGTTTATAAATATCTCGCAAACTGTTAAATTTACGAAGTTCATGGAAAAAAACCATTTCTCATTTCAAATTGACCAGAGAGTACAATTTGGACAATTGGAAAATTTTCGAATCTCTAACCGTTTTCAAGATATTTCCGAAAATATGAATAAAAACACATAGTTTTTACAAATATCTCGAAAACGGTTAAATTTACGAAGTTTATGGAAGAAGCCATTTCTCGTTTCAAATTGACCAGATGGACAATTGCAAGATCGTCGCATCTCTAACCGTTTTCGGGATATTTACGAAAATATGAACAAAAACACAAATTTTTATAAATATCTCGAAAATGGTTAAATTTACGAAGTTCATGGAAGGAGCCATTTCTGATTTTAAATTGAACATAGAGTAAAATTTGGACAATTGCAAGATCTTCGCATCTCTAAAAGTTTTCCAGCTATTTGCGAAAATATGAACAAAAACACAAATTTTTATAAATATCTCGAAAACGGTTAAATTTACGAAGTTTATGCAAGAAGCCATTACTGATTTCAAATTGACCAAAGAGTAAAATTTGGATAATTGCAAAATCTTCGAACCTTTAACCGTTTTCAAGATATTTGAGAAAATATTATCAAAAACACAAATGTTTATAAATATCTCGCAAACTGTTAAATTTACGAAGTTCATGGAAAAAACCATTTCTCATTTCAAATTGACCAGAGAGTACAATTTGGACAATTGCAAAATTTTCGGATCCCTAACTGTTTTCAAGATATTTAAGAAAATATTATATATTATATACAAATTTTTATAAATATCTCGAAAACGGTTAAATTTACGAAGTTTATGCAAGAAGCCATTACTGATTTCAAATTGACCAAAGAGTAAAATTTGGATAATTGCAAAATCTTCGAACCTTTAACCGTTTTCAAGATATTTGAGAAAATATTATCAAAAACACAAATCTTTATAAATATCTCGAAATCGGTTAAATTTACAATTGCAAGATCGTCGCATCTCTAACCGTTTTCGAGATATTTGCGAAAATATGAACAAAAACACAAATTTTTATAAATATCTCGAAAATGGTTAAATTTACGAAGTTTATGGAAGGAGCCATTTCTGATGTTAAATTGATCATAGAGTAAAACTTGGACAATTGCAAGATCTTCGCAGCTCTAACCGTTTTCAAGATATTTGTGAAAATATGAATAAAAACACATAGTTGTTATAAATATCTCGAAAAAGGTTAAATTTACGAAGTTCATGGAAAAAACCATTTCTGATTTCAAATTGACCAGAGAGTAAAATTTGGACAATTGCAAGATTAAATTGTTAAAAAGTTAAATTTACGAAGTTTATGCAAGAAGCAATTATTGATTTCAAATTGACCAGAGAGTAAAATTTGGACAATTGCAAGATCGTCGCATCTCTAACCGTTTTCGAGATATTTGCGAAAATATGAACAAAAACACAAATTCTTATAAATATCTCGAAAATGGTTAAATTTACGAAGTTCTTGGAAGAAGCCATTTCTGATCTTAAATTGACCAGAGAGTAAAATTTGGACAATTGCAAAATCTTCGAACCTTTAACCGTTTTCAAGATATTTGCGAAAATATTATCAAAAACACAAATGTTTATAAATATCTCGCAAACTGTTAAATTTACGAAGTTCATGGAAAAGAACCATTTCTCATTTCAAATTGACCAGAGAGTACAATTTGGACAATTGCAAAATTTTCGAATCTCTAACCGTTTTCAAGATATTTCCGAAAATATGAATAAAAACACATAGTTTTTACAAATATCTCAAAAACAGTTAAATTTACGAAGTTCATGGAAGAAGCCATTTCTCGTTTCAAATTGATCAGATGAACAATTGCAAGATCGTCGCATCTCTAACCGTTTTCGAGATATTTACGAAAATATGAACAAAAACACAACTTTTAAAAATATCTCGAAAACGGTTAAATTTACGAAATTCTTGGCAGAAGCCATTTCTCGTTTCAAATTGACCAGAGAGTAAAATTTGGACAATTGCAAGATCGTCGCATCTCTAACCGTTTTCGAGATATTTGCGAAAATATGAACAAAAACACAAATTTTTATAAATATCTCGAAAATGGTTAAATTTACGAAGTTTATGGAAGGAGCCATTTCTGATGTTAAATTGATCATAGAGTAAAACTTGGACAATTGCAAGATCTTCGCAGCTCTAACCGTTTTCAAGATATTTGTGAAAATATGAATAAAAACACATAGTTGTTATAAATATCTCGAAAAAGGTTAAATTTACGAAGCTCATGGAAAAAACCATTTCTGATTTCAAATTGACCAGAGAGTAAAATTTGGACAATTGCAAGATTAAATTGTTAAAAAGTTAAATTTACGAAGTTTATGCAAGAAGCCATTATTGATTTCACATTGACCAGAGAGTAAAATTTGGACAATTGCAAAATCTTCGAACCTTTAACCGTTTTCAAGATATTTGCGAAAATATTATCAAAAACACAAATGTTTATAAATATCTCGCAAACTGTTAAATTTACGAAGTTCATGGAAAAGAACCATTTCTCATTTCAAATTGACCAGAGAGTACAATTTGGACAATTGCAAAATTTTCGAATCTCTAACCGTTTTCAAGATATTTCCGAAAATATGAATAAAAACACATAGTTTTTACAAATATCTCGAAAACAGTTAAATTTACGAAGTTCATGGAAGAAGCCATTTCTCGTTTCAAATTGATCAGATGGACAATTGCAAGATCGTCGCATCTCTAACCGTTTTCGAGAAATTTACGAAAATATGAACAAAAACACAACTTTTAAAAATATCTCGAAAACGGTTAAATTTACGAAATTCTTGGCAGAAGCCATTTCTCGTTTCAAATTGACCAGAGAGTACAATTTGGACAATTGCAAGATCGTCGCATCTCTAACCGTTTTCGAGATATTTGCGAAAATATGAACAAAAACACAAATTTTTATAAATTTCTCGAAAATGGTTAAATTTACGAAGTTTATGGAAGGAGCCATTTCTGATGTTAAATTGATCATAGAGTAAAACTTGGACAATTGCAAGATCTTCGCAGCTCTAACCGTTTTCAAGATATTTGTGAAATTATGAATAAAAACACATAGATGTTATAAATATCTCGAAAACGGTTAAATTTACGAGTTCATGGAAAAAAACCATTTCTGATTTGCAAGATCTTCGCATCTCTAAAAGTTTTCAAGCTATTTGCGAAAATATGAACAATACAAATTTTTATAAATATCTCGAAAACGGTTAAATTTACGAAGTTTATGCAAGAAGCCATTACTGATTTCAAATTGACCAAAGAGTAAAATTTGGACAATTGCAAAATCTTCGAACCTTTAACCGTTTTCAAGATATTTGAGAAAATATTATCAAAAACACAAATGTTTATAAATATCTCGCAAACTGTTAAATTTACGAAGTTCATGGAAGAAGCCATTTCTCGTTTCAAATTGACCAGAGAGTAAAATTTGGACAATTGCAAGATCGTCGCATCTCTAACCGTTTTCGAGATATTTGCGAAAATATGAACAAAAACACAAATTCTTATAAATATCTCGAAAATGGTTAAATTTACGAAGTTCTTGGAAGAAGCCATTTCTGATCTTAAATTGACCAGAGAGTAAAATTTGGACGATTGCACGATCTTTGCATCTCTAAACGTTTTCCAGCTATTTGCGAAAATATGAACAAAAACACATAGTTTTTACAAATATCTCGAAAACAGTTAAATTTACGAAGTTCATGGAAGAAGCCATTTCTCGTTTCAAATTGATCAGATGGACAATTGCAAGATCGTCGCATCTCTAACCGTTTTCGAGAAATTTACGAAAATATGAACAAAAACACAACTTTTAAAAATATCTCGAAAACGGTTAAATTTACGAAATTCTTGGCAGAAGCCATTTCTCGTTTCAAATTGACCAGAGAGTACAATTTGGACAATTGCAAGATCGTCGCATCTCTAACCGTTTTCGAGATATTTGCGAAAATATGAACAAAAACACAAATTTTTATAAATTTCTCGAAAATGGTTAAATTTACGAAGTTTATGGAAGGAGCCATTTCTGATGTTAAATTGATCATAGAGTAAAACTTGGACAATTGCAAGATCTTCGCAGCTCTAACCGTTTTCAAGATATTTGTGAAATTATGAATAAAAACACATAGATGTTATAAATATCTCGAAAACGGTTAAATTTACGAGTTCATGGAAAAAAACCATTTCTGATTTGCAAGATCTTCGCATCTCTAAAAGTTTTCAAGCTATTTGCGAAAATATGAACAACAATACAAATTTTTAAAAATATCTTGAAAACGGTTAAATTTACGAAATTCTTGGAAGAATCCATTTCTCGTTTCAAATTGACCAGAGAGTAAAATTTGGACAATTGCAAGATCTTCGCATCTCTAACCGTTTTCAAGATATTTGCGAAAATATGAATAATAACACATAGTTGTTATAAATATCTCGAAAACGGTTAAATTTGCGAAGTTCATGGAAGAAGTCATTTCTGATTTCAAATTGACCAGAGAGTAAAATTTGGGCAATTGCAAGATCTTCGCACCTCTAACCGTTTTGAAGATATTTGTGAAAATATGAATAAAAACACATAGTTTTTATAAATATCTCGAAAACGGTTAACGTTACGAAGAGCCATTTCGGATTTCAAGTTGACCAGGGTGTTAAATTTTAAAAAAATCAGTGACGTTCGATAAAAAATTTGGGGTGATAAAATGGGTCCTGACCCCAACAAAACACAATATTGTAGAGTTGATTGAAAGACAGTAACTTTATCTATGCATAATAAGTTATTCGCATTTCAAACTTGAAGTGATTATACACATGAACTGGATCAGTTATGAAAAAAAATAATTAAAGTTTTACACCATGTAAGAAAGCGTTTTGGGGACTTATATAAGCCCCCTTCCGTTGTTGATTTTTGGGCATTTTAGAACCCAATTTTTTACCACTTTTTAAGAATTCACTTAGGGGACGGGTCTACTCTGGCTCGTATTAAGTTTGTTACCTTTTTAGGGGATTGAAATGTCCTCATTTCAATCAAAAACTGCACAAAAAGAAATATATTTTTTTAAATATCTATAAGGGTGTTTAAGCCTTCTTTGTTTTCTCAAATTCTAACTTTGACCGTCTATAATTTTAAAACGAATGGACCAATTGGAGTGAATCCAACCGTTTTTTGTTCATCTCGATGAACTGTGATGATCAAACTACAGTTTTTTCAAATTGAAACCTCATAAAATTTATATTTTTTCTCATTTAAAAACTTTATAATTTTGATAAAATTTTGGGAATTATATTTCTTTCCCTGCAAAAATGTGATTTAAGCATGATTTTCAAATCAGTTATACAAGTAGTAAACAAATTAATGTTTTATAAATCTCAATTTCAATTTATCTATTATCCAATAGTCATGATGCCGGGATGCTTAGATTACACAAATAACAATTATCTAAATTGATTTTTTATTTATGGTGGGCCTAATAAAGTTTTATCAATGAAGAACATGTGATACCAAATATGTATCTTTAAACATATAATTGAACGTTTCCTTTTGAACGTGATATTTTCTGTTTTCTCCGTGAGGTGCTTTTAAGTATATTTTTTTTTGTAAATCGGACTTTTCTAGTCCACTGTATAATAACGATATATTTTCTGAGTTAGCTAAAATCCCGCATTCGATTTCACACGTTTATATGAAATTAGCTCGGACATGCTGAACTAACCAGACCTCAAGGGTCCCTGGTGACGTAACAATTACTGGGTGGCTCAAACAAGCGCCAATATTTAATTTTTTTGATTTACAAATAAAGCTGTTGTTTTCGGTGAAAAATGGCAATTGTGATGTTTTGAGGTCGAAACTTCAGAATTTTATTACAGTAAACATTGAACTAAAGCAAAGTTTATTGTCTCCCTATAAACTCCAGTCGCTGCCACATCCCCGTGTATACGTCGTTGTTACGTGGTAAACTTGACCTAACTCACCTACTGTGTCTTATAACGTCGCAGCAACATCGCTGATATAAGTGGCATTTTTGGCGTAACTGGGGCCAAATAAGTTACGTGAGTATGACGTCATAAGGGTCAATAGAACGAGACAGTTTCCACCCTGTATATTGGAATCTAATTTTCAGGGACTGTGTAAACTGTACACTCAAAACCGGCAAAATCGGTTCTATCCGCAGCGTCATCAGACGCTTCTCATAGTAATCTCGCGTGGAAATCGATCTAATAAAAAGGCTTGGCCATCTATTTAAAGCGCATACATGACGTAAGAGCATTTTTACACCAAAATTAATAAACCGGACTAAATTTAGAGTCTCGATTGGTACCCCCCGTGTTTATATTCGACCGAGGCCTCTCAGACTCAAGATTTATTTTTAAGCTCGGTCAGATGGTGGTCGCACAGACCTGTCCAGTGTTGCATCCAGAATTCGCCTTATTATCTCTTATGCTAAACCGGTTGCACTAAGATAACTCCAGATTCCTCATTAAGCCATTTTTTCCTAAGAAAAGTCGTTACTTACAGGTGATTTTGACAAATACCCGTAGCAGCAAGACTAAATATACTTCCTAAATACAGTCCTGTTAAACGTAGACTAGTAGTTGCATTCTCGCCTACTTGCTTCACCTCATCCATAAATATTAAGCCGCAATTACATACACATACGCTAGTAGTTTTATTTCTGGATATTTGGGGGCACCACCTGCTTATCGACTCGGAATATAGCAAAACAGAACGCTTTCCAACTTTTCCGAATAAAAATGATTTTCGCAATGTTTCCGATAGAGGTCAGCGTCAGGACTTGTGTGTGCGTTATTTCCAGGTTTCTATCCAGATGGATAGTTACGCAAGTGAAAAAAAAATCGAGTTTGAAGCACTCGTCTCTAGAGGTCTGTATGGGTGGTGTCTGAAACCTGTCATAAATATCAGTTATTAATAAATCGGAAAATGCGACGCATTTGATCCAGAGATCATGACTTTGTGAGTGTGAAGTCATAAATCTGCCTTTGTTTTTTTGCAATGTATACAAATCTAGGGACACGCTATAAACACTTTTATACGTATTGTTATTTTTAGTTTTTGCATCACAATATTACAGTTACCTTACCAACAACTTTTGCCAACATTTCTTAATATAACGTCATTACATAGTGTTTAAAACATTAGACGCGACAGATCAGAAACACGTCGCCTGGAGTAATGCACCTTATGAGGTGATATGTGTAATGACGTATGTTTTGCGTAATTGCAAAAAAATTGGCAGCCTAGATCAATAAACATTTTAAAAGATCCACGTGCAGCGACAATTAACTTTTTTTAAATCAGACATTGTTTATAAAACACGTCTGGGCGAAAATAAAACATAAAAAGGCACGTTCTAAGACCGATCTGCGCGAATAGCCGACACCTAATTCCATCAGAGTGTGTAGTTATGTGCCCGTCCAGATATTTAATTATAAACGTGCACATGTCGCCGCCTTTTGGAAACGCATTTATCCAGGAAATAACCTATGGTAACCTGTGCGTATTGACGTCATCAAATTATCGCCCGCACGTTTATTTTCGGCACGGAGGCTAAAACATGAAGTGCTAGAAAATTCCCAAATCGGCACCAAAGTCTTTTTGTAAAAAAAAATCTGAAACACCTAAACGAGCAAGACATTAAGAATTTAAATTTCCTACATGTCAATATTGGTTGCGTATACAAACGACCAAAGAAAGGTGTCTAATCTTCAAGGCAGATCAAACCATAGAGCTTCTTCAATTTAGAGTATATTTCCATCCTATCAATAATACTGATATTAGTAAGAAAACGAAGGTAAAACTCTCTTGAAATATGTCTTTTGAATTTTCTTAATTTTGAGGTCGTCTGAAATAATTCTCACAACTTTGTTGTTCTCAAGTAAATGCCCCATTAGTCGCCACAGTTGAAGTATTGATTACAAAGTCACTACCAGCTGATATTTTGCCTAGTGTCTTACATCATTTCTGAGATCACAAAAATAATACAGAATTACTTACAAAGTCATTTGAAGCTGTAGTGTTATTAGGTTTCTTCAGCATTTCGTAGATTGGTTAACAGAAACCAATTTTATTCTTTCTGTCAGAGAATTCTTTACAAAGTCACCAAAAATTCGTAGAAAATTTTCACTAGATTTCCTTGAAAAGCATTTTTACAAAACTGCTCACAATCTCTAAAGAAATATTAAATTACTTTCCGAATAGTGTCGCTTAAAGTCACCAGTAATGCTATTTTTAAGTACCATCACCAGTACTTGCTAATTAGAAGTGATTAAGTAGGAAGTAACCAATAGTATCCTACATAGATTCCTAGCACACAGTTTTTTTCTAAGTCTAACGAGTCTAACCTTACGAGTTGTTTACAAAGTGAAGAGACGTGTTTTACAAATTGCATTCCTCATAAGGTCGTGTACAGAGACAAATAGTAGTAATTAAGCAGTACTTGATAGGTTCTTACATTATCTCTTCGAATCCCAAGAAAAACTTCAATTGGATATTTTAATTAGTTTCTCACAGTATTTTGGGTAACCATTAGAATCGTTTATTTTATTATTTTTTACAAAAGTCGTTACAAAGGTACTTGAAACTAGTGTTTTAATGTGTTTCTTCTAGCATTTTTTATATGAACAATACCATTGTCTCTTTTATTGTTTTTCTTACAGAATCGTTTTCAAAGTCAATTAAGGCCAGTAGTTTATTACAGCATTTTTATGTGAAAATTAGCACTGCTTTTATTTTTCTTACAGACTTCTTTAAAAACTGAATCGAGTCTGTTTTTGTACCAGTTTCTTAAAAAACTTATTATGTAATCGATAACATTTTTCCTTTATTCCTTTCCTTAAAAAATTATGAGCAAAGTCTTTAAAAGTTTGTATTTTAATTACTTTCTTACTTCATTTATCATATGACCATTAGAAATGTCTCTTTTACATTTTTTTCTTACGAAATCCTTTACAAAGTTACGAGAAGTCTGTATTTTGATTAGTTTTTAATAAAGAATTTATGATGTCACCAATAGAATTGTTTCTTTTAGCAGAATAATTTACAAAGTCAGTAAGCTTGGTTTTAGTCTCCCCCATGGCAATTATTAATTGACCAATAGAATTCTTCTTTTTATTTATTTTCTTACAGTCAGCAGGAGTCAAAATTTTAATTAGTTTCTTACAACATTTATGAAGTTACTGATGGAAATGTTTTTTTTCCTGCAGATTCTTTACAAAGTCACTTAAAGTTAGCATTTTAATTAGTTTCTTATAGCATATCTTATATGACCAACACAATTGCTTTACTTCTTTTTCAGAATATTTTACAAAGTCACTAGAAGTTAATATTTTAATTACCTTCTTACAATATTTATTATATGACCAATTGTCCTTATCAGGTTTTTTCTTATATAATCCTTTACAAAGTCACGAGAAGTCGGTATTTTGAGTAGGTTCTTAAAGAACTTATTATGTGACTAAGAATTGTTCCTTTTATATCTTTTTTTTTTCAGAATCCTTTACAAAGTCAGTAGGAACTGGTTTTTTACTTAGTTTTCTACAGCATCCAATTATTTGACCAATAGAACTCTTCCTTACATTTATTTCCTTACAGAATCCGTTACAAAGTCGGTACGAGTCGCTATTTAAATTAGTTTCTTATAGCATTTATGTTGTTATTAATTGATTTTTTTTTTGTTTTTGCTGTAAATTTTACAAAGCCACTTGAAATTAACATTTTGATTAGTTTCCTTTAGCATGTCTTATTTGAACAATGGAATTATCTCCTTTATTGTGTTTCTTACAGAATCCTTTACAAAGTCACCAGAACTTAATATGTTTAATACTTTCTTACAATATTTATTATATGACCAATAGAATTGTCCCTATCAGTTTTTTTCTTATCGAATCCTTTACAAATTCACGAGAAGTCTTCATTCTGAATAGTTTCTTAAAGAATTTATTGTGTCTAAGAATTGTTTCTTTTATACGTTTTTTTGCAGAATCCTTTAAAAAGTCAGTAGGAACCGATTTTTTACTTAGTTTCCTACAGCATCAAATTATTTGACCAATAGAATTCTTCCTTTCACTTATTTTCTTATAGAATCCGTAACAAAGTCCGTAGGAATCGCTCTTTGAATAATTTTCTTACAGCATTTTTGTTCTTACTAATTGAATTTTTTTTGTTGCTGTTTCTTCTGTACATTTTACAAAGCCACTTGAAATTAACATTTTAATTAGATTCCTTTAGCATATCTTATTTGAACAATAGAATTATTTCCTTTCATACTTTTCTTACAGAATCCTTTACCAAGTCACTAGAACTTAATATTTTAATGACTTTCTTACAACATTTATTATATGACCAATAGAATTGTCGCTATCAGACTTTTTCTTACAGAATCCTTTACAATGTCACGCTAAGTCGGTATTTTGAATAGTTTCTTAAAGAATATATTATGAGACTAAGAATTGTTTCTTTTATACCTTTTTTGCAGAATAGTTTAAAAAGTCAGTAGGAACCGGTTTTTTACTTAGTTTCCTACAGCATCAAATTATTTGACCAATCGAATTCTTCCTTTCATTTATTTTCTTATAGAATCCGTTACAAAGTCGGTAGGAATCGATATTTGAATAAGTTTTTTACAGCATTTTTGTTCTTACTAATTGAATTTTTTTTTGTTTTTTCTGTAAATTTTTTTACAAAGCCACTTGAAATTAACATTTTAATAAGTTTCTTGTAGCATAGCCAATGAAGAAATGAAAAGAGTCATGAACAATACAATCATCTTTATGTGTGTTTCCTTTGTGTGTTTCTTGCAGAATCGTTTACAAAGTCAGTTAAATTCAGTAGTTTATTGCAGCATTTTTATGTGGTCAATAGAATTGCTTTTAGGTTTTTTTACAGAATCCTTTACAAAATCACTACAAGTTAGTAATTTGAGTACCTTTTTACATATTTGCAATTATTATGATAACTTACATCATTATGTAACCAATAGAATCTCTTTTATTCTTTTCCTTACAGAATCTTTTACAAGGTCAGTAGGAGCCGGTTATTTAATAAGTTTTGTTATGTCACCAAAAAAAATTGTTTCTCTTATTTCTTTCCTTATAATAAATATTTTTACAAAATCACACTTAAAGTTAGTATTTTAAAACATTTATTATAAGATCAATATGATTGCCTCTTCTATTCTATTTCTTACAGAATCCTTAGTAAACTCAGTAAAATACGATTTTTAATTAGATTTTTACATAATCGTAATTTTTACATCATTTTCATAATAATTTGACCAACAGAATTGTTCCTTTTTTATTTTTTTTTGCGAAAATTTTTAGATACAATAAATACGAAAACTAAAGAGTTTTCCAAGCTTTGAAGCCGTGGTCCAATGGAATTTCTTCCTGACGTTTCGTCTACAGCTGCTGCAGATATTATCAAAAGCAATGAGGCAATGGGCGAAGGGATCTCCCGTGCTTCCCGACGTTGACTGATTGGAGTGAGCATATATGCAAGTGGCGCCATCGGACGACGGCAGGTGCTTCCAGTAGTTAAGTGAAATCAATCCAGTTTTCTGCCCGAGTCGTCGCACAGCCAGATGGCCGAGATTTCGTACCTATACAGTCCGGGGACGACGTTCAGAAAAGTATCAAACTCATTTTTCTATCAGGCAGAGGAACCATAGACCGGTTTCGTTCGTATTGGAGCTCATCAGTGTGGCATGCCTCAAACATGGTAGAAATTCGAATTCGAGTTTAACTTGGATTCCTCTATTGCTCAAGGCACTGTGCATATATGCAAGTGGCGCCATCGGACGACGGCACGTGCTTCCACTAGGGCATGCGAGATGTGTGTGAAGTGAAGCCAAGCCCGTTTTCTACCGGAGTTGTCGTTTCCCACAGACAGATGGCCGACATTTGGTACCTATGCAGTCCGGGGACGACGTTCAGCAGAGTATCAAACTCATTCCTCTATCAGGCAGAGGAACCATAGACCGGTTTCACTCTTATTATGGATAGAGAAATGAGTTTGATACTCTGCTGAACGTCTTCCCGGGAGTGTATAGGTACGAAATCTCGGCCATCTGTCTGTGGGAAGCGACAACTCCGGCAGAAAACTGGTTTGGTTTCACTTCACATTATTCTCAAAGTTCCTTCGTAGCTTTAATTGCTTTGGAGTTATTCGCAAACAATAAATAAAAAGTCCACGCTAAGGCTACTTGAATGCCACATGTTCTAAAACCAGCCATAGACTTTACGCGTGTTTTTATGGATAAGACTTTTACACCTTACAACTCGACTATCTTCACTCACTGAAAAAGCCCTGATGAAGATCCAATAAAGGATCGAAACGTTGGTAATTTCAAAAGTGTGAAGTGCATTTTTCTAGTCCTACACCCGCAATACTTTCTACACCTCTATCTATAAGGACGCGAAGTATCATGATGATAAATAAAAACAAATAATTTTGAGCTATAAAATAAATAAATTGAAATTACCTTTCTCGCTTGGTTTTTAGGTTTTTTCAAAACTACTTCTAATCATTATGTGTGGTTAACGTCCATGTTGCCAATGAATAGGAACAGGTTTACGGGTATAGGACTGAATAAAACCAGCTCTCGTTAAAAAATTGCCGACGTTTCGATTGTATATTACTGTAGGCCTGCTGTGCAATTTCTTTTTTATATTTGTAGCCCTGAAGAAGATTGTAATATACAATCGAAACGTCGGCAATTTTTTAACGAGAGCTGGTTTTATTCATTCCTATACCCGTAAACCTGTTCCTATTCACTACTTCTAATACTTTTGAAAGACCAATTTGGTTAATAATTTTTCATATAAAAAAATGAAAAAAAAAAATTTATTTTGCGTAAAATAAAGTAAATTTTCAAATTGCATTTTCCCGTAATTTAGTAAGGGTCCGTTTTTGGACCTAATGTGTGTTCATTTGGACTTTTTGCCATATTTTTAGACGTAGGAAATGCTGTTAAAATTTGCTTCATAGTTTCATAGTCGTTTTATGAAAATCAAACACGAACCACGCAAGACACTCAAATGAAGATAGAAACGATTGCCTTCAAAACTAAATCATACGAAACAAATAGTGTTTCTAAAAGAAAAATTTGGTAATTTATACCAGTTTTTTCCAAGCTAAAATAAGACACCACACACATGTGACTAATTTTTTATAAACCCTCGGGATATTCCCAGTAGTAATCGTAAAAATGGAAGAACATCACGGTGTGGTTTTTTATGATTGACGCGCCTACGCAAATTCAGACTATTTTCACCATTCGGCTGATCTTTTTCCAGGACTCAATGCGATTCCCTCGGGATTTAATTAATTTTTAAAGCACAGACATAACAGTTAAATGTTTCATCGATGCCGGTCGATCCGCGCTGGTCCTGTTTTATATTTTATTGCAGAATTTGATTGGACGTGGAGTTTTACACTGCAGAGTTTGTTTGGCTTTCGCTTTCCATAATCGTTATGATGATTAAGCTGTCAAAAAGTCCAAATTATCTTTCTCATGAATGTAATTCTGAATCATTATTATTAGCTAATATAACAATAAATTATTATTTTCCCACATCGTCAGAATGTTAAAATTTGTTTAAATATAAAATGTATAAAGCCTGGATGTTTGGATTAAAAACTAAACCGTAAAGACGAGAAGAGCTTACATAAATCACTTTTAGAACCAGACTTTTTAGTCATCATCTGAGGTGTCTGGTCGATTATCTTTCGTTTAGTGGCACTGATATTTTTAGGATCTCAATTAGATTTTTGCGTATGTTTTTTCAAGATCGAGTTTTACGATTTAATATGACGTTCGGGGTTTTGGTTAAAATTAGCGTTTTCAAGGAAAACAGGAGGGAACGTTTTTATCGTACTGACGATTCTCTGCACCTTGGTAACATCCGGAGGTAACCGCGGGTATCCACGTCATTTGAAAAGAAAATATTCCAGGAATATTGAAGGTATTTTTAACAATAGTGAAATTGACGATCACTAATAATTAATGGACAACACAGATTTATTTTCAGGGGCTTGTTCCTTTCAACACCCGACGTACTACTAACATGACAAAATAGTTGGCAGCATTTCTAGGAAATTCCTGTTGTACCTCCGAATAGGATTAGATAAACGGTTTTGTTTTGTTCAAATTTTCTATATAGATGCTTTTTTTGAAGAGTACAGCTTTGAGCTGAATAAAAAGAGCCATGAGAATAAAAAAAGCCATGAGAAGCCAACCAAATGACAATAAGAAATTTTCCTAGGCAAAATAAAACATGGGAAGCGTGGCCAAAAGGTTCTGATTTATGCGAATTTGTGACGGGTTTATGTCATTAAAATTTTCCAAAAACGAAAAGGATCTTAATAGTTTACAATGTAAATATATAAAGATCAAAAGATTTTCATATGTAATAAACATGTAAGTACAATGTATGTTTGATGGCTAGCAGTGTTTTTGTACTGAAACAAAACTGGTTAAGTAATATTGTAGAGGGTACAAAGTACATAAATAGTAAAAGAACTAGTACCAGATGTTCTTGAAGAATAAATAAATTTATTAATATATCAAAAGCATAGAGAAAATTGCAAATGGGGAATGCCATAGGTGTGTCACGGTAGTAACTTAGCTTTCAGTGAAAGAGAAAAACTTTCGTTAGAAGAACAGAAAGATCAAAAGAAATTCGACTCTTTTGAAGCCATACAGCTATGGGTTTATGGTAAAGATTTGAACCATAAAAAATATTTTTTTCTCATTTTTCTCCTTACATGAAAAAAAAAACAGAAAAATTCTGAGGTGAAGGTTGGAACAGAGTTTCAAACAAAATCATTCAAGAACAGAAAACATTTTGGCTAAGCCATCTAGGCATCTAGAAAGAGGCAAAAGTATTATATAGTGGTGGAGAAGAATGTGGAATTTCCTCAGGAAATCAAATCAACCATAGAGGGGGGCTTGAAGAGGTCACACAAACTAGGAATAAATAATGAAAACATTCACAAAAGTTGAAACCAGGGTTTATACTGCAAAAAAGCCCTTAGAAGCCTTAGCAGAAAAAACAGCACAAAACAATCGCTAATTCAGAACACAGAAGTGCTTAAAGAAGTAGCCAAAGCCTAAAAAACACATTCTGGGAACCAAAACTTTTGAATTGCTGCTTTTCCCTGCATTCTTGGTATTGCAGGTTTCTATTCTGCTTGCACGTTTCGGTATTGTCAAACGATTTAGGTGGAACCAGAATAAGGGGGTACTCGTTGGAGGGCCTCTATCCATCGTAATTTTTGAAACTCAAGGAAACTGTCGCCAGGTTTCACCCATTACTTCCTCATAATAGGAGTCTTCTTCTTGATCTCAGCTTCTTCTTCGGAGGTTGCTGATCATCATGGCTATTCTAACTTTAGAGGCAGCTGTCCGAAATGGTTCGACAGATGAGAGGTCAATAAAAAATATAATAGGTCAAATAATAGGATTAAAGCCAGAAAATGGAAACATGCAAAACTAGGAGAACACCAAATGCGGTCGCTAGCGGCAAGAAGTGCTCGGCAGTGCCGAATGCAGTGGTAAATCCAGGTAAGTCTGGGAACAAGCTAGGGGGTGGTAAATTAAGCAACAAGCCCTCAGGCTATTCTGGTGCAGTCAAGAAGACTGCTGGAGGTTAAGATGGCGGTAGCGGTAGGTGGCAAAAGAAAGGCCACCGAACTCCCCGCCGAGGCAGGGCCGAGTAGCGAGAAGCCCAAAGACCGCGACCCTGTCACCGGGATGGAGGTAGATGGACCGGAAACATGTGAGACCAGGCCTAGGACCTTTGCAGAGGCAACAAGGGCCCAATGGGTACGTCCCGTGGTCTTGGAAGGCCGACAAAAGTGAGTCCAAGTTGCAGGCATCAAAATTAAGAAGGCCACCCTCACCAATGAGGGCTTCAGGCTGACGCCTGAGACGTCAGAAGACTACAAAAAGGTGGTCCGTGTGCTGGCCTCCGTATAGGTTATATCCTACACTCTGCCGGCGGACAAATGTACTTATGCAGTCATCAGAGGCCTGTCTGACAATGCGGACCTCAAAGCTGTAGAGGCGGAACTTTTTGAGAAAACCTTAACAACAGACCTGTTCAGAATGCCTACCAACATACAAACCATCTTCAGCCAGGAGTTCTGTTTTCTTCCCACTGATCTTTTTCCTTAAATGATTAGTATGAATAATTCATAGCTTTCTCCTCTCATTATGTACCCTATGTATCCTGCCTTTCTCTCCTTAACAATCAGCATCAGTTCTTTTGATTTTCTCATCCGCGCACCACATCTACACCCACGATATTCTTAACATACGATGGTATAAGTACATCTCAAAAGCGTCCAGTTTTCTCTGTGTAGACGCATTGAGAGTCCACCCTTCACTGCCATATAACAAGATTAAAAACATATAACATCTAATCATGCGCATTCTAAGTTCTAGGCTCAGTTTGGATATTCTAAAAAATTGCTTAAAAAAATTGCAATAAAAGTTTTTCTGGCCTGCTCAATTCGTGCTTTTATTTCGATCTTGGGGTCGCACCGATTATTAATGATAGTCAATGATAGTTATAAGTATCTGAATAAACTTACTTGTTCTATCTGTATATTTTTAATGGACAAATTGGCAATAATTATATTTCTCTTTGTTTTGTTTGTATCTGCCAGTAGCAGTTCGGGGATCTATAGGCAACCGGGTCGGAATTCCCAAGACCAAACAGAGTTTTTTAGTGGGTTAGAATCCCACACTATAGAACAGCAGTGCGGGGCTGTCCGGCTCTTCTTGCTCGCCCCGTGGTCGCTCCTCTCCCCCCCCCCCCCTAAAAAAAAGGAAAAACAAAACAACAACCTAAACCTAAAGCGGACCCCAATCCATCAAATTACTGAAACTATCTAAGAGAAGAACCTGAAATACAGAAAGATTTAGAAATACCACAGGCACCAGAACCACAAAAAGAAGAACCAAAACACATCAGAAGTGTCCCAGAAACAAAAAAAAGAAGCTGTAGAAGAAGAAAAGTATCAAATAAAATTGAGAGGGAGAATAAGAAGAAATAGAATAACAAAGAGATGAAAAGCTATTATTGGAAAAATATACTGCGAAAAATATAACACATCTAAGTCAAGTCAGCATAATCAAAGGGGGCATCATACTGACCTCTCGCTAATTTCCTACTGAGAAGTTCTTTTTCGGTTGTTTTTGGAAAAAATAAGTAGATCATTGCTCCGTTTCCGTTCCCTTTTCAATCGGAATGGTCTAAAGCATTTCCCCAATCACATTCTGGACATCTGTTCTTAATTTCTGATGAGCAGCGTTTGCTGAACTGGCCGTTAAAACACAAAATTAATCTTAAATTTAATTAGACGAAAACGGTTTTTGAGGTTCAGGAAGCGGCTTATTATAAATAACCCAAATGTTCGTTTCATATCTTATAAATAGATCATGCTAAGTGCAGTTATATTGAACGTTTTACAGGAGAATTAGTTTATTGATGCGAAGTCTATTTCAATCTGACTGACTTAGTATTTTATAGTGATCATATACGTATTTCCTGCTATCTTACAATATATACGTATATTTAAAACGTAGTTCATAAAAAATGTTATTAAAAACCAGAGGAGATGAATGATAATATAAAAAAAAGTAAAAAACATCTGCAGTATATACTCGTACATAATATATGTTTCAGAATTTTTATTTGATGAGACATAATGCTATTATTTATAGAAATAACTAAAACACATTTTTTGCTTCAGTAGGCGGAGTGTCTAAGGTACATAATCTGCATTTTTAGTCGATGACTAAACAATTTGGCTCTGATGCGTCTACTAAATATTTAATGCCATTTATTGTCCTGACAAGAAAGTAGACAACAGTACGCATTATTTTTAGTAAAAAATCGAGGAAATGTTATTATGAACCTGCGTTTCCTTCTTTTCGTTTTTTGAATTTTTAACTCTAGTCACTTTTCAGTAGTCAACATGGTTGGATAACAGATCATTTCTGAAAGCTAGTTAGAGAAATGAATGATGATTAAATTACAATACCCATAAGAAAGCAGAGAGTGAATTTATTTATAAAATTCTATGTTCGAAGTTCAGTGGAGTATACATTGGCCAGAATGGTAGCTACCTTAAAACACGCTTACTTGAACTTATATACCTCAAAATTTAGCGGCTTGTTAACTAATAGTTAACAAAGGACAGGTCTTTGAGTTTTATCGAACCCATCGGCTTAAGAAATGTCTAAAACGACGTGTATACTCGTTCTTAATAACACGGTTTTAAGTTATTTTACTGTTTTTAATCTGTATTAAAATCCAGTATAAGGCATTTACCCTTTTTGTATTTTTGTATTTAATATAAATTCGTTTTTTTTTTCACTGTACAAAATTAAATAATAAAAAAAAAGTAAACATTTCTCAATTCTTGCCAAAGACAGGCAATTAATTCAGGTGTAAAGGAAGTTTTTCTACAAATTAAGTTCCCTTTGTCGTAGGTGGTCTCGTTATCTTTATCTTGCTCATGTTTTTTGCATTTTTGAAATTCCCGGTTTTGGTCTAAATCTGGAAACTTAAATTAGGAGTTTTCTACACATCACATTAGCAAAAACCTGTGTTTCTAATTGCTTTTCAATTGGCAGTTGTAGTAGTTTTTATGAAGTTCACATATGCACATTAAGAAATTTTAGTTTTTTTTATTGAAAAAGACATATGTTTCTCGAATTTTCGTTTTTTTTTAATTTTTTTTTTGTTCCCAAACTTTTAAATTTCTCAATGTCCTTAAATCACGATATTTCTCAAAACGCAACGAAAATTATTAAATTAGAAAACTTATAAAAGTGTTTGCTATTTGTTTATTCAGTGATGCATTTTACTTTATCGTTTTTTTTAGGGTACTTAGGGCAAATTGGCAAAAAAAGATAAAGATGGAATGGAACTTAATGTAAAAAAACTAGTTGAGAAAACAATGGAAAAAATTGCGTATTTATTCCAGTTGAACTGCCTTGAATTGTGACGAAAAATAATTTGACGAATGCAAAAAATTGATAAAATATCGAAACGTTTGATATGTTATGTTTGATATTAGTTAGGGTTTTATTCTTGACGTTTGGGGCTCTCTCCCTTTTTTCACAATTTCCAAATTCGACCTGTAACTTTAGAACGAGTGGACCGATTGGAGTGAATCAAATGGTTTCTTTGTTCTTTTTGATGTAATTTTTGGTTGTCGATGCTTAGGTACTTTAAGGCTGTGCTTCGGAGGCATTTAGATAAAACTCCACCTATGGGACTAGTTTCATTCTTATTATGTTTGTTTCGTTCATAGGGGACTGGAATCGCCCTATTTCCATCAAAAAAAGCAAAAAAAAAAACATAATTTTTTTCAAAATTGACCAACGGGTAAATTCTCTTTTTCCTCAATTTAGAAATTTGACCGTCTGTAACTTTAGAATGAGTAGACCGATTGAAGTAAATCCAACAGTTTTTTGTTCTTTTTGGTGTCATCTTTCCTTCCACCAAGGAAGGTCCCGTAGGTTCAATACTTTCGGAAATAAAACCCCTTGAGTGGTCGATTTTTAGGTACTTTGAGAATGTCTTTTGGAGGCATCTAGAAAAAAAACTCCACTTATTGGACTAGTTTCATTCTTATTATGTTTTTTGTTCATAGAGGACTGAAATCGCCCTATTTCGATCAAAAACAGCAAAAAAAATTGCCATAATTTTGTTTCTAAATTGACCAAAGGGTAAAGTTCAGTCTTTTTCCTCAATTTCCAATTTTCACCGTCTGTGATTTTAGAACGAGTAGACCGATTGGAGTAAATCCAATACCTTTTTGTTCTTTTTGATGTCCTCTTCCTTCCGCCAGAGAAAGTCCCGTTGGTTCAATGCTTTGGAAAATAAACCCCTTGAGTGGTCGATTTTTAGATACTTTAAGAATGTCCTTTGGACGCATCTAGAAAAAAATTCTACTTATGGGACTAGCTTCATTCTTATTATGTTTGTTTCGTTCATAAGGGACTGGAATCGCTATTTCCATCAAAAACAGCAAAAAGAACATTACCATATTTTTTTTTCAAAGTTAACCAAAAGGTACTTTCTCTTTTTCCTCAATTCCCAACTTTGACTCTCTGTAGCTTTGGAACGAGTAGACCGATTGGAGTAAATCCAACTGGTTTTTGTTCTTTTTGATGTCCTCTTTCCTCCCACCAAAGAAAGTCCCATAAGTTTTGGATAATAAAACCCTTGAGTGGAGGATTTTTAGGTACTCCAAGGATGTCCTTTGGAGGCATCTAGAAAAAACTCCATTTGTGGGACTAGTTTAAAGTTAAAATTACCATATTTTTTTTCAAAATTGATCAAACGGTAAATTCTCTTTTTTCCTCAATTCCCAAATTTGACCCTCTGTACCTTTAAAACGAATACACCGATTGGAGTAAATCCAACTGTTTTTTATTCTTTTTGATGTCTTCTTTCCTCCCACCAAAGAAAGTCCCGTAGGTTTAATACTTTGGGAAATAAACCCCTTGAGTGGGCAATTTTTAGGTGGTACTTTAAGAATGTCATTTGGAGGCATCTAGAAAAAAACTCCACTTATGGGACTAATTTCATTCCTATTATGTTTGTTTCGTTCATAGGGGATTGGAATCGCCGTATTTTGATCAAAAAAAAGAAAAAAAAAAACATATTTTTTTTTCAAAATTGACCAATGGATAAATTCTCTTTTTCCTCAGTTTCCAAATTTGACCGTTTGTAACTTTAGAACGAGTAGACCGATTGGAGTAAATCCAACTGGTTTTTGTTCTTTTTGATGTCCTCTTTCCTCCCACCAAAGAAAGTCCCATAAGTTTTGGATAATAAAACCCTTGAGTGGAGGATTTTTAGGTACTCCAAGGATGTCCTTTGGAGGCATCTAGAAAAAACTCCATTTGTGGAACTAGTTTCATTCTTATTATGTTTGTTTCGTTCATAGAGGACTGGAATCGCCCTACTTCGATCAAAAACTTCAAAAAGAAAATTACCATATTTTTTTCAAAATTGATCAAATGGTAAATTTTATTTTTTCCTCAATTCCCAAATTTGACCGTCTGTACCTTTAGAACGAGTACACCGATTGGAGTAAATCCAACTGTTTTTTGTTTTTTTTTGATGTCCTCTTTCCTCCCACCAAAGAAAGTCCCATAAGTTTTGGATAATAAAACCCTTGAGTGGAGGATTTTTAGGTACTCCAAGGATGTCATTTGGAAGCATCTAGAAAAAAACTCCACTTATGGGACTAGTTTCATTCCTATTATGTTTGTTTCGTTCGTAATGGACTGGAAACGCCGTATTTTCATCAAAAAAAGCAAAAAAAAAACATTTTTTTTTTCAAAATTGACCAATGGATAAATTCTCTTTTTCCTCAATTTACAAATTTGACCGTCTGTAACTTTAGAACGAATAGACCGATTGGAGTAAATCCAACAGTTTTTTGTTCTTTCTGATGTCCTCTTTCCTCCCATCAAAGAAAGTCCTGTAGGTTCAATGCTTTGGAAGATAAACCCCTTGAGTGGTCGATTTTTAGGTACTTTAAGAATGTCCTTTGGAGGCATCTAGAAAAAAATTCTACTTATGGGACTAGCTTCATTCTTATTTCTCCCGAATCGCCCTACTTCGATCAAAAACTTCAAAATGAAAATTACCATATTTTTCTTCAAATTTGAACAAAAGGTAAATTGTCTTTATCCTCAATTCTCAAATTTGACCGTCTGTACCTTCAGAACGAGTACACCGATTGGAGTAAATCCAACTGTTTTTTGTTCTTTTTGATGGCCTCTTTCGTCCCACCAAAGAAAGTCCCGCAGGTTCAATACTTTGGGAATTAAACCCCTTGAGTGTGCGATTTTTAGGTGGTACTTTAAGAATGTCCAACAGTTTTTTGTTCTTTTTGATGTCCTCTTTCCTCCCACCAAAGAAAGTGCCATAGGTTCAATATTTTGGGAAATAAACCCCTTGAGTGGTCGATTTTTAGGTACTTTAATAATGTCCTTTGGAGGCATCTAGAAAAAAACTCCATTTATGGGACTAGTTTCATTTTTATTATGTTTGTTTCGTTCATAGAGGACTAAAATCGCCCTATTTCGATCAAAAACAGCAAACAAAAATTAACAAAATTTTTTCGAAATTGTTCAAAGGGAGAGGGTAGTCTCTTTTATTCTCAAATTTCAACTTTAACCGCCTTAAATATAGAACTTCAACGAACAGATTGAAGTGAATTTAACGTTTTTTTTTTGTTGTTTTGATGTGTTCTTTCACTTTTCACCAAAAGAAAGGTCCCGTAGAATCAACTGTTTCGTGTGAACGAACTTTGGGTGATGACCCTTTAGTGGCCAATTTGTAGGCACTAAGAAATGACTTTTTTGTCAGTTGTAAAAAGCTTAATTATGGGAATAATTTCCCTCGAATTAAGTAAATTGTATTTCTTAGGGGAACGAAATCATTTCATGCCTATAAAAATTTGACTGCTAACAACGATTGGACCGATTGTAGTGAATTCAATTGTTTCTCCTTGTTCTTAATCTCTGCTTTTACCTCCCTAAACACAGTTTCCATTAGTGCAATAACCCCGGATATAGACCGCTTCGGTGGTGTATTCTTAAAGCATCTTCAGGGTCGAGATTTTTGCCATTCTTAAAAACCAATTTATGGAACCAATTTCACTCAAATTAAGTTTGTTACGTTCTCAGGAGGTTGAAATCGTCTCATTCCGATCCAAAAACCATAAAAAATTGTCCAAATCGGGAGAGGAGTATTCCGTCTTTTTCCTCAGTTTCCAACTTTCACCGCCTATAGCTTTAGAACAAATGGACTTGTCACAGTGATTTCAACTGATATTTCTTGTTTCTTTTTCGTTTTACGCTCATTAAGTGTCAGGTCATGATATGTTACTCTGTTTATACAGGGTGTTTCAGAAAGGTGCTGACAAACTTTGGAGGGTTATAGAAGACGTCAAATCATCCAACTTTGGCTTAGAAAAGAAAAACCTCTATCTGCATCTTTTTGAATCACCCTGTAGTTTGTCCTAAGTGGGTATACAGGATCACAGTTTGGCCAGTAATTCCTTTATAAGATACTAGATGTAATTGTGGTAGTTTAGCTTTGTCGAAGAGAGTTGTGTAGTAAAATTGGCCACACTCGTACACAAAGTAGCCGAGCTCATTTGCCATTGCAATTTTAACTCACTTTATTTCATAAATCTTTGCATCTCTTTCCTGTATATATAATGCTCGGTGAACGTTAAAGTTAAACAAACACTATTATGATTTTAAATGTGGTCGTCATGTGTTTTTTTAGCCTTGGGGAATATTTTTAATAAAAGCGAAATCCGTCGATCTGGGGCCACTCCCCTTATTTGAGTATTTATGTGTAGGTCTATTTGTAAGTTTTTTCTCCAATACAAGAACCATGAATAGGGTGCTTTTGCACCAGGTAATTTAAAGTGTAAGGATAACCAGCTTGTGAAAGTTAATTACCTTTGACAGATCTCACTCTATATCTTCCCTTCTCTAACTCCTCAATTTGACACCAACTCTCTTCTAGGACAGGAAACAATGATGGTACCAAACTATTATAACTTTTTTGTATTAAAACCCATTTATATTTCAAGACCAAAAGCTTTTTCGTTTCTTTTTAATACGTAATATTTATTTTCCTTTAAAGTTTATTTTATCGTTATAACCACAGACCGGGACTCAGCATTCACACTTTCATTGACAGAAATATAAAGAAAACGATTTTAGTTCGCGCCTAGATCATAAAATAAGCATTTTAATTTGGGCACGTCCACAGTTTAGACAAATCTATTTCCCGGGTTTTATCTGTTTTCTGTTTCGGGTAACCAAAGCAAAGGCCGGCAGTATTTTTAATTTAGAACTGCTAATATACGACAGGCACTTAATCTTCCCAATTTATAGATTTTTTGATCATCTTAATTGAAATATAGTTCCGATAACAGCATAGTCAAATTATTGATTAAAATCATTAGGATCTAAGTCTATGACGTAAAAAGCTTCTTGACTCTGAATAATCGTTTTGAGTAAATCAGCAGTCCTCAACGCTGAAAAAATAGTTGGTTTTGGCAACGCCTGGCTAAGTTCAAATGTGACATAAAACGTGCTAAGTGGATTGTAAAATTCGCATAAACCGAGCTTTTATATTTCGAAAGTATCTGTTACTACAGCCAAGTCTGCGAGTAAATTCCCAGTTTTATTATTTATTGTACTTTGTTTTTAAGTTTCCATCGGAGCAGAGCCAATCAATTTGCTCTACATAAAGCCCACGACATAGCTATTGCGGTCGATATACATATAAACACAAACAAAAACTTACTTATGGTTTTCGATCTGGTCACAACCTTATTTCCTCTGGACTCCATACCCATATTTGCCTGGGGTTTTATTGAAATTATCGTCCGAGAACTACCAACATCACTGCTACGAGCCACAGAGATCATTGCATGGTGACCTCAATCATGCACAGAGTAACAACAACTGCTCAGTTTCTACGATATAGTGACGGGCTTTCTCTGAAAATTGAGAAAGATGGGTTAGGCGATCGTTTTTTAAAAAAAAAAAATGCAATTTATTAAGAAATTTAACTATAAAAAACACCAGTAGACTATTGTGACTATATTGACTTGAAAAGAAAAACCGATATCCTTAGTACCACTTTTGATCAAATTTGACCAATTCAAGACAGTTCTTTTGAGCTTTGTTTTCATGCAGTTTGGTAAAGTCAATATTATCCATCCATATCTCAGTATTTCTTTTCTCTTAAAAATCGTACCTCTTTAAGTCCACTTAATCCACTGGTGAGAAGCACAAAGATTTCAAAGACGCCAAGAAAAATGTTCTTTCTCCTCAAACAAACCGCAGCACGCGTATCCACGACATTTCACGCGCCGAAACTCAAAAAATCTTATTTTGGGACCCGCCGATGCACTTGCTGTCCGAGAGAGTGAAAAGATACGACTAAATGTTTAAGTTTAGCTTTTTGGCTCAGTTACTGGTGTATTCTTTTCGGTTTTTCATACGGAAATAGAATCGACAATTTTCGAAGAAGTTCTGCCCTGCCTTGGCCTCTTGTGGTTGCCCATAAAGGAAGGTCGAGAAACTCTGCAAGTTGTCGTGCAGACAAAGTGATAAAACGTTGAAGTTGTTGAACTTCGTGGTACCGTAATGTTAAAATAAAGTGCTACATTAATTGTAGCACTTGTTGCTACAGTTAATGTAGCACAAAATGGCCAGTGCACCACTCCTATTCAGTGCATCATTGAAACACCACCTCTGTACAACCAACGCCTCCACACACCCTCATCATCAAGTTCTCCTCTAGAACTTTTTTGTATATTTTGAAATTTAATTTTTCAAGTAACTAAGTGACATTGCCTTTGTACTAGAATCAATTGGGATCCCATTGAAGCCCAATCAAAACAGATTGTTCAATCTTTTGAATATCATTGCAAGGAAGCATCGGAAGCATTGCATATGTTTTTTTTTTATTCCATTTGAACCTGAATAAGTCTTGGCCAGGTCGAGGTCTTCTGGACTGGCATCTCAAGGAATTCAAAATTAAAGAAAGTGCCAAAGAGTTTTTCATAGAAATTTTTGTTTAACAGCGCTGAATTTTTACCACCACATCAATTATAGTGGTATGTTACCATCTCAGAGAATGTGTCTTGGCCAGGTCGAGGTATTTTGGACTGGCATCTCAAGAAATTCAAAATTCAAGAAAGTGCCAAATTGTGTTTTATAGAAATATTTTTGGAAATGCGCTGAGTTTTTACCACCTTCTCGGTCTCGCACTCTTCTTAAAAGGTTTTTTAGTGGTATGTAGCTCAAGGCATTTACAATCTCAGAAAATGTGTCTTGGCCAGGTCGAGGTATTCTGGACTGGCATCTCAAGAAACTCAAAATTCAAAAAAGGGCCAAATTGTTTTGGAAATGCGCTGAATTTTTACCAACCTCTCTGCCTCGCACTCGTTCTTATAAAGTTTTTTAGTGGTATGTAGCTCAAGGCACTTACAATCTCAGAGAATGTGTCTTGGCCAGGTGGAGGTATTCTGGACTGGCATCTCAAGAAACTCAAAGTTCAAGAAAGTGCCAAATCGTGTTTTATAGAAATATTTTTGGAAATGCGCTGAATTTTTACCACCTTCTCGGTCCCGCACTCGTTCTTATAAGGTTTTAGTGGTATGTAGCTCAAGGCACTTACAATCTCAGAGAATGTGCCTTGGCCAGGTCGAGGTATTCGGGACTGGCATCTCAAAAAATCCATAATTCAAGAAAGTGCCAAATTGTGTTTTATAGAAATATTTTTGAAAATGCGCTGAATTTTTACCACCTTTTCTGTCGTGCACTCGTTCTTATAAGGTTTATTAGTGGTATGTAGTTCAAGGCATTTACAACCTCAGAAAACGAGTCTTTGCCAGCTCGAGATATTCTGGACTTTTACTGGACTTACCACCATCTCGGTCTCGCCCTCGTTCTTAAAAGATTTTTTAGTGGTATGTCGCTCAAGACACTTACAATCTCATAGAATGCGGCCAGGTGGAGGTATTCTGCACTGGCATCTCAAGAAATTCAAAAAAGTGCCAAGTCGTGTTTTATAAAAATATTTTTGAAAATGCGCTGAATTTTTACCACCTTCTCGGTCTCGCACTCGTTCTTGTAAGGTTTTTTAGTGGTATGTAGCTCAAGGCACTTACAATCTCAGGGAATGTGTCTTGCCTAGGTTGAGGTATTCTGGACTAGCGTCTCGAGAAATTCAAAATTCAAGAAAGTGCCAAATTGTGTTTTATAGAAATATTTTTGGAAATGCGCTGAGTTTTTACCATCTGCTTGGTTTCGCATTAGTTTTTCAAAGATTTTCTTGTGGTATGTAGCTCTAGACACCTGCAATCTTATAGAATGAGCCTGGCCAGGTCGGGGTATTCTGGACAGGCATCTCAACGAATTCAAAATTCAAAAAAGTGCCAAATTATTTTTCATAGAAATTTTTGTTTAAACGATCTGAATTTTTACCACCTTCTCGGTCTCGCATTCGTTCTTTTAAGGTTTTTTAGTAGTATGTAGCTCAAGGCACTTACAATCTCAGAGAATGTGTCTTGGACAGGTCAATGTATTCTGAACAGACATCGCAAAGAATTCAAAATTCAAGAAAGTGCCAAACTGTTTTTCATAGAAAGTTTTGTTTAAAAGCGCTGAATTCTTTCCACCTTCTCGGTCTCGCACTCGTTCTTTTAAGGTTTTTTAGTGGTATGGAGCTCAAGGAACTTAGAATCTCAGAGAATGTGTCTTGGACAGGTCGAGGTATTCTGGACTGGTATCTCAAGAAATTCAAAATTCAAGAAAGTGCCAAATGGTGTTTTATAGAAATATTTTTGAAAATGCGCTAAATTTTTACCACCTTCTCGGTCTCGCACTCATTCTTATAAGGTTTTTTTAAAATTCAAAATTCAAGGTAGTGCCAAATAGTGTTTAATAGAAATATTTTTAGAAATGCGCTGAATTTTTACTACTTTCTCGGTCTCGCACTCGTTCTTATAACGTTTTTTAGTAGTATGTAGCTCAAGACACTTACAATCTTAGAGAATGGGTTTTGGCCAGGTCGAGGTATTCTGGACAAGTATCTCAAGGAATTCATAATTCAAGAAAATGCCAAATCGTGTTTTGTAGAAATATTTTTGAAAATGCGCTGAATTTTTAGCACCTTCTCGGTCCCGTACTCGTTCTTATAAGTTTTTTTTGTGGTATGTAGCTCTAGGCACTTGCAATCTCAACAAATGAATCTTGGCCAGGACGAATTAGTCTAGAGTGACGTCTCAAAGAATTCAAAATTCAAAAAAATGTCAAATTGTTTTTCATAAAAATATTTGTAGAAAAGGGCTGTGACTCACCACTGCTTGGTCTTGCACTAGTTCTTCTAAGGTTTTCTAGTGGTATGTGGGTCTAGGCAACTGCAATCTCCGACGTTTTGGGCTAAATTTTTTTGGAGATTAGCACGCCAGAATTAGCAGAAAGTGGCCAAAATTCTCTAAATAAAGAGTCTGTTGATCGATTTTCGTCAACTAAAGCGTTTGTTGATTCGGTTTCATTTTCTATCTATTACCATGTAGCTCTATAGCTCAGATGCTTAGTTTTCTCCTCCAGGAGAGGCTGCTCTGTCTAAGAGGATCTTACTGGTGGCATAGAGGAATATTTAGCTATATAATTTTTCACCATCTTGTTCAGTATCTCCGTAGTTTCAATTTTGGACTTACTGTCCGTCCCATCTCTCCAATTTAATTGTTCCTATAAGTATTGTAATAAGTATTGTAAATTCTCTAAAAGGAAAGCGCATAATGGTCATGGGCTTTGATTTTGTAGTACCTATCAATAAGGAGTCATAATCCGAAATCATTTTGACCGAAAAATGATAGACGTTATTAAGTATTTCTCTAGTGAAAATGACGTGAACATTTTTTACCTGGGTAGTTTAGCACTGCAAGGGAGAGTAAGTTAAAAAATAATTACTTTATTGTTTCTTGCCTTGTTGGACTTTATGAGTTGGACTAACTTGGGAACTCAATTAGTTGAATCAGAGGTATATCAGCGCTATAAAAATACTTGTGAACGGTGGAAATTGTCAATCCCAAATAGCTTCTATTAAATAGTAATTGTTCTGGGATACAGTTTTAAGTTGAAGACCTTAACAATGTGTTAGAGTCTTCAACTTCAACAGCCGCAGAGTTTAAGCCTTGATGAAAACCAATTTTCAAGATTTGTAACAATTTTTTTTAAATCAAAAATTATCTCTGACTAAATAAACTCGGCAAACTTTACTGACTACCATGGTCTTTAGCTTTGATGAAAACCCAAGTAGCTTATTCAGGGAATAGTCGAACCATCTTTTATAGAGAATTCTTGTGGAAAACTGTTCAATTTGCAGTGTCTAAGAGCTTTTATCTCATTGAAACAGAAGTTCTTCTGAAGACAGTGTTTAGTCCAACAATCTCTGAGTCATTGGCATAATAGCCATTTTCTTTTTTTATTTACTAGGTGAGTTTTCTTCAGGACTTCAGCAACTTCAAAAGAACAGAAGTTTTTTTGAAGACAGTTTTTAGTTCAACAATCTTGAGTCATTGGCATATCAGCCATTTTTTTTTTGGATTTGCTAAGTGATTTTTTTTTCAGAAGTCTCAATCTGATGAGAACTCAAGAGCTTGTTCAAGAAATAGTCGAACCCTCTTCTATAGAGATTTTTATGGAAAATTGCTCAATTGTCTCAACATGTCAGACACAAAGAAGTTCTTCTGAATACAGCTTTTAGTTCAAGCTTTCAACAGTCTTTGAGTCAGTGGCATCTGAGGCAAATTTTTTGTTGGTCAGCAACGCAAAACGTACTAAAACCGTTTCTTTTTTTCATAAAACACCGTGATCATGGTAGGCACACCTCAAAACATCTCCATAATTTTCACAACATAAGGTTTAAGTTGCTCTTTTAATTTTGAACTAACCTGAACTAATTGCCCATGAGAGAGTAACTCTCTCTCTCTCTTTCCTTCCTGAACAGTGTGTAGATACATTTCTGCTACTGTTCCCGAAAATGTCTTCGACAAGAGCTTCTTGTAGAATAGTGTTCGATATCTATATATTTAACAGCTCCCATTTCAGTCACACAGAAGTTCTTCTGAGGCCTGGTTTTGATTTACAGAGACTCAACAAGCTCTGAGTTTCTGGCATCTGAGGTAAATTTTTTGTTGGTTAGCACAGCACATTAGCAAAACTGTTGGTTTATCTCATACACCAAAGTCGCGTTTCGCCTCTGACAAGATTTTGATATATTCACCACTTCCACAATTTTCTCAACAGCCAATTCGGCAATTATTCTATTCTCAGAAAAATGTGAAAGTTCTTCCTTTATTCGGTTCCTTGTTTCCCATTTCATATTTGCTGTTCTTCGCAATTTTGTCTCTAGCGTTTCCTTAACTGGCTTTTTTTGGTTTCTGGTTGGTATTTCCAACTATTTTCTGTTGCGTGTTTGTGCGTTTTGTTTTCTTCAGCTCTTTCTCCTGCTTGTGAATTTCTTAAGCATAAAGTTCAGGTCCTGTCTTCTCACATCTTATGAGTCTGATAAATATAAGCCGAGTTTGATGCATTTTGTTGTAAACCATTTTCCTTTATAAAGGTAGAGCTAATGTCATTAGTGCTTCATTTGTTTTTTATTTCAACCACAAACTGCTCTTCTGAATTTAATTCTTTTAAATTGTTTGTTACATCGCCACCATGTTTCCTTAAAATTAGCAAAAATTTAATAATTTCTCTGATTCGAAATTATTCCAGCTGGCAGAGCATTTCCGATTTACTGTTAAAACGTTACTGGTGCTCTACCCTGCTTATTAATTGTTTATTGATACATAACAAATGAACAAACAACATGTGCTTACCATCATCATTGTGACATTCAAAACTTTAAAATACACACCGATGCCAATCACAACAACAGAAATACTAGAGAGAAAGGCCAGTTGATAAATATTATAGTTATGTATCTACGTCACTATGGTTTTAAAAGTAAACGATAGGTTTTCGGTTATTTTAAGTAAATGTTTAGTTCCTGTTTACTATTGAGTAGGAGTTTTATTGAAGTTTGTTGTGTAGATAGTTACGGCTTTACGTGTTGCTGGACGGATTAGGTTGTACCTATAAAAATTCGTAGGGTTGAGAGCCGAGAGAATCCATATCATAGAAACACCGCGAATTTTACCAGAACCCGTTGAGCTTTATTTCTTAGTTCTTATAAAGATACCTCACGTTTATTTTAAATTTGCCAGATCAATCAGAAATCAAATTTTAAACTTGCTTTAACAATCTTCCATGATTTTCCGTAAAAATAATATATTATGTAAGTATCTACCTAATACACAAATACAGTGGGGACCTAGCGCACCAAGGGCGTTTCCAGATTAGAGTAAGGGGGGGGGGGGCAGGAAACAGAACATCTTCACGAAAAAATGGCGCCGCACGCAAAAATTTTCTAAAATTTATTTATTTTTTGTTCGGCGTTACTGTCCGGATAAAAAGTGTGGATACGCCCTTGCCTATCACACTAAATTGTTTTGCTATAATCGTTAGTCAAGATGAGTTTTTGGTAACGTCAAGGAGTGATCCGCGTCTTTCGAGGATCCGAAATAACGGCCGTCCATTAATTACGGTCGAGGTATTTCGAAAGTCATAAAAACCTCAGAAACAAGCACGATATATTTGTTTATACGATTGACTCGGTTTCGATGAACAGCTATTGTAAACTTAATTACCAGCGGTATTTAAAGTTTATTTTGCTGGTAAATTGGCAATGAGCAAATAGAGTGCAAGAATTTTTTCTTGGATAATTTGGCCACAACAGTTTTCTGCCTTGGCCCATAAAAAAAATGTATTGGTAGAGGGTTCTCAAAAAAAAAAAGTACCGGTTTTCAGCTCTTTAGTTGTCGTACACATGCATATAAACTGTGTTCAAGTAAGAAAAGCTCGATTAAACTTTGGAAGTTACTCGTTCAAAGTCTTTTAGATAGGAAGTTTTCCGTTAGAGAATTTAATGTTGATATTATGGCGAAGGAGACGGACCGCACTTTTCCACATCACGTCGGTATTCACAACAGCCAGAAACCAGTTACCAAAAATAATAGCGATTGGAAAAATGATTATTAGCTGGAAACTAGTTTGTAAGCAGACACATTGCACAACAACCTAAATCTTTTTTAATGATATCCCATCTGACTTTATTACAATAGTTCATTACACATCTCAGCCTATGCAGCTGCTGTAAGTTTGACTAAAAAAGGGCCTTCATTAGGAGAAAAAACAAAAGTCTACATTTTTTTTACAATATCCAAACCGAATTTATTACAATATTTACAATATCAATACTTTTACTCACTCTTTGTTACTCTCTTCTTTACTACTATCTTTCACATCTTCACTCTTTGCAGCTGATGTAGATTCATCTACAGAAGTGCTTTCATCAGGTTGTTTACTTGAGTCACTACTAAGACCCACTGACGATTCAACAGCATCAATTTTAGCAGCTATTTCTGCATACTTTCTCGTCCTGTATGCTTTTTTTGCTTCATCTAACAGAATGTTGTGAATCAGATTTCTATTTGAGCTCGTATCTGGTAATAGAGAAGGATAAGGATTGCCTTTTAATTCAAGAATAGCTTTTTTGTGTTCCGGTCCTAAAAAAAGGCACATATATGAGATGTCCTGAAAGACCTTGTATGATTCTTAAGTAAGGCTAGAAAACTGGATATACCTGGATATAGTCTCGGCGCACGAAGAAGTCTAGTGTAGGCAACATTATATTGATCATATCTGGGAACCAAAACTTTAAATAATTTGTGAATCAGCTGCTTCTCTACAAGCCAAAAATCAGCCATCTCCATTGTGGATTTGTGACAGTCACCGTATCGGCTTGCATCCGATATTAGCTAAAAATTTAATCATGTAGTTGTTATAGCAACCACCCAGGCATGGTTGACAACTCTGTTAAAGTGGCTCTGGAATGTAAGCTCATCAAAGTTACATGATTGTGGCCATAAAAAAAACAAGACAAGGATAGACAATGGGGTAATAAACAAAAGGTTTAGATGACTAAGCAAGGGAAGGTGTATTATCTTTGTTACACTTTACTACATTTAAGTTCTCATCTTCTGTGTCATTGGTCCATTATTTCTTCAAATATAATTAGCAAACTACTAGGAATGAAATTAGTGATCTGATCAAAGAGAAGCAAAAGGCTAGAACAGAGTGGCATAGTTCCAGAGCGAGGGAAAATAAAGTCATACTAAATAACCTGACCCAGCAGCTAAAAAGGGAAATTCAGAAAGTTGAAAATGAATCAATCAACAAGTTCCTGAGGGAATTAACTGATGATCAGAACTCGGACTATTCGCTCTGGAAAGCTACAAGGAGGTTAAACCGACCAATCAGATCAATGCCACCAATTTGAGAAGAAAATGGCAATTGTGTTAGAGACAACAAAAAAAAGGCCGATTTATTTGGCTGATATCTGTGAGTTATATTCCAACCTAACAAAAAGTTAGAGAAAAGTGATCTTGCAAAAAAAAAACCCAGGAAATATTAGAAATAGACACCAAAAGAAGTAGCAAAAATAATTAAAAAAAACATAGATTCTAAAAAAGCCCCAGGATATGATCTAATCACCGGAGAGGCCTTGAAACAACTACCAAGAAAAGGGATCGTCAAAATAACACATTTAATCAATGCGTGGTCTCGATTAAAACACGTTTCTATGCTATGGAAAACGGCAGATATAATTATGATACCAAAACCTGGCAAACTGATAAACAAAGTTAAATCATATAGGCCTCCCAGTGTTGTAAAAAATATTTGAAAAACTATTCTTGAGAAGGCTGAAGAAAATAATTGATGAGAAACAGTTAATTCCAGAACACCAATTTGGTTTTCGTAATAAACATGCTACAGTTGACCAAGTGCATCCAGAGATAGATGTCATAGAAAAGTGTCAAGAGAAGAAGAAAATATGTTCAGCCATATTCCTGGATGTAGCTCAGGCATTTGACAAAGTTTGGCATGATGGCCTAATCAACAAATTAAATGGATTCTTTCCTTTGCAGTTTACTGGGATATTAAAATCATACCTAAACTCGAACTTTCAGAGTCAAGCAAGAAAACGAGTATTGTGAGGGAAAAGTTAATAAATGCAGGAGTCCCTGAGGGCAGAGTGGTTGGACCATTGCTTTATTTGTTATATACATGCAATATTCCAATAACAAACCACATAAAACTGGCTATGTTTGCTGATGATACTGCAGTTCTAGCAGTCAGATACTCCATCGAAGAAACCACTTTTAATATGCAAAACGCGATAAATGCCATAAGCACTTGGACCAGTGGTGGCTTAAATTAAATGAAAATAAATCTATCAAATATATATATATATATATCAAATAAATAATAAAATAATTCCAGGCAAACAAAGTGCCAAATACTTGGGACTGAACTTAGATTCCAAGCTTAAATGGAAAGAACATGTTAAAATAAAGACGGGCCATTAGTTGTTGAGAAGAAATTTGCAGCTATCCATTAGGAATAAAGTACTAGTGTATCAGCAAGTGCTGAAACCAGTATGGACTTATGGACTGCAGTTGTGGGGGCTGCACCAGACAAAGCAACTACAACTGCCTTCAAGCATTCCAAAACTGCATGCAAAGAAACATAATCCTTGGTATGTTCGGAATGTAATTCTTCATCGCGAACTATAGGTGAAGACAGTCGAGGAAGAACTTGCCAGAGCAGCCAGGAGCCATGAAGAAAGACTCCACAACCATACCAATGTTGAAGCCCTTCAGCTGCTCGACAACAACTCTCACAAGAACCTCGTGAGAAGGCTCAAGAGAAGTAATTTTGAGCTAGTGTCATGTGTATTGTGAAAAAGCAGAGTGCAGTGGTGTTTAGCCACAACAATGTAGGGTGCAAGATATATCAAAAACTATGATGGACCGCTGGGATAATCACTAGCCTCTAACTCTACTAATTTAGGTTGAAATAGAATGTTAATTGATTTTAAGATTAGGTGTATTAAAAGATTTTAAATAAAAAAAAAATAAATGAATAAAAACTACTAGATAGGACTAATAACACTCTTACCCTTTCTGCATACATTCGAGCTTCATGAGCTCTTGGAAAGTTTAATTCAAGCCTCTCGTGTTTAATAAGGGCAGTCACAGTTTTACGCATTTTATTCAACCTTTCCTCAGGACCCTTGGGGTTTCTAAACTTTCTGAGCCTGGTAGGGGCTTGGATCCTCAACTGGGAAACTAACTTTGAGACTTCTGCCTGATTCATTTTGTTTAAGGTCTGTGTCGATCGGTTGTAAAAACTTCGCACAATAACTGACGCTGTGGGTCTTTCAACGAATACAAACAAAATGTTATGAGAAAGAAGAAAAATTTGGAAATTTTGGAAATTTTTTTTAATATCAAATAACTCCTACTGCAAGTTAGAAAACAGGAAAATAAAAGAAGTAGGGTTATGGTTATGTTCATAGTTCAAATCACAAGTGTTCCTATCCTTTGTTGACTCAATAAGAATTGAAGAAAAGGAATAGTCAATAGTGCAGCCAATGGCATAAATGTTTGATTGACAATTTTGACATTTGATGTATTTGAAGTTGACAAAGTTCATTTGACTTAAACAAAACTAAAAATTAGGCTAATGTTAATGTTTATATTTAAAAAAAATAATTTATAATAAGTTTAGTTAATAATAAACATATAAAGAAAGTATGACAGTACACAACATTTATATTTTTGATAAACTGGGAACCTTGTTATATTACCATGAATGGAACAGGCTGAAACATACTGGCATGACTAAAGAAGAGGTAAGAAAGTAGAGTGTTTACCAAGTATAAATTGACAAATTTAATTGATATGTACTGATTGCTTGCTGATTTGTTACTTTGTTGCTATATTGTTGGACCTCAACTCCCAGGTACCAATTGCAGTATATTCTCCCATTTCAGAATTTTCTTGGTGTCCTGCTCATGTTACTAATAAAATCCACATCACATAACAAATAGAGTTAACTTAAGGCATTATTACTGGACATCAACATGCCTATACATCACAGAATACTGTTTCCATGTTTCCAAAAGATTCCACTTTATTTTTTTTAACCAATCTCTTACTGTTACCTGCTTACCTACGTTACTCCTACTAGTACCACAGTAGGATATCTGATAAGGTTGTCTCTATTGCAACACCCTTTTCTCTTGTGGCCTGGTGGCTAAGATCAAATATTGCAGATTCTGTATGACGATAAAGATAAGTTAAAAAATGTACACTCTACATTTTGGCAATAAGTGTATGGTGCATGTTCGTGTTTAGTAAAACGTCTCTGTTTTAAAGTTGTTAAAGCCTGTGGAACCTACACCTTCTTAACAATACATTTGCAGACAAAATTGCAGTTTTTACGTCAAAATTGCAGTTAGAATGCAACTGGAATCAGAAAATCAAAACAAAGTTGGCTTTAACGTGAATGTGTGTGGTAACTGAGGGTCAGACATACATTACATTTAGAACCTATTTTATTTGGCAAGAATTTCTCCTTGTTATAGAAAAGTCACGTAGTTCTATAAATACGTTTGTCTTTTATAGTCTTATAAGTATTATATTACTGACTAATATGTTATTATAATTACAGAATAACCTCTATCCTGAGTTGTTTTTAAAAATTGACATCTTGAAGCATCACAAATGCAATACAAATTAACTTTTCACAACATCATTTTCATTAAGAGATTATCCTACATTCCAATTTTATGTAAATTGTAATAATTGGGCTTTGTTTATAAGTGAACTGAAACTTATCTTTAAAGTAGTTTCTGTAAATCTGTTTTTTTCTCAAAAATAAGTGATCTGTTTAGAGAACTTAATTGCTGTAATTCCGAGAGTGATTCATTGCAATCCACAATTTTATTTACTAAAATTTGTGCAAAATGAGATCATCATATTTAGGGTGTTTCTGGGGTGTGTACACACTTCTGAATTATATTTAATTTCAAGCAACAAAAATGTTTTTAATTATGTTTAATAAATAAGATTCTTGAATCTTAGAATCATATTCATCAAGGTCTAACTAAACCTTCTGAACATTTTCTGCGGAATTCTGGAAAATAGATACTAAATTCAGCACAAAATCCTCTTTTTCAGGAAGCGAAATTAATGTACGGAATGCTGTTTTCCCTCAAATCGTTTGTAAACAAGATATCTCCCATTGACACCAAAGAAGGCTTTTTGTTCTACAAAACTTCCAAGTATACGCTGCATTATCTGGAGACGCCATCAGGCTTGAAATTTATCCTGAACACAGACAACCATTCGCAAGGAATTAGGGACTTGTTGCAACAGATTTATAAGGAGGTAACTCAGTTCTTAGAGCAAGTTAACTCGGGGGTTGCTCAATCAAGATTTTTTTTTAGATATATGTGGAGTACGTGGTAAAAAATCCGCTTTGCAGTTTAAATGAGACTATACAATCTGAGCTTTTTAAGACCAAATTAGACGCCTTTATTAAGCAATCATCGGTTTACGCGGCCAAATCAATGTAAAACCATAAACAAGTTTTTATTTAATCTAAAAATGTGCATTTTTTTGGATATTTTCAAGGCACTTTCAGGGACAATGTACCACAAAAAAGTCTTTGTTTTATTAGCGAGTGGGCGTTCCAATAAATATAAAATGTTCCATCATATTATGAGTTATTTCCTATAGCGCAGCGCTGCTATTCTTCACGGTAATAGAACTTTATTGAATTTTTATGGTGCCAAGAGGAAGTAATATGAAGCTGGAAAATGATGTCTTGGATGGGAAATAAAATTCCATGCTCAGGACAGGTGTCGCAAATTGATTTTTACATGAATCCCGCCGTATCGAATGATCAATGATTCGACTGTAAAATATATCTTCGAGGGGATTTTCGTGTTAAAAATTATCCATTCGAGATGCGATCATTAATCTTGCCGGTAGTGACTTGAAAAAGGCCAAAAAGCACCTTCCACTAAGTAGTCAGTTTCTCCATTTTAAACGTTTTCCATTACCCGTGCATATCAGAATCCAAAGTTTTCGGGGAAGCAAATTTCCATTAAGAGACATTTATCAAAGAGAAGCGTGATGATGCGATTTGAAGTTTACTTCCAAAAATGAATTTTAAAACGCCGCTTATTTCTGGTTGGGAATACATTTTAAATGTAAGTGTAGTAATGAATAATACATGTTTGCTAGAATGTAATATAACGCAATTTTTAGGTTAACGAGATGCAAATTGTGTTTAATAGGACAGGAGCACGACGAGGGGGCAAAATTACAGACATGATCGTTCCTTCTACATACGAAATTATATATGTAATATTATTAATAATTCATGAGGAACGTGAACAATTTACATTTCAACAATCTTCCCTGATAAACGGCGTCTAGAAATTCGTTTCCAGTCTACTTGGTGAATAATGCATAACGAGGAAAACAAAGAGACTAATTCGGTTAAACGTTGTTTGTCAGCGTTATCATATGATATCATTTCATTAAAAGAATGTTTTCCATTGAGCTTTTTTACATATTTTTGAATTGCAAAATTACTTTGACACAAGACACATCTTTTGCAAATACCTCGGGCCGTAAACAAATACTGACGTGGGCTTTCTGGTGAATACTCGAAAGTAAACTAAGTTAATTTGAAATTGTGTATTGATTTGCGCCCCCGTGGACAAACAGAGATGTCTCAGGGAAGTCCCATTACCAAGTGAAATTGACTGTGAAATGTCGCATGAATAAAACTGAACGGAATATATAGTTTTCTGTGCGTGGTACCTAAACGAAGTTTAAGCTGACTCTTCACAATCCCGATATTAATGCATATTCAAAATGTTTCTGCTTTATGCAGTTGAATAGTGACACATTTTAGCAAATAAAACACAAAGATATAAAGGAATGTTGACGGTTTATGGCCATTTCCACCAAGCAAATTTTAAGGAAACTTAAAGTTAAGGGCCCTTAAACCATATTTATTAGCATGAGTAACCATGGTAATAATGGAAGCCTTAACTAAGTATACTTAAAAATTGCTTGGTGCGATCGGCCATTAGTCTAATGGATGTTTTAATGAAGTGTCAGTTTCTCTCGCAGCCAGGACTTGTTTTGAATTATTACTGAGTAAGTTATTTCTGTTTGAACCGGATGGATTAAATCATAGTAGGTCGCTTCGTATTCGGAAAGTAGATATAAATTAATATTGTATGGTAAGGGAATCTTGTAGCAATTTATTATATTGTGGACAGAATGGCGAACGAATTTTTCTCACAAATGTTTAGTGCTTTCTAATAATTGTTAGCTGTTGCATCTAAATTATAAATATTTTATAATTGACTTTGGTGATGATGATCTAGTTTTAACACACTTTCACTAACAGGACATCTGTCCCAACTGGTTCGTTCTAGTATTTATTTAGTACCGACATGATCGAAATTTTTATCTTAAAAAGTAAATTATCCAGAACCAATTTATTTCCATCACAGACAGACAAAATTCGATTTAAAAACCACCTCATTACATTTGTGGGTAATAAAATTGCCCTCAACTGAGAAGAACCGAGGAGAAAATCGGAAATGAAATGGCATCTTTTAAATTTGGAAATGGGAATCCGCTTTAAGAAAATTAGACTTCGACACGAAGAAAGCGCTCGCATGGTTGGCTCCCACGAAGCCCCTTATCGCAAAATTGTAAATATGAAAGAGGAAGTTGCCAAGCGTGATTGAATTGGCAAATTTGGGTCCAATATTGCTTAATTTATTTATTTTATATGTCGAATTTAAGTTAGATCCCCTGAAGTGTAATGCAAAACGTACGCCCGTATTGTTCTTGTTTAATGTGAACTTGAACCTTGATAATGCCGATACGACGCATTGCCGGCGCTTGAACCTGCTAGTGCGGCGTCGGGACGCCTTCCATCCGAACCTTTGCCATCAGTGCGCCTCGACGCCCCTAACGAGTGTCATGTTGTGGATTTTGCGGAGAACTCGCGTCGGCCTCACGTCGGCGGCATCACTCTTAAACGGAAACAGCAACGGTAAGTTAAACGTTATTGAGTAGCAATGTCAATTAGTTACAACTAACATGTAACTGTTTAAACGAATTGTTTTAAAATTATCATTAAAGCCATATATGCACTTTCAAATCCTGTTTTAATGAAATTTTAATTCTTTTCTGGGTCCGAGGGATTAGGACGTTCCAACTTGTGTAATTACGAAAGTTTTTGAAACTTGTATTTAGCCATCTGCAGTGAACTGCCTGTTAAGGCAGTATTATTCCTGCATTACAGTGGTAAGATTAATTATTCCATTAACGTCAAGAGGAACTCGGCGCATATTATCATAATCGCGCCTCATAAAGAGCGAATTCGCTAAGGATGGTGTAAACGCTTCTTGCAGCTGAATATAAAGAGATTTGATGAGACGGTGATAAATTTTAATAGAGACGCAATGAGGCTTTGGATCAATGAGGCTTTGGATGATTGATAGTTTCTATTTGATAGCTACTAGAGAACGTTTATATCAACTCGAGTTGTATGCGACTTTGGTATGCAAAATGTAAAAAATCTATATTATCTACCTAAATAAACTAAGAAAAAATATAAGTGAAAGCACTTGCAATATAATATGCTCTTTTCTAGTTTTTGAAAATGAATAAAATGTTTTCCCATCTGGATTTCTCACAATCAAAAGTATGAAATAGTAGAAATCTCCATAGGAAACTTCGCCCCAGCACTAAACGAAAGTTTGAAAGCTAAGACGTATATAGGCCATTTACTTATTATTGTCGTCAATTCGGCGTGGAAAAATTGACTTTGACATTTTTATCGTATCTTCTCAACATGTGCTAAAAGGATATGGGTATAAAAAAAATGAAGTTTGGTTAAAGGTGGTAGACCGTGATGCACTTAATATAAGCGAAGCATCTTGGACTTTATCTGTCTTTATTGAGTTTTTTTACACGACGTTTCGAGCAATAGAATCTCTGCGCTTTTCAGAGTGAAACTGAGCGTTAAGCTCGAGTCTACTTGCTTATGTACTAATAATGCTAACCACGCCCACCATTCGTAGTTGCCGGATCGTCGCCACTGTTGCGCATCAAGCGACCAGCACTTGTCCACAGTATCAACTGACGCCGTACCGAAGAGACGTCGCAACTTGGTCACATTCTTGAAGGTACCAGGAGGTCTCTCATTCCACACCATAGTAAATCACCACATCTCTATGGGTTACCTAAAATTCACAACACAACTGGGCTGTTACGAAATGTAAAAAGCAAAAGCCTCGGCACAACAGCGAGGACCAACCTCAACTTCTTATTATACCATACATAAAAGGAACTTCAGAGAAACTTCGACGCATCTGGAAACAGTACAACATACGAACGGTTTTCAAGACTCAAAAACACATTAAGAAGCGAACTTTCTAAAACCAAACCGGAAAATTCAAATCAGCAAAAAGATTGCATATGTCAGATCCCGTGTGAGTGTGGCATGTCGTACATAGGAGAAACCAAGCGTCCTTTGCATGTGAGAGTTCAGGAACACAGAACTGATACGATAAGAGGAGAAACATCCAAATCGGGAATTGCAGAGCACGCTTGGTCCGAATACCATAATATTAAGTGGTTGTAAGCCAAAATTGTGCATAGGGAATAGCACTGGAAGAAATGAAAATTTAACGAAGCAGTTGATACGGCGGACAAGTGCTAGTCGCTTGAAGCGCGACGGTTGCAACGATCCGGCCAATAGGAATGGTGGACGTGGTTAGCTGTGTTAGTACATAAGCAAATAGCCTCTACCTTAATGCTCAGTTTCGCTTGAAAACGAGCAGAGATTCCACTGCTCGATACGTCGTGTAAAAAAAAACTCAATAAAGACAATGGAAGTTCAAAATGTTTTGTTTAAAAAAATTAAGGTTTGAAAAGTGATTGAGGACAATGAGGACATTGACAAAAATAATTGAATGGTAAATACAGAGGTGAATACTTGCAAATATCTAATTTCTCATGGATGGTTATTCCAAGATAATCAGTTAGACTCTGGTAAATTAGTTAAAGTTTATTAGAAATATTGTAGGTTGTAGGAATCGGTGCAGGACTCAAATTAGTTGGGTGTACAGTGGCTATCAAAAGTAAAATTCAATCAATCTTTATTACATAATAATCTTTTTTTTCAAGCGGACTAAAAGTACGTCATTTGTTTTCTCCATACGTACACCTAAAGTGGGCTTTCAAATCCAGAGACCAAAAAAGTAGCAAAAAAGTCCTAGGCAGTAAAAGTAAAGTCAAAAGTCACCGCTACTGTCATGGTGGCGCATATATAAACGATTTTTATTCACCAAAATTATTTGAACACTAGATGACACCAGATAAACCGATCTGAGTGTATTGCCATCTTTACATTATTATTGAAAAAACAAAGGATAGGAATACTCTCAGAGCATCACCCAAAACCGTTATTAGTCGAAATCGCATAGCTTCCCGAATTTTGAAATTGTCTGTTAAATGTCATGCGCGTCATCATATTTATCTGTCAATGTGACTTATATTAATTTAGCATTGAAAATATTGCTACAAATTCTTAGTTTACCATAACCATTGGTTATGATTCAATATCATTAAAACCATGGACCATCATTAAAACCATTGAACATTGAAAACCACCATTCTAACACATTCTATGTATTTTACAAATAATATACACCACTAATTGGGTAAGTACCTAGACCCGCTTAAAGAAGATGAGAGAAAATTGCAAAACTGAATCACTCTGAAATAGATTTATTATATCCTGCATGCTCGAAAAAAAAATAGTATATGTTACTCGGAGTAAAAGGTCTTTTTGTGCTTCGCCCAGTTGTAGGCCTCAGCTTCGCTTCGGCCGTCAATCTCTGGGCTCAGCACGAAAAGACCCACTTTTACTCCTAGTGACATAATCTACTATAATTACATAATAATACTCTAAAATAAAGCCACGCTAGTCAAGCTAATCATGAAATTGTAGTTGGGTAGAGCTATTAAAATTAAATTTGAAAACTCCCTGTCCTGATCGATGTGATAATTCCAATAAAGTAACATAACTTGGAAGCTCTTCACCTTGATCGCTCCGAACCCAGATAACACCAAATATTCTAGTAATATTCTTACAAACTTTTATAGGGGTTATTCTTTTATAAACATTCTGGGAATATTGATCTTAGATCATTCGGAATATTCTTTAGGAAATAAAAATTATTCCAGGAACATTTACTTAAAATCTCCGTATAATATTTAAACTGGAATATTTTAGGAATATTCAAAATAGAATATTTTGAAAATATTCCAGTTTAAATAATTAAGATCATCATGCTCTCATGCAATAAAAAAAATAAAAAATGTCCTCTTTCACCTCTTATCAAAGAAAATTCCGTACGTTGAATAGTTTGGGAGATAGACCGTTTCGGTAGTCGACTTTAGGTAGTTTTAGAATATGCTTTGATGGCATTTAGAAAAAAGTCCAATTCTACAACCCATTGTAGATAAATTTCAAAACGAAATGGTAGAGAGTGCAGTGTAAATCGCCGAAGAAACTTAGTCTCAAATAGGAAAAAGACGAAAAGCATGAAATCACTGAAATTGTGGCTGTTGAAAAGGAAAGCAAGAAGATTCAAATTCAAATTATTTTTAATTAGACAGAAGTACATTTAAATGAAATAGTGACTAAATCAGTAATCTGAAGAATAACCTGAAAAAGTTCGAAGTAGTAGATAAAGAAGTTGCTCAAAAAAGGGCAGGGTGAAAACTTGTTAACAAGCAAGGGAAACGCAGAGTATGGTTGAAGCCACTTAAATAATTGTAGAGAAAAAGTGTAAGCAGCTTGAAACAAGAGTTACCGGGAAAGAAGAAGAAGCACCGGACCAAAACGAGGATTTAAAAAAATCTTTATGGTAGAAGAAATAGAAAAAGCTCTTCAAAACGCCGTCTTAACTGGGAAAATTGATCTTTCGAAAGAAACAATTAGGCAACTGATTTATGTGGTTCACTTTCTGACAAACTTTGATGTAAACGTAATCTACAATAGTACGAAGAAGGAGAAAGTGTAAAAGAAACGACCAAAAGTGACCTAGCAGTAGATGAACGAAAAAATCTCCCCAAATTATTGTAAAAAAGGAAGCAATTCCAATAGTGGTTACAGAAACTGTAAAAACTGAAAAATTTGAGGTTTTAAAGAATTTTTACTGCACATGCACGAAAAAATCGTCTATGTTCATAGCGTTCCCGAGAAGAAATTTGAAATGAAATGAACCATTTAGAAGAAAAGAAAGGATGGCAAAAAGGGACTAATTTCACTCTTACTACGTCTGGTACGTTCATAGGTGATTGAAATCGCCTCATTCCGATCAAACACAGCAAAACAAAATATTACTATATTTTTTCAAATTGACAAAGCGGGGGGGGGGGGGGAGGGAGGAGGTATTTCCTCTTTTTTCTCTATTTCCAACTGTGACCGCCTGTAACTTAGAACGCATTGGATCGATTGGAGTGAGTCCAAAGGTTTTTTGTTGTTTTTGATGTCCTTTTTCACATTCCACCAAAGAAATTCCCGTGGGTTCAATAGTTTGGGAGATGGACCCCTTCGGTAGTCGAAGGAATGTGTTTTGAAGGCATTGAAGAAGTCCACCTATGGAACTAATTTCTTTTTTAATACTTCCATCTACCCTGCTCTCTCTGAGACTTTGCTCCTCAATATAGAATTGATAGAACTCTATTGTTAGACTTGTATTGTCATAAACGTTATTAAAATCGGAGTTGGAAATAAATACCAACTCCGATTTGTTTTCCAAGGCCTTTGTAACTCCTTAAATATATCTATAGATAAAAAGGCAAAATAATACCAATTTATTTCCAAAATAATAGTCAAATAACTGACACAATTTGACTCTTCACAATCAGATCGGTTGGGACTTCATTGGTAATTATGATACGTTTTCGATTAGCGACTCTTGAAAACAGAGAAAAAATCCAAACCAACTGTAGACTAGTAGTGATTGATTTCATATGAAATACTGAATTAAACAAATTAATTATTCCCAGAAAATGAATGGCTTATTCTTATAGGCTGACTAGAATATTTATGTTTATTTCAGGAATATTCAAGGAACATATATATCACACGGTAAAAGTTTATAATTCCTGGAATATTCAATAGAAATATTCCTAGATTATACAATATTCCTAATTAAATGTTCATGGAATATTCCAGGAAATGTATTTTGCTATCTGGGAATGTATTATTTAATATTTGAACTTTCTAAGAAATGTTATCTTTGTAGCATTATTCTGTGTCACTCCGAAAGGAAAAATAACAACTGCTATAGAATTTAAAATCTTTCCTAAGGGTGTAAATAGAATACAGTGTGTCCAAGACCTTGGGAGACCAGGAGAATTGGCTATCTAATAAGTTATAACTTTCATACAAGGGAATTATACAGAAATGGGTTGCTTGACATGACAACAAGTCTTGTACCATAAAAGCAATTTTTAATAAAATATCAATACTTTGTATTAATAGGCGATGAATAACATTGCAAAAAAAGGTTTATTTAATAAAATCTCATATTGTTGAATTGGCTAGAAGAAGAGCTAACGTGCTGCTAAGTTTTTGATGGTCTTTAGGTCACAAAACGTTGGAAAAAAAATTAATAAACACTATAATATAGAGCGTAAATAAATTAAAAATGAGACAGTGTGTTTGTTTTTTAAAATAACTGTAAAATTATATAAAATTCAATTTATGAATTTTTGAAACTCATAAAATTGATTTTTTTTAATATCTGAAAAGAGAAAACAAGTAACTCATTTTTACAAACACCATGTATGAGGTCTTCCCGTTGCGCAGCTTTGTTCTAATTTAACCGAACTCGTATCTGTTACTGTTTTGAAGATCTCAATGCAGTGCATCTGTGGCTCGGTATACATCGGCACCACAAAACGTAGGTCACGACATCCTTTTCAACAAGGTGGATATCTTATACCAATCGCAGTGTTTCTATCCGAGAGTAACGAGAGGGTCCATTGAGATCTTTAAACACGACAACAATTTTAACAGGAAGGAGGGAACTACGTTTCTAAATAATGACTGGAAGCCGATGTCATACTTCAAGTGCGCCGAGACCCCGTGCCACCACTACCCCCACCCCACTCCCTCAACTGCAGCGCGACGGCAACGGCGCGCGGGGAAATAAATACCAAGGAGCTCACCATAGTCGAATCAGTCAACGTCGGGAAGTACGGGAGATTACGTCGCCCATTGCCCCATGGCCTTTGATAATGTCTGCCGCAGCTGCGGACGAAATGTCAGGAAGAAATTTCATTGGACCACGGCCCAGAAAACAATGATTGTATTTTAACTGGCCGTGAAATCCTTCACAGTCTTATTTTGAAAACAGTTTTTATTTTTCTGGTCCAAATATAAATGGATAATTCAAAATTTTTGACACTTTTCTCAGCTACTTTTTGCTCTTATTAACGTGGTATTTTTTTAAATGCGGTCCTGGATTTTTAATATAGAATTGTGAATCCTCTTGCAATTCAGCCTTCGGTGATATGCGACAATTAATATTTCTAGAAGTTTTTGGTTAGATCTTGCTGATTTTGTGATGTGAGGGTTAAAATTTGTTGATAAAATCTGGCTACGATTTGATTGATTTGATTGGTGGTAGGTACGCAGACCACTAATCAGAGAGTTTAATATCATGCGTTCATTAAAAAAAACCTCAATTACGCCATGGAATTAGAACAGAAGGTTGCTGACTTGTACGCCTGTCTTCTTCGACTTTTCACATTTATTTTGTGTTTATTATGTTTTTCTTGCAGTTTAATGCAATTTCATCTATGTCATTTTGATGAGTGGAAGTAGTAACAAAGGGGATACGTATCACATCTCGTTATTTTCAAATAGGCCCAAGTGAGTGTGTTTATGTCTATGGGTAAGTATTGCTTTGTTTGGTTACCTCAAAACGTAAATTTTTGGCCCTTTCTTTTTTATTGCATCCACTCTTCAATTAGCCATCAAAGGTACTTTGGACATGTCTGACTAAGCCTGCTCTAAATTCAGATCTTTTTTCTTAAGTAGGTAAAAGTCTGATCTGATAAACCGTCTGTAATTATTTGGTGCGTGTCTCAAGGATTCCAGGTCCAGGATAGGCAGCACTTTTCTTTCACCAACCCTCATACTCTATCACTAACCCCCAATTAACAACAATCCAAATAACGCCTTGCTTTAACTGTAGAGAAACATTGGCGAGCCTGCAACTTATTATTAGCCTTTGCGGCAAGAAGTAAATTCTTATTGGTCACGGAGGCGGTCACTCTGGTAACCAACCTGTCACGCCTTATCAAGACTTATGAAAGCGCCGTACTTCAAGGGTTGCTCTATAGAATGCACGAGCCTTCTTAGCTCCATTACGCTTCGTTAGATATAGCTCTAAATCACGTGTTTTGTTTGCTAACTTATATACGGATACTTTAGTAAGTTTAAGGAGGTCTTCAAGTTAACAACATTAATTAATTATTTCATTTAAAGCTGTTTTTCCGAGTCTGCTCTCGCTTCAAGTCCTTTGTAACTCAGAGACATCATTTTATAAAAGGCCCTTTCATAATCTTTGCTCTGTCACGGAGCCAGATAATTTAATAAATCGTGTTTACGCCATGTTGACGGCGTAAATCCGGCCTAATCCACTAGGTTGAGAAACCCGTCCGGCGAATTAGGGAACGGGCATTAGCCAAATAGTTTTAGTGAGTCCGAGACCCTCTTTTGAATTTATGAAGGTGGCGGCGTCACAAAGGGAGTGACGATGCTTTGACCGAATTATTATGCTGATGCAAAAAGTGGACACTCATCGTGTCGTCGTCGAAACCCCGGACATAAATCGAACAGGAAGCCACATAGGCACGTATCGCTTTAAAAGCTATTATGTGAAATGGGTCCCGAAGCTCCAGGCCTAATAGCTTAGATAGACCTACTGGAATTGAAGCTTTTTGCGTTATTTCGAAAATGAAACTTTTTGGGATTTGCAGCGAAGCGGCTATGGGTTCAAGGGCTTTAAATTTTTCGATTATACCTAAAAAGCAATTTTCTTTGCTATTCACCAAAACTGCACTATTCAGCCAACACATATGTAATAACTTCGTTGCCCACAAAAATATTTATATATATTTTTTTGAACCGATGGATGTCATCCGTGTTTTTGGTTCAATCGCCAATTAATACAATAGATCAATATCCTGATGGAAAATTTAAGAGGATTAAGATTTCCATGGTAATGTAAAATTGGAAAACGTACATTCAATTATTCTTTTGGAAAGTTGCCAGTACCCTAATGAATTTGGGTCTTAAGCTCTATCCTATGTTGTTTTAATTTTTCATATTTTTTCTTATCCTTTGTTGGTAATTTCTCAGCAGTAACTCTTTGTCAGATTAAGCCATAGTCGCCTTGGAACTTTGTCAAAAAGAGCGTACTGATACATTTTACTCGTTGCCTTATGATAGTCGTGAATTTTGTAGAACGAGCCTACAAACCTGATGGATTAATAAACCTTGACAAGACTTGACAGCTCGGTGGCCATAGTGACCGTCCGCGCAGCCAATAGAAAATTCCATCGCATCTCAAAGGCTAATAGTGAGTTACAGGCTTCTTACATTTATTTAACCTTTTTAGTAGCGATTCTTTTCTTTGGTTGGATTGTTCTTTGTGTTTTTTTTTGCATTTTTGTGAGTTACAGGATTTGAAAAACAGGAACTAGAAACAGTTGACAAAGATTTGCACGAAAGGAAGGAGGAGATTAAAACATAGGAAGAAAATACATTTAAGTTCAGTAAAGGTAAAATTAGTGAATAGCCAGAAGGGAAAGAAATCGTTTTGAAGAAAGCAATTGAAGCAAAACCTTAAAGAACTGCATTTTAAAGAAAGGTGAAGTCTAAGAGAGGCCGCAACCCTAATCTGTTTGGGTCTTAAGATCTTTCCTAGGTTGCTTTCATTTTTCACATTTTTTCTTATCCTTTTTTTTGGTAATTTCTCAGCAATTTACACGGTTATTGCAACTGTTTATCCGATTAAGTCAGAGTCGCCGTGGAACTTTGTCAACAAGAGCGTACTGATAGATTTTTCTCATTGTTTTATGATAGTCGTGAATTTTGTAGAACAAGCCTACAAACCTGCCGGCTTAATAAACCTTGACCAGACTTGACAGCTCGGTTGCCATAGTGACCGTCCGCGCAGCCAATAGAAAATTCCATCGCGTCTCAAAGGCTAATAGTGAGTTACAGGCTTACATTTATTTAACCTTCTCAGTAGTGATTTATTTCTTTGGATCGTCAGTTAATGTTTTCTGTATCTGTTCGCTCTTGTTTTGAGTGGTAGGATTTAAAAAGCGGGATCTAGAAACAGTTGACAAGGATCTGCACGAAAAGAAGGAGTAGGTTAAACCATAGGAAGAAAATACACTTAAGCTCAGTAAAGGTAAAATCGGTGAACAGCCAGAAGGGGAAGAAAACTTTTTCAAGAAAGCGCTGAAGCAAAAACTTATAGAATTGCTTTTTAAAGAACAACCGGCCAAGCCTAAGAAAAGCCGGAACCCTAATCTGTTTGAGTCTTAAGATCTATCCTATGTTGCCTTAATTTTTCTCATTTTTTCTTATCCTTTTTTGGTAATTTCCCAGCAATTTACATGGTTATTGTAACTGTTTGTCAGATTAAGCCAAAGTCGCCGTGGAACTTTGTCAATAAGAGTAAATGTTTGAGTGAACACCTGTTATATTGATTGTGGTGTTTGTTGGGACCGAAATGATTGCTTTTGCTTTGTTCTCCCTCGGTGTTGTGATCTATGGATTATTACCTACACCTCTAATGACGATAAAAACTTTTTCGGTTATACCGAAAAAGCAATTTTCTTTGCTATTCACCAAAACTGCACTATTCAGCCAACACACATTTAATAACTTTTTTGCCCACAAAAATATTTATTTATTTTTTTTTTAACCGATGGATGTCATCCGTGTTTTTGGTTCAATCGCCAATTAATACAATAGATCAATATCCTGATGGAAAATTTAAGAGGATTAAAATTTCCATGGTAATGTAAAATTGGAAAACGTACATTCAATTATTCTTTTGGAAAGTTGCCAGTACCCTAATGAATTTGGGTCTTAAGCTGTATCTTATGTTGTTTTAATTTTTCATATTTTTTCTTATCCTTTGTTGGTAATTTCTCAGCAGTAACTGTTTGTCAGATTAAGCCATAGTCGCCTTGGAACTTTGTCAAAAAGAGCGTACTGATAGATTTTACTCATTGCCTTATGATAGTCGTGAATTTTGTAGAACAAGCCTACAAACCTGCCGGCTTAATAAACCTTGACAAGACTTGACAGCTCGGTTGCCATAGTGACCGACCGCGTAGCCAATAGAAATTGCCATCGCGTCTCAAAGGCCAATAGTGAGTTACAGGCTTACATTTATTTAACCTTCTTAGTAGTGATTCTTTTCTTTGGTTGGATTGTCAGTTCTTTGTGTTTTTTTTTTGCATTTTTGTGAGTAGCAGGATTTGAAAAACGGGAACTAGAAACAGTTGAAAGGATTTGCACGAAAGGAAGGAAGAGATTAAAACATAGTAAGAAAATCCACTTAAGATCAGTAAAGGTAAAGTCAGTGAACAGCCAGAAGGGGAAGAAATCGTTGTAAAGAAAGCACTGAAGCAAAAACTTAAAGAACTGCTTTTTAAAGAAAAACCGGCCAAGTCTAAGAAAAGCCGGAGACCTAATCTGTTTGGGTCTTTAGATCTATCCTACATTGCTTTAATTTTTCACATTTTTTGCGTGTTAACTGTTTGTCAAATTACGCCATAGTTGCCGTGAAACTTTGTCAACACGATTCGGAGCGTACTAATAGATTTTTCTCGTTGTTTTATGAAAGTCGCGAACTTTGTAGGACAAGCCTGCAAACCTGACGGATTAATAAACCTTTACAAGACTTGACAGCTCGGTTGCCATAGTGACTGACCGAGTAGCCAATAGAAATTTCCGTCGCGGCTCAAAGGCTAATAGTAAGTTACAGGCTTACATTTATTCAACCTTCTTAGTAGTGATTTTATCTTTGGATCGTCAGTTAATGTTTTCTGTATCTGTTCGCTCTTGTTTTGAGTGGTAGGATTTAAAAAACGGGATCTAGAAACAGTTGACAAGGATCTGCACCAAAGGAAGGAGTAGGTTAAACCATAGGAAGAAAATACACTTAAGTTCAGTAAAGGTAAAATCGGTGAAGAGCCAGAAGGGGAAGGAAAGTTTTTCAAGAAAGCGCTGAAGCGAAAACTTATAGAACTGCTTTTTAAAGAAAAACCGGCTAAGTCTAAGAAAGGCCGGAACCCTAATCTGTTTGGCTCTTAAGATCTATCCTATGTTGCTTTTATTTTTCACATTTTTTCTTATCCTTTTTTGGTAATTTCCCAGCAATTTACATGGTTATTGTAACTGTTTGACAGATTAAGCCAAAGTCGCCGTGGAACTTTGTCAATAAGAGTTAATGTTTGAGTGAACGCCTGTTATATTGATTGTGGTGTTTGTTGGGACCGAGATGATTGCTTTTGCTTTGTTCTCCCTCGGTGTTATGATCTATGGATTATTACCTACACCTCTAATGACGATAAAAACTTTTTCGGTTATACCGAAAAAGCAATTTTCTTTGCTATTCACCAAAACTGCACTATTCAGCCAACACACATTTAATAACTTTGTTGCCCACAAAAATATTTATTTATTTTTTTTTTGAACCGATGGATGTCATCCGTGTTTTTGGTTCAATCGCCAATTAATACAATAGATCAATATCCTGATGGAAAATTTAAGAGGATTAAAATTTCCATGGTAATGTAAAATTGGAAAACGTACATTCAATTATTCTTTTGGAAAGTTGCCAGTACCCTAATGAATTTGGGTCTTAAGCTCTATCCTATGTTGTTTTAATTTTTCATATTTTTTCTTATCCTTTGTTGGTAATTTCTCAGCAGTAACTGTTTGTCAGATTAAGCCATAGTCGCCTTGGAACTTTGTCAAAAAGAGCGTACTGATAGATTTTACTCATTGCCTTATGATAGTCGTGAATTTTGTAGAACAAGCCTACAAACCTGCCGGCTTAATAAACCTTGACAAGACTTGACAGCTCGGTTGCCATAGTGACCGACCGCGTAGCCAATAGAAATTTCCATCGCGTCTCAAAGGCCAATAGTGAGTGACAGGCTTACATTTATTTAACCTTCTTAGTAGTGATTCTTTTCTTTGGTTGGATTGTCAGTTCTTTGTGTTTTTTTTTGCATTTTTGTGAGTTACAGGATTTGAAAAACAGCAACTAGAAACCGTTGACAAAGATTTGCACGAAAGGAAGGAGGAGATTAAAACATAGGAAGAAAATACATTTAAGTTCAGTAAAGGTAAAATTAGTGAATAGCCAGAAGGGAAAGAAATCGTTTTGAAGAAAGCAATTGAAGCTAAACCTTAAAGAACTGCATTTTAAAGAAAGGTGAAGTCTAAGAGAGGCCGCAACCCTAATCTGTTTGGGTCTTAAGATCTTTCCTAGGTTGCTTTCATTTTTCACATTTTTTCTTATCCTTTTTTTTGGTAATTTCTCAGCAATTTACACGGTTATTGCAACTGTTTATCCGATTAAGTCAGAGTCGCCGTGGAACTTTGTCAACAAGAGCGTACTGATAGATTTTTCTCATTGTTTTATGATAGTCGTGAATTTTGTAGAACAAGCCTACAAACCTGCCGGCTTAATAAACCTTGACAAGACTTGACAGCTCGGTTGCCATAGTGACCGTCCGCGCAGCCAATAGAAAATTCCATCGCGTCTCAAAGGCTAATAGTGAGTTACAGGCTTACATTTATTTAACCTCCTCAGTAGTGATTTATTTCTTTGGATCGTCAGTTAATGTTTTCTGTATCTGTTCGCTCTTGTTTTGAGTGGTAGGATTTAAAAAACGGGATCTAGAAACAGTTGACAAGGATCTGCACGAAAAGAAGGAGTAGGTTAAACCATAGGAAGAAAATACACTTAAGCTCAGTAAAGGTAAAATCGGTGAACAGCCAGAAGGGGAAGAAAACTTTTTCAAGAAAGCGCTGAAGCAAAAACTTATAGAATTGCTTTTTAAAGAACAACCGGCCAAGCCTAAGAAAAGCCGGAACCCTAATCTGTTTGAGTCTTAAGATCTATCCTATGTTGCCTTCATTTTTCACATTTTTTCTTATCCTTTTTTGGTAATTTCTTAGCAATTTACGTGGCAGTTGTAACTGTTTGTCAGATTAAGCCAGAGTCGCCGTAGAACTTTGTCAAACAAGAGCGTACCAATAGATTATTTTTGTTGTCTGATGATAATCGTGAATTTTGTAGGACAAGCCTACAAACTTGACGGATTAATAAACCTTCACAAGACTTGACAGATCGGTTGCCATAGTAACGGACCGCGCAACAAATAAAAATTTCCGTCGCGTCGGAGGAGAGTCGGAAGGAAGGAGGAAATTAAACCATAGGAAGAAAATACACTTATGTTCACTAAAAGTAAAATCAGTGAACAGCCAGAAGGCGAGGAAATCGTTTTAAAGACAGCATTGAAGCAAAAACTTGAGGAACTGCTTTTCAAAGAAGCCTAACTTATTAGTTAGATTAGACTTAATATATTAGGGTTTCGGCCAAGTCTAAGAAAGGCCGAAACCCTAATCTGTTTGATTCTTAAGATCTATCCTATGTTGCTTTCATTTTTCATATTTTTTCTTATCTTTGTTGGTATTTTCTCGGTAATTTGCGTTGTTGTTGTAACTGTTTGTCAAATTAGGTTGTTGCAGAATTTTAAAAACCAGAAGTAGAAAGGGTTGGCAAGGATTTATTCGAAAAGAAGAAGGATATTAAAGCATAGGAAGAAAATAAAGTGAAGTTCGGTAAAGGCAAAATCAGTGTGGAGCCGCCAGAAGGGCAAGAAGTCGCAAAAACTTAAAGAACTGCCGTTTTAAGGAGAACCGGCCACGTCTAAGAAGAAAGATAAGGCTTTTGCTAAGCTCAAAAAAGAAGAGATATAGAGCAAAAGTTACAACCTTTTGAACCAAACAAAATTGACGATGAATTTCCAAAGACAGAAACTCTTGAATTGCCCCTAACGCGAAGGAAAGAAAGAGGCGGCCAAAAAAAGTCAAGAAACCCAAAAAAAAAAAGAAAGAAATTGAAGCTATAGAAAGTACTGAACAACAACTCGACCCTAAACCGCAAGAAGTCGATGAGGTACCAGGAAGCAAAGTAACGGAAAAGCAGAAACCTAAACACCCAGAAGAAAGGGATGAAATGAAGTTTTACCCATAACGAGAATATTTGCTACTAACCTGAACTAAAGAGTATTTGCTGATATAAGAAGCCAATTGCCGCAATGGCTCTTTTTATAGTTTTTCCCACTATATATGTGCGATTATAAATTCTATTTAAAAATATCTTTTTTTGAACCCCTGGATGCCATCTTTGTCTTTGGTTCCGCTCTCCCTCTAAAGGCAAAGTCATCATTCGCTATGCCATCCAGTTGTCAATGGCATCCTTTCGGACTTTACTGGTGTTTTTCTGCAAATGTAAAAGCATCAACTGACTTGAATTCTATAACTCTCTATCCCTTAGAATTACTCAGACTCTTTTTAGTTCGTCTCTCTGAGCTTGTTATGGGTCCATAATCTTTTGTTCTAAGTAACAAAAGTACTAATCCAACTTTATGACTTTTATTAAACAATGGTTCAATAAATTACTGATGCCCAACATTACTGAATGCCACACTAAGTTTCGTTAAATGTTGTAATTCTCCCACAACAATCCAATTTCGATGAAACCTAAACTTAAACTGAAGCGAATTAAAGATGGTAATTTATTTAAGATCGATTCAGAAATTTGAATTTACAGCAGTCTCCAATAAACGAGCTTTGCTGCTTTTTGTCTGGAAACAGAGTTGCAACGACCATATAGGAAATTCCCCAATCTCGCAAAGTTGGATAACCCACGTTTACAAAAATTACACATATAACGCCCTCAAGGGAGGTCCATAGCTGACAGTCGGATAGCTCGTTCCACTTGCGCTCGTAAAAGGCTTCTGCATACCCCTGTGGGGATAGAATTGGAGCGTGTCTAGCCCAAACTTTTTACCATTCAAGTGGCTTTTAAATCTATCACTTACGTTCAAATTTAAAGACCGAGCTCCTAATTAGGGAAGAACTGGATTTATTAAAGTCGAAGTTTCTAAGGGGCACATTAAGCCTAATTGGATTCTCGATTATTTCTCTCTGTAATTCCCGGGGTTAAGTTCGTCACATCGGAACTTGCCTGTCCGGAAAATTTGTCACAGCTTTCTAGGGCGGACTTTTGACTTAATCAAATTACTATCGGAAATGACCTGATACCGGAATGTTCGACTCTCTGAAACTCGGCATTTAATCTAGAGTTGCACGAGTGCCCATTGCAGAATTAACTAGAGCTGCTTAAATAAGGAATGTAGGAACTAGTTATTAACGTTTAGATAAGAGAAATTTTTTTTTTTTTATCAATTTAAATTTCAAATTGTTAACTTAGACGTTCACTCACTTGCATTGAGTCGTCTTTATTAATTTCAAGCTAAACTATTACGATTGTTCGTTTCCACTACATCACGTCAAATAATTTTAACACTCTCGAATTCACAGAACATTTGGTTATTCAGGATAACCTCGACAGACCCTAAATATTCCTTTTTTCGTTCCCTTTATTGTACAAGGTGTGTCTGGAAATAGTACCATAAATGCAACAACTTATTCTAAGCTCCCAAATAAGAAAAACTCCTTATATAAACATATATCGAAAAGTGCTTTGTTTACCATGCACAGGGAATGAAAGGGTAGATCTTGAGGATGGTTTGTACTTATATATCTGAAACGTGTGGAGATTAATTAATAAAGTTTGGTATTATTGATATTATTGGTTACTACAAGTTTTGTATGTCTTTTCTGCAAACTAAATAGATATGAACACATTTGTCCACGGGCGGGTGATAGGAGGACTTATCGATTTGTGCTTAAAAACTGATGACTTTCAAAAAGAAAGTACCAATATAGACTATAAAACAAAAAATTATAATCTGTGAAGTCATAAATATAACCTAAAATATATGACAGTGCATGTCATAATATACAGGGGGTAAAATGTAAAATCTTCCTGACCTACGGGCAAGTAAAGTTATTGTGTAGCGACTATCTATAAAGATTTAGTTTCTTTTAACTTTAAGGTCAAAGGTTCCAATATTGTTGATTAAAGCCAACTATTAAAGCCATAATTTCCACTATTATAGATCCTAATTACGAGCTCTGAAATTGCAGCAATGCTGGTTTCATGACATCCCTCTGGGGTTAATGTCTTTCATACTCAGAGCAATTTAATGGAAACTAGCGAACCATCGGTTATCCAGAGTAAGTCCGAGTTATGCCCTTATGCTAACACGATCTCAAAGTAATTAAGGTTCATTCTCCCGAAGGCGAGACTCTATTATCTTGCTCCGCAGGGTCTTTAACATAAAACCGAAAAAGCACATTCTTTCGAAAACAACAATGGATATTGTATTCCGTGAAAACGAGGGCCCGAAAAATCCCTGAAACGATCCGGCTTTGTATCAACGCCACGGGTGTTTAATTTGGGTACAGGGGTGCTTTAGATTAATTTGTCACCATTTGGGGAAAAACACCCCAAAAGTGCGGCTCACAGCGAAACAAGATCATCGATCGTTATTTGAATCCTAATTAAGTCCTTCAATTTCCAGTCGAGTTCAACTCCGGGACTGAGTAGAGCAAGATTTCCTTTAAAGGTGTTCCAGGTCGCGTTTTAATATTTGAGCCCCCTAACGTAGAAAGGAGCCATTAAGGAAAACTTTCGTACAATTTCCAGAGACTTGGGGAGAAAATCCCTTTTTCATGGCTATTAAAATATATTGCTTTCAATGACGTAACGTCATTACCGTTTGTTTGTAAGTAAGCAAAAAAGCATAATGAACTGGAGCATGGAAGCTTGTCCGTGTCTACTCTTATTGGAGTGGGTGGTAAAAGTCATTTAAAAAAATATACCGTAAAAGGGTAGATTCTAACCCACGTTGTTTTCGTTTCCAGTTTGCTTTTCATCCACTTTTATTATGTAAATCTAGACAGGATGGAAATAAAATGAGGCCTTAGCATATATATCCTTTGGTGTTAAGTTTGAGAAAGTTAAATGCTGCAGGAAAGTTAGCAGAGTCACTAAACCATTGTACTTTAAAATGGTTTTGTTAAAAAGTGGCCAAATGACAGTGGCTTTGGCTTAGGGGACGCGGTTCAAGGAAAAGTTAATTGGGGACACGAACAGTTTTCTATGTTCAGTTCAGTTTTTGTTTATACAAAGTGTTTCAGAAAATAGTACCATAAATATAACCACTTATTCTAGGCTCCAAAATAAGACAAAACTTTATATAAACATGCAGGGTGTTTTAAAGATCTCGGTTATTTGAAGAAATACGAGTGGGATGGGTGACCGTTTTTCTAGTTTATTATTTGAAAAGATACGAAGAAGGTTACATTGAATCAAAGTTGCGCAATTAGAAGTCTATGAAAATGACGTTTTCAAAATTTAAAAGTTGAAATTTTAAAAAAAAGACATTTTTGTTTTTTCTAGTCTTAATATTAAAAATAATTGACAATTCTTTATAAGCACTTTTTGCTTTCTTAAACTTGTTTTTTTTTCAAATTTAAAATGCGACGTTTTGTTTTCATGCCAAATCATCATCGATTTCATTTTTTAAATACGGTCCTGGCTTTTATAACGGATATTATATTTGTACAGTACAAAGGTTAAACTATTTGATTGGGGGTAGGTACGAAGACTAATGAACCAAATTTGTTTAAAAAAAATTTATTTGACAAAAAAACGACTTTGGAAATGTGCTATTCCTTTGCTGCGACTAATATTATAACGTATAAAATCACTGAAAATTGGTACTTTTGTTCTTAATTATTGTTAAAAAAGTTAGTTCTAAATCCTAAATTTATAAAGTTCATTTGCAGTTGATAATGAAACCATTTTTTGGTCGCAAGAAAGGTGTTTTGATTTGGCGAAGAGTAGAATTACTTGAAATCGTTTCCAAGTGGCCAAAAATGTCTATTTTAGTCCTTGAATCGTAATGAAGAAGTGTTTGACCTGCAGTCAGCAATATTCGTCTTAAAATGGTGGTAAATAAAGGTTGCTTCTCGGTCAAGACCAAGTCCAATCAAAATCATCAGTTTTCGAATTAAATCGATAAAATTCTCATCAATTTGAAAAAAATATATAATTTGTGAATCAGGAAAACGTCCTTTTTATTGGCTGAGACCAAGATTATAAAAATTCGTTTAGAATAACTGAAAACTGATATTTTTTCTCTTTATTTAATTTTCTTTGTATTTCTTAATGAACATTTAAGAACGTGAACTTTGGTCCCCAAGCTATCTGCACTTTTAAAAAAAACAGTTTTTTGGTGTTGGAAAAAATGTTTTTTATTAGTTAATGCTAAGATAGGGAAAATAATTTCCGTTTTTGAGCCATAATCAATAACAGTCGGCTTTACTTATTGAACAACCAATTTTTGGGTGATTAAAGATTTCTTTTCAGACAAGGTCAAGTTCATCTAAAAGCGGTCAGTTTTTGGGTTTAAGTCGATAAAATTTCCTCCAATTTGATAAAAAAAAAACCTAGATTTGAGTATTTGACATTACTTTTCTTTGAAAAGTCTTATTTATTGGCAAAGATCAATATTATGAAAAATCCTATAAAACAACTCAAAAGTGGTTGCCAGGATGACTTAAGCTAATGAAACCTTCTTATTAATAGTTATTTAACGAATTAGTGTATTAATGAAGGCGATTAATAATCGAGATGGTTTAACGTTTAACGTTAATAGAGTTGAGATTAATTGACATTAATGAACGATTTTGGCAAAGAAATCGTACCTTAAACAAACCTGTTATTAGTCACTCGACGAAAATAATTTTTTATCTGCGTACATAATACATAATAATGTAAAGTAATAATATCAAATTACAAGGAAAAAATATTAATTGACAGGGTAATTTCAAAGCTGATGGTGGTATTCTTGCAACTTAGATCAGGGTGTTAAAGTTTTATTTATAAAAATAAAATTATTAATTAAAATCATTTCATGTTAAGCATATCTCTCAAACTTTCCCGAAAACACAAATTTGGAGATCAAAATTGCGACTTTTAATAGCTGATAACTCGGTTTGCTGAAGGTTTGCCGGAAAATCTATAAGGAAGTAGAAGAATAAAGCCGAGCTAATTTACAAATATATATCTATAAAACAGTAACTATTATATAAGTATTAAAACTTTTTTTCAATTCTCAAATTTGACCCCCTGTAACTTGAGAACGCCGCGACCGATTGGAGTGGATGTAACTGTTTTTTCCTTTTCTTGATGTCCTCTTTCACCTCCCACCTCCTACGAAAGTTCCGTAGTTGCAATATTTTCGGAGATAGGCCCTTCGGTGGTCGATTTTTAGGCACTTTTAGAATCTCGTTTTAGGACCACTTTTAAAAAAAAACCTCTTTAGAAGTTTATTTTATTCGAATTGATTTTGTTACGTTCTTAAGAAATTGTAAATGTGCCATTCCGATCAAAAACAGTAAAAAAATGTTTCCGAAATTATTTTGAAAATGTCCAAAATGGGAGGGGGGGGGTATACGACTTTGCTCTCAATTCTCAAATTTGATCGCCTGTAACTTGATAACACCTCGACCGAACGGAGTGAATTCAACAGTTTTTTCTTCCTCTTGATGTCCTCTTTCACCTCCCACTACCGGAAGTTCCGTAGGTGCAATATTTTCGGAGATAGACCCCTTCGGTGGTCGATTTTTAGGCGTTTTTAGAATCGCGTTTTTGGACCATTTTTTAAAAAACCTCTTTACAAGTTAATTCCATTCGAATTGAGTTTGTTACGTTCTTAAGGAATTGCAAGTGCGCCATTCCGATCAAAAACAGCAAAAAATGTTGCCGACATTATTTTGAAAATGTCCAAAATGGGGGGGGGGGGTATTACGACTTTTTTCTCAATTCTCAACTTTGACCTCTTGGAAGTTGAGAAAGCCTTGACCGATTGGAGTGAATCCAACTGTTTCTTCCTCTTCTTGATGTCCTCTTTTAACTCCCTCTCGGAAGTTCCGTAGATGCAATATTTTCGGAGATAGACCTTTGCGTTGGTCAATTTTCAGGCACTTTTCGAATCGCGTTTTTGGACTATTTTTCGTCCCCCCCCTTAAGGTCGTCAAAATTTTCGGCTGAAATCGATAGTTATAAATTTTTTTTGGGACGCCCTATACTCTTTAAAACCGCAATCACCCCTTTTATTTACAAAAATCAACAAATAAAATCGATCACTATATTTTTATAAGTGTAAAATCGAAAATTGCATGTTAAGCACTGAGGCTCTCGAACCAGCCCGAAAACGTAAATTTGGAAATCAAAATCGTGCATTGCTGTCTTTGACAGGTTATATCTCGGTTTGATGAAGATTTATCGAAAAACGTATAAGAAGACTTAGGGAAGTAGAAGAACAAGACTACACGATGAATCAATTCCCGAATTTTCACAGTCAATAGTAACTTAGCACGGGAGGCCCAAAAATGAAGTTCGAATTTTGCCCTTTTTTCTAATTTTCTCGAAAACCATGAAAGACAACTTTTTACTGATTGCCCTATCTGATAGTCCTCAATGACCTCTTCATACAATGTATTAACATGTATTTTGAAAACCATACCGCTTACAAAATAAACAGAAAAATGTTAAATTTTGAAACATTTCATGTCGGTGGTCGAAAACATTTTCGGCCGAAGTCGATAGGCGCAGATTTCGTTTAAAATAGCTTCATATGATAAAGGGGATAGAAATATGTAAAAAAAGTGCAAAAATCTATTTTTTATTAGCTTCTTTACGCTTCAAAATGGCGCATAAAACGTAATTTTTTTTATTGTTACGGTTATTTTTTGAGACGCTCTATACTATTTAAAACCGCAATTTAATATTGATGGTTATTTAAAACCCTCTTTTTTACAAAACTGCTAGAATCAACAAATACAATCGATTACTCTAGATTTATGTGGATAAAATCGAAAACTGCATATGGAGCTCTCAAAGCGTTCCGAAAACCTAAATTTGGAGATCAAAATCGTATATTGCGGCCTTTAACGACTTATATCTCGGTTTAATAAAAATTTACCGGAATCTCTATAAGGACAGCTAAGAAAGTAGAAGAATAAGGCTACACGCTGAGGCTATTTCCGAAAGTCCCCCTGTAATAGTAATCCAACACGGGTGGCCCAAATATAAGGTAGGAATTTTGCACTCACGAAAACCGTAAACGTCAGTTTTGTTCTAATTGCTCTATCTGATAGTCCTTAAGGACTTCTTCATACCATTTATTCACAGGCATATTAAAAACTCTGATCGTTTTCAAGATAAAGACAAAAAACTGAAAATTTTAGAAATTTCTTAAAGGGTGATCTTTAAAATATTCGACTGAAATCGATTGTCACAGATTTTGATAAAAATTCTTCGACGAATTCAAAATTGCGTCTAAGACGCCAGTTTTCCATTCTTATTGACATTGCAAAATTTATGTCTAAATATCTCGATAACCAAAAATGACCAAAATATGTCAATCGATAGACAATTTGTGAGTCCTATTTCTCTATTATCATTCAATTGGCATAATTTTCAGACAAAATGAAAAACTTTAAAATTTAAACACATTTCTCTCACTTTTTCAATTCAACCAACCGTGACACAAATCCAGATATAATGAAACACTTGCGTTTTTCATTTGGTTCTCATTTTCTTGCATGTTCATACACACTTAAAGTTAGCAGAAATGTCGAAACGTCCGAAACACTTTTCTTTATCATACATTAATGAAAAAAAAATAATACTAAGAAAAAAAACTCTCCCTAATGACAGTAATGGCCCCATGGTTATACATATCCGGGTTTTGAGTTATCTAAACTGAAATTTCAGGTTGCAAGCTTTTGCAGATCCAAAAAATGAAATTTATTTGCCTACTTTTGGGATACCGTATAGCGTCTAAAACAGAAATCAACGCAATATTTATAATGTAGGGCTACTAGAAGTCACCAATTCAACAGAACTAACTATACTTGAACTAATCTAAACTAATACCGTTGCCTGGGTGATCCTGCCTCACGGTTTACTTAAACTGACCTAAGCTAACCTGAAATAACCAGAACTAACCTGACCTAAGCTGATCTCCGTTGAGCTGACCTAATCTGACCAAAACTAATCTAAAAAGATAACTGAAGTGACTTGAACTGACTCAACAGAATCTGTAGATGGACTTCAAATTAGTAGGTATTTATGTGATTACCAATTCGAATTAGAGATACACGGACTTTAAAACAGCAGAAAACTAGACAAAGTTTAAATTTTTGGAAGGCATTGTTGGTGACCGATGTGACACCGAAGTTAAGCAAATTTTACAGGTTAACAAGTATCTTCAAGACGATTGGTTACACTTCGAAAAAATTGAATTTTATTGAAAGATCTTGATTTTGCACCTCGTTGTGTGGCTTCAGCTTAAAATATCAGGGTGGTAAACAAGAGCTGACAATTCAGAATTGCACATTTGAGGGAAAAATACCACAGCCGCCTGCGTAAGTAAAGTACGAACTATATACCATCATACTTAAGAGGAAATATTGTCCTTAAATTGCATAAGATTAAGGGGCACCTTATATCCCCTACTTGAAGCTTAAACCCCTAGTTGACGCAGATTGAAATTTTTGCCTGTCAAAAGCTTAGAATGCCTTAAAGTAGACATAAGTCTAAGGTTCCAAATGACATTAATTGCAGGAAAGGTTACGCACAAGCTACAGCAATATACTATGCGAAAATGATGGAATAACAAGTAAGTTGAAAATATTCATGCTTAGGGACGAAAATTGCTTTACATGTACGAGGAGTGCCCATATTGTACATACACCGGGGGGTAATAATTCTTCTCAAGTCTTGAATGTCACTTGCAGTAGTCCCATTTCTGCAATCCATTTTCGCGGAATTTTATACGATGCACCTCAATGTTGTAAGTTACATGAATTACTGATATGCGATTCAATTTGTGCATTTCTGCCAGAAAAATTGTTTCATTGTGTCTGAGTTATGTCACTCGTGTTTGAAGTTGGTTATAGTAAAGGAACGGAAATATTTTATCTAATGTTCCTTTTTGTGATTCCCAAGGCATTTAGCAGCATTAGAAAGTCCCACAAAGGTGTAATTTGTCAAAGTAAAAATTTAAAAAAAGCAAATCAACGTTACCTTTTCATCATCTTCACTGGCAGTCTGATTTATATAAAGCATTTTTCTTTAAATAATTATGTAAAACCTCATAACTTTTGAGTTTAGAATAAATAACGAATACAAATGAGAGAGAGAGAAAATGGCATCATGGTAATCCATACTTCATCACGAATCAAATTTCCAGAAGCAAAGAGAGTGACTATTAAAGATGCAACCACCTATGTGGACAGTGAATCGACGATAGTAATGCTTGAACGGGAAGTTATACCTACAAACATTATTAAAACTTTAGAATAAACGATGGTTAGATTGAATTTATTTATTGAGTTTCTTCCTCTGCTTGATGTCTTCTTTCTTCTCCCGGTTATCCCAAAAGAGATATTTCCCATTGGTCCAATAATTTCGAAGGTATACCCTATGGATGGTCGATTTTTAGGCTTTTTTAGAATGGACAATTTTGCTGTTCTTGAAATGATCTCTTACATGACTAATTTCATTCGATTAACTTTGTCACGATTATAGGGAATGGGAATCGTATGCTCTCTTCTTTCTCAAATTCCAAATTTGACAGCCTATAACTTTAGACCGATTGGAATGAACCCAGCAGGTTTTTGTTCTTCTCGTAGTTCAGATCAATTTCGGAGACAGATCCCTTGGATGGTCGATTTTTGACCACTTTTAGAATCAACTTTTTACCGTCAAATTATAAAAGAAAGGATCTGATAAGGCCTAAAAGTAGTTGAAAAAACGTGCTATAATTCATGAAAAGAAGTAAAATGGCACCATGACGTATTGCTTGTGATTATGAAAAGTCTACAACTAAAATCTCAGGTTTCTAGCTTTAATGGTTCCTAAAAATGTAATATTTGCCAATTTTTGAGACACCTTATCCTATTTAAAACATAAATCTATGCCCTATTTATCATAAAACTACAAGAACCAACAAATAAAAATCGTTTACTATTGACTTATATGAGAAAAGTTTTTCTATATTAAGAATATGGGGCTCTCGAAATGGTTCAAAAACCTAAACTTGAACATCAAAACCGTGCATTGCGGCTCATATCTCGTTTCGATGTAGATTTACCGGAAAATCTGTAAGAAGAGATAGGAAAGTAGAAGAATAGGGCTACACGTTGAGCCCATTTTTGAATGCCTGTCTAGAACAGTTACTAAGCACAGGTGGACCAAAAATGAAGTACAAATTTTGCATTTTTTTTTATTTTCTCGAAAACCGTGAAAGGCAGCGTCGTTTTGATTGATGTATCTGATAGTTCTCAATGACCTCTTTATATAATATTAACCTGCATATCGAAAAACCTTACCATTTCCAAGATAGGAAAGAAAACGTGAAAAATTCAAAAATTTCAATGTGGGTCGTCGAAGTTTTCGGTCGAAATCCATTGTCATAAATTTCACCAAAAATAGGACAGGGACACTCTGTACTATCTAAAACGTAATTATATCCCCTATTTATCATAAAACTACTAGAACCTACGAACAAAACCGATTACTATTGATTTATATGGGAAAAGTCGATATTTTTATGTTAAGCATAATATGGGGCTCTGAAAACCTAATTTTGAGATCAAAATACATACACGAGGAGCCCATTTTCGAATGTTTGCCTAGAACAGTAACTGAGCACGGGTGGCCCAAAAATAACTGTGAAAGGCAGCTTCGTTCTGATTTATGTATCTGATAGTCCTCAATGACTTCTTCATACATCATATCAACCTGCATATCGAAAAACCTTAGCGTTTCCAAGATAAACAAGAAAATGTAAAAATTTCAAAAATTCAAAGTGTGTAGGTCGCCAAAATTTTTGATCGAAATCCATTGTCTAAAATTTTATCAAAAATAGTCTCATATGAAAGCGGGACAATAGCGGGATAATCTAATGAGAAATTTAATCAATAAAATCTCTGAAGCTAAAAACGATCAAACTGAAAAATCAGCACATGTCGAGAGGTCTTTAACAAAGCTATATTGTCAGTCATATACGAAAACTGATTATTTGGGCATGGCACATTTATAAACCAATAATTGTAATGAAATAGAATACTCTGATGACGGCGAACTTACCTGAACTAACCTGAACTAACCTTCGGTACCGGGTTCGGGCCCTTAGCGACCTCTAGCCCTCCCCATAAATTAGCTACATACCAAATTTCAACTTTCTAGCTCAAACCGTTCCAGAGATATCGGCATAAAACCAATTTTTTTGCAAGCGGCCATCTTGGTTGTTTACAAATGCTCTTTTCAGCTAATATTGCATAAGGGGAACCTACCATTCGATTTCCAACACAATATCACCATAGGATTTAGACTAACTACGTACTACACAACTACGTCAGTTAGTTATTCAATCATGGTACCCCGATGGGCACCCAGCATTGAAAGTTGAACCATGTACCGTAAACAGTTCTCTAGATATTAACGTTAACCGCTACTGTAGCTGTGATAGTTAAGTCAGCCATATCACAATTCATGGTATCTACCATCCAAATTTGGACCATGTACCATGATCAGCCCATCTTTTATTTATGACAAAATCAATGTAGCGTAGATATCTATGTTCATATCTTTGCATCCCTGTGCTAAAAAATTCAAGGAGAAGAGGGCTTCTCGAGTGCCTAGTCCATTCTGGAATCCAAATTGAGTGTCGCTTAATTGTTCTTATCATTTCTTGTATATTCGAGTGTTGATTCCTCTCAGAAAAACTTTAAGAATATGTGACATTAGACTAATCATGCGATAGTCGTCGCATTGTGATGCGTTTGTTTCTTTTGGGATCGCTACAAAAGTAGACTTGAGCCAGCTGGGAGGGATATTTCCGGTTTTTTATATGATATTGAATAGTTCTAGCACAAGATCCAGTCCTTTGCCTTCTTGGCTAGCAATGATTTTAAATACTTCCATATGCACCTTGTGTAGTCTTTATGTTTTTCTGAGTCTTCAGCGCGTGGATGACCTCACTTTTTGTAATGGCTGGTCCGTCTTCTCCATGTTCAGTTACTACCTCGGGAATCTTATGTCTGTCGTCATCACAAAACTCCTCCACGTAGCTCTTCCATCTTTTTAGTTTCTCCTCGATACCAGTTACGATTTCATTATTTGTATCTCTGAGAATTCCTGTTTGGCGTTTTCTTGCTACCCCAGCTACCTCCCTCACTTTCTTGTGCACATTAAACGAGTCATGTTTCTGTTATAGTTCTCGGCCAGGCATTTTTCCTTTGCCTCTCTGCATTTCTTCCTTACAACTTTATTGAGTTTTTTATATTTCAACGGTGTGGATTTGGCCATCCTTCTCTGTGTCATAAATTCTAAAATTTCATCCGTCATTCATTCCTTCTTTTTAATGTTTTCCTTAAAACCGATCTCCTGTTTTTGAATCTTTATTATTGCGTCCTTCATCTGCCTCCATGTGGTTTCTGTGTCCAGTTCAATTCTTTTTCCAGTTTCGTCCCTATTTCTTCATGAGTTTTCGTGTCGTTCGTTTTTCTATATCCACTTGTTTATTAGTGGTCTCGCGTTTCACTTTTTTGAAGCGCTTCATTCTGAAATCCATGACTACCGGATTATGGTCGCTGTTAACATCTGTTCCGGGACAGGGTTTTTACCGATTTTAGATACTTTTTTAGCTCGTGACGCATCAATATATAATCTATTTGATTCCGTACTATTCTGCCTTGATGGTATGCAGGCGAGACCCATGTATACAATCGTCTAGGATGTTGTTTGAAAAAGGTGTTGGATACAAAGAGATTATTTTTATTACAGAACTGTACAAGCCTATCACCACTAGAGTTTCTTTCGCCAAGACCATATGCTCCAACCGAATACTGTTGAGATTTATACGAAGAGTCGCCTTTGGTTCCAATGTTCGAAATGTGAACGCTCGAGTAGGCGTTGGAATCCCAACATCAGCCCGGTTGGTCTTAACTGCGCATGCGCAAAATTTATTAAAAGGATTATGGGTTACTGGGTTCTTTTGTTTACGGTTCCGGCCATTTTGACAATCAAAAATTACGTTTTGCAAATAATTTACAGTAATTTTTAATTTCAGCAAAGTTGGTGTAATAGAATTGCTGTTTTCAATTAGTAAAAGGAATCTTTGTTTAGCAAGAATTGCGCGAGATTCGTTAACGCAACGTGTCAAGTGACGGATTTATTGGATTCTCGTATTTCGAGAAAGCGTCATGCAGGTACACCAGCCGGCACCCAGTTTTCCTGTTTCTGCTCCACTCATTTCTCAATAATATCAATTTTTCTTATTATCAAATGATCTACACACACTTTTCAGTGCAGTCTTGTGCTTGTGTAGTACCTAAAGATGTAAGTATCGAGTATCTAGGTATGTGTAATAATTTGGTATGGTGTTGGTGTGAAAGAATGAAAGGTAGGGGCAGCATGAGTTTGAGGTAGTTTTTGAAATAGCCCCTACAAAGGAACATTGTGTTCACAGCTGTTGACAACCCTGGCCTTGTTGTAAAGACTGTAAAGCATACATGAGTCCACAGTAAGGTTAGGGCTCATGTATGCTTTACAACTTTTCTTTTATTCTACAGCTCATAAGTATGGCACTCTCCTTTCATTTTGTTCATCACTTATGCCATTTGCATTTGCTAGTATGATTAATTAGGGCTATTGGCTATCCTTACCCCTAATTTGAAATGATAAACACTGGTTGTGGTAAGCTGAAGTTAAAAATTCTCGTTTTTTAGGAAGGGTTTAGTAAGTCCTACACACTGGAGAGTATATAGAAACTTTGTTTAAAAGAGAAAAAGGATATATTTTAGTCAAGTTCCAGCAGATGCTCTATTAGGCCAGTGATCCACTATCCCAGTTAATAATCTATTTATATCCCATTCATATAGAAGCAAAGTGACTCTCGTCTTGCTAGACAATTATGCTATGGGTACATCCACAGTATTCCACAGTGCAGTTAAGGTTTGTATAAAGATTTTGATACTTACATTAAAACTACTAGGACCAGAAATAGATTATGCCTATGCCATTTTCAATGTGTGCACAATAAGCTCTCCTCTCATTTTTGACTCAAAAGCAAGTAGCTGGTTTGACAATTTATGCTGCATTAGCTTTTCTGCATACTTATGTCTATGTCAGCTACTTTACTAGAAATGTATTTATGAAGGTTTACGGGTGCACTATTTACTAAGAAGCATATTAGAAGGCATACTTTTGTACCAAAAAACTAACAATATAAGGATGCATCTTAGCACTTAAGTTAAATTATTACTTTTCTTTTGCAATGACTAAAGTTCAGAAGCCTGTTACTGTTAAGGTACCAAATTAATTTTTTTTTAGTGAGATATGAGGGTAAATAATTACATATTGTGTAAACCCTGTTTTTTATCTCTTTTTTTACTCACCTCTTATCTTGTTTTAGGGTTTCAGAATAGTCTTGAGAAGAGGTTTTTTTTGTGGAAATGAGATGTGGCAGAGTTTTTTTCCTTATGTAGTACCAACCTAGGATTCAACCATGGAAAGGCGACTTATAAATAGATAATAAAGGAAAAGATTTGTGTGTTTCAAAGAAATTCCAGGGTGCCACTAAGGTTTCAAGCATGTAAGTTAGCATCAAATTTCATACTTGATTAAACCCTCCTTTTAATCTAAACTAAGAATCAATTGAAATGATACACCTCAAATTTTGAATGAACTTTAAAACTGTCTACCTTTAAAGCCACTCAACCGATTTTCATTGGAGATGCCATTTTGGTAAGATCCGTGTACAAACTGCTTTAAGTGGTTATGTATTGGCTTATATGTTTTGCAGGTTACATAATACAGGGTTCAACAAAACTTGATGCAGTTTTGCAAAACCTTTTTGAGCAGATAATTTTGCGGAAAAAAAAATCAGAACATGTTTTGCTACGGGAGTATGTGGAGACGCGTCATACCTTGGGACATATTTGGTGTTTTTTGGATATTTTGCCTGGTTCCATAGATATTTAGTTTTTTCTATAAACGAGGTATCATTTAACACTGGAGCTCCAATTTGCCCCATAATACAAATAATGATAAAAATTTTATATGGAATATAAAGACTATGCACAGGGCAAGGATCTTACCAAAATGGCATTCACAACGAAAATCGGTTGAGTGGCTTTAGAGACAGTTTTAAATTTCATTCAAAATTTGGGGTGTATCGTTTCAATTGATTTTTAGTTTAGTTACAGATTGCTCACATTGATCACACTTAACACACTCAATAATTTTCGCTCAGTTGATTCCTGAATGTAGTTCCTATTTTTTGTCTCTTCGTCAAGTCTAGCCAACAAGCTATGAAATGTGTTGCCAGTTTACCAAAAGTCCTTTTTCCACTTGAATGATCTTTTTCTTGCGATTGTCTTACTATATGCACATATTCTGCTCAAAAACTCATTTTTTTCTGTGTAATAATAATCCTGAAAATTGTGATCAAATACTTATTGGTCAATTAAGGATTTGCAATACGCTTCATTAATAAAAAATGACGGTTTCGTATTTCACATATTTTATACTTTATTTTCAGTATGATGAAAAATCATGAAAAAAAGTAAAATGTTTAAGTACAAAGATAACGTGCAGTTGAAGAAGTTAGTAATTCCTCTCTATTATATATGCCTTCTACTAATTACTCCTGCTGGAAAGTAAGCAGAGGATCGAAAAATTAATAGGGAGCATATATATTCAGTGATCACATTATTACATTATGATTAAGCAGTCTTTTGATCAAATGTGCTCAAAACAATTAATTTTTATATTAAATTGAGAATTTTATTCGCCAATTCAATTGTTACATATTCAACATTAGAAAAATGTATCGGTGTTTTTCTTTGTTACAGGGTTGATAAACATTGGTCTAAGTGAAGGACAAAGAAAGTCTGTCATACTGGCTTCCAATTTCCTGGGAAGGAAAACGGACGTAGTTCGGATATGGAGTTTCCATCCTGCATTGAAACCCACAGTTTAAATTTGAAGATGAATCAAGACAAGCGTGTAAAAAAGGTCGCGCCACTTCTGCATGCTGAATAATTGTACTGCTATGACGTCTATAAAACTCTTGGGTACCACTAGCCTATAAAAAGATATCTTCAATTGAGTAATGGTCAATGAAACAATAAAACTATTTTACGGTAATCTGAAAAACAAAAAATGTGGATTTCTTCATTCAGAGGTTTAGGAAGCATATGTTGAAGATATGTGATATTAAGGTTTGAAATGTTAGGTAAATTAAAAACACATATTTTATATATGCCATGTTTATTTGTGCACCAAAATCAAAATAAACGACATTGATTTTTTACTTATTTTACTTTAAAAAACGTATAAGTTATGTATTCAACGTATAGGTTATTGTAGTGTTATTTACAGTGTATTTCAGAAAGCAATTTTCAATAATTCCAAAAGATCCTTCGATTAAGTTTTATTTCTTTGTAAGCTATTAAAGTCAAATAAGGCGATTACATTTATTATTAGTTGAAACTGTTTCAAAACATACAAGGCTCAAAAAATATGTAGGGTTAATTTGTTATTATTTTTTTTTTGTGTCAGTTATTACAAGTCTTGATAAGTATATAAGAATTATAAAAACCATACCTAAATAAAAATAAATTAAAAACTAAAGAGCAAAATAATTTTTTAACATCCTGTATTCAATAACTGATATAGAGATTTTTTTTTAAAATTATCTATGTTTTAACAATCTGTGCATTGAAGTAGAGCTAACATGATAATTATTATAAATTATTATTGTCATATTATATAATAAAACAATCTTTCCAGTAGATGATCTATGGATTCATTAGATAGAAGTTCCTTTTTCCTGAGAACTATTAGAAGAGATCTCAAAGATTTTATTCGGGTCTTGGACCCTCTTAATTGTTTTGCCTTTGAAAATAATGTGACGCTCTTACGACGAACATATTTTGCCTTCTGCGGTTCCTCCATGTCAATGGTTGTACACTCATCAAACTTGAATTTTGGACCTAGAGATTGACAGGAAATAAATATATTAACGGTCATACATTCCGCCAAAGCGATACGGGCGGTCGGTTAATGAAAACAACTATTAAGACTTAGTGACTATTAACTGTACTAATGTTTTTAGTACAGTTAACTAACTGTAAATGAAACTTAACTATGAAAATAACTATTAAGACTTATCCATGCTGGAGCAAAAAACTGACAGATATATATTATATAATTTTAAATAGAACATAAATAACTTTACTCATCTGACTGTATTGTCTGTATAAGTACCATATTTTAATTAGAAAGAGCAATGCCTTATTAAGGCACTTGCTCTTTCTAATTAAATTTAAAAATTAATTATTAATTGTTGCATATTAATTATTGCAGAGTTACAGGGAGATTCAGAATCTGATATAAAAAATACAGGACTGCATCTAAAAAAAATTGAAGCAATGTTGTTTGCATGAAAATGAGACGTCGGATTTTAAATTTGAAAATACCGCGTTGAAGAAAGCAAAAAGTGGCTATGAAGAAGTGTTAAATTGTTTTTAATTAACTCATTAAATTAAGGCTAGAAAAAATAAAAACGTTTTGTGAATATTTCCAAAACCAGCCGAAGTTTTCAAAATTTGAAAACAACTTTTATAGACTTCTAATTGCGCAACTTTGCTCTAATTTAACCTTCGTTGTATCTCTTCAAATAACCAAGATCCCCATGGTTAAACTCCAAACGATCACCCCGTATTTCTTCCGTTAATGTTACAAAAGTTCATACCAGGTTATAGGAAATTATATACAGGGTCAGAGTCTGGCAATAGGGACTGATAGTTTCCAAAGTCTTATGATAAGGATACCACTCAGAATGTCATCAAAACTTGTGGAAAAAAGTTACACAGTTTGAACAAGAAAGCCCATGCTGCAATGTATCTTTTGCTTCACATTGTTTTTCCAAAGTTGGTCGAAAATCTAACATTTATAAAATCCTTTGAGTTTTGAAAAGATAAAATTCAAAGTTGAAGTGCCAAATTGCATAAATGCTCTGAAGGACACTTGATGTTGCCAAAACTCCATGGTGTTGTTTGTCAATATTTTCTAATATCCTATCATCCTCTAGGTTGTGGATGTACCTAAATGTTCTAGGTATATAATATCAGTGTTATTGAACCTTTAATTAATACATAGAAGAAAAATATTGTCAGCATGACATGCTCTATAGGGTCTACAGAATAAATTACTTTGTGCTGTTTATACATCAGAATAACAATATGGCCTTAAGCATAAGAATATGGTTTTACTTAGGAATGAGCTTAGGAATAACCTACCTACATTATTATTTAAACATAAAACCATTTAAATTGAAAGATAGCTTAATCCTTAGGTAAGCATTAAGCAATATTTGTTTAATAATCACATGTTTTGATTAATGCGTAACCAACCATTATCTTATTCTTTCCGAGATTCTTTCATTCTTAAACGTTATTCTTTATTCTCATGAATAAACCCACCATTTATAGCTAAAAAAAATAAATCAATGTTTTTTTTTCTCTACATATTGTGTCACTATTTCTGATCTCTATCTAAATCTCTCATCATGTAAGGCTCGGAAAACTATCAGTACCCAACAGTTAAATTTAACAGGTTGTTCTAAATTTAGAAGAAAAACAAAAATTAGCTTTGCATAAAGAATAATTTCTAATTACCTGGACTTAAAATAGTGGGAGCAGCATATTTTCTCAACTTTTTCTTTCCCAGGTCTTCTGCCATAAAGTGCCATTCGCCTATAAAGTGGCTCCGGATGATGAAGTCAATTTCTCTTAGATGCATAACCCCACAACCAACACTAAAATCTATGCCAGAAATTTTAACCACTGGATCCTATAGAAATCTGAAAAGATTTAAAAAAAAATTATTAGCTACCTCCAATTCTATTAAATAACTCTTATGACAAGCTTCAACACTTCTTAAATTATAATCCTCCTCATCATTTCCTGGGTTGGAATCCATTATTGGTCTTATCATGTTCAAAATATGAGTTCAAAGTTTATGGTAGTTGGTAGTATATTACCTACAACAACAACATTTAAGTAAAAATAATAATAGGTGGTACTTCATATCATATAAGTAGCTACCTAAATACCTAACTAACTACTTTTCCGATACTCATTCAACTAGATACATATGAGAGAAAATTCCTTTTTCTCTCATATTTATTTTAGAAAAATACACTTTTTAATAAAGTGCAAAAATGCTAGGTACTGATGTTGCTATAGGACGGCATCTATTTAATTGTGAAGATTTCTTCCAAAGCCTTTAGTTCCTACAAATCTACAACTTACAAATCTACAAGTATAAAAAAAAAGTAAATACATACTACATCTACTCACCCCAAGAAAACTCCATCCACTGGAGGTTTTTCAGCATCTCACACTTCTCTCACTATGCATTGCACGTTTATAATTTTGTTCTTCTTGGCATCCACGTTTTTTTTATGGATATTTGGGCTTGTTAATAATTGCAAGTAGAATAATGTTGAAAGGTTCCGGAATCTTCAGTTTCAAGTTTAAAGTAATCATTTAATAGCACAGAACTTAACAGAACAGCAGAAAAAAGCAAAATAGTACAGCAATAAACTGAAAGGCTATTGAAATAATTTAAATTTGAAATTAAAACAACACCAACACAAACTAAAGCTGCTAAAAAGCCAAAATTTACAACCAAAATTGTATTTTTTTGATGCTTACGATTTACAATTTTATAAATTGTACGATGATCAGGAAAAAGGTTCTATACTAACACCAAGCGCTTTTGCATTTTACGTCACGAAAATTATGACGATGTTGTTTGGCTGAGAAATTCCTTTAGCCAACGTTGATTGGCTCGACGTCGGCAAAAATGAAGCTTAACTGTTTAGAGGACGCATGCGGATTAGTTAGCAACCGGGCTGATCTTCGGGTTCCAAGCTACATTTTTGAGGCCTTGACTACTTCTATATTCAATTGTTTTCTATTTGGCTCTAACACACTGGCCTTCCGCGCCTGTTCCAATGTTGGTATTTAAATCTCCCATTACGATTGTGATCTCACCCTTCCTAGTCAGTTTCATTAATTCATCTACGTTGCTATAAAGTTCTTCTATTTTTGCCTCTGGTTTGTCATTGGTGGGTGCATATACTTGTAGAATGTTCAATATGCGGTGAGACGTTTGAAGCTTTAATAACAGGACCCGCTCACTAAGAGGTACATAGTCCAGGACAGCTTTCTCAATATCGCCTTTGACAAGAATCGCAGGACAATATCTGTGATTATTATCCGTCCTTCCAGAATAGTAAATATATCCGCCATTATGTTTTGTTTTTTCAAAAGCGTCAGTGAGGCCATCTGACCTCACTGAGACCCAGGATATCTATATTAAGTCTATTCATCCCTTTTCAACGTTTGCAAGTTTCCCTGCCATGAATAAGCTGCGTACGTTCCATGTAGCAATGCGTACTATTTTGTTGTAAAGTTTAATCTTGTCATGATTGTCATTTTGTGTAGTCGGGTGGATTCTTAGCACCCTCTCCCCATTTAAGGCGTGCTCCGGACTGAGGGCCTTTTGTCTATTTTTGTTAGCCATGGAGATAATTTGGAAGTAAATAGTGCAATAAGAGTTCCGTTTCTTTTTTGTACCGCAGTGTGGAGACCATTCTGTTACTATAACTCCGCCCTTCAGTTTTCATTGCCTGCCACTACCATGTCATTATTCTCGTGCCAAGACTCTGATTTTGGTGAAACTGCTGCCTTTCACCAGTTTGGTGTTGGATTTTGGTCCGCTCCGATTATTTGATTTGCCACCCATATTTGGGAGGCATTTCTCTATCCGCCCGATGGATAATCCAACCAACCTCACACGGGGTTACATTCTTAGAGGTTTAGAATCGTATAAAGAAAGTACAATTTTTTTTTGAAAATAATCAAAGGCGGTATATACTTTCTTATTTCTCAATATCCAACTTTGACGACCTATAACTTTAGAACGAGCGGAGCGATTGGCGTGAGTCCAACAGTTTTTTGTTCTTCTCGATGTCACCAATGTAAGTCCCGTTGATTCAATAATTTTTGAAATAGACTCCTTCGGTGGTCAATTTTTGGGCACCTTTTCCACTTACCGCCGTCGATTAGTCCCATTAATGCAATAACTTAAAAGGTAAAAAAAGTATAGTATGCTTTTTCTTTTCTCAATTACCAACTTTGCCTACAGTAACAACTCTTACCATTGGTTCAACCAATGGTAAGAGGGCCAGGAGAGATAGACCCCTCTGATGGTCGATTTTTAGACTCCTTTAGAACCAACTATTTTACTATTTTTACAAAGTTCAGTTAGAGGACCAGTTTCATTCAAATTAATATTGTTGCAGTCCTAGGATATTGCAACCAGTCCATTCCGATAAAAAAAAAGCATAATACCCATTTTGTTTTTTAATTGGCCAAAAGGAGTAACTTTGAGTATGAGCACCACACTTTGCAATAAAATCGAGACATGGAATTAGAGTTTTATCATAGCGTATAAAGTGATCCCCCCTCCATAGGGAATTTGCATAAGTTGTGAGGTCCGCGTCAAAGTGAAGACCAAATACGCATCAAACTGAGAACCGGCCTTTAATCGATGGGGCACCAGCCATATATGTGATTTATGCTAAATTTAGCCGGACTTCAGAATAGGGTTTTATGGCAAAATTGTGTGTACTGCAGTTCGGAAAACTTCCGTAGAAGCGCTGCAACTCCCGTATTCTTTTCATCCGTGGGTTTTGGCATCTCTTTGGGTTTACGGCCTACACGAGTTGTGAGGGCCGAAGAATTGGCAATAACGCCCGGACCTCATTGAACGCGTTACACAGATATAGAGGTTATTAGATGTATTTCAAGTTGTTATTTAGCACACTTTCGCATGGATTGACGATAAATGTTATCATTGATTATTTCAACAGTTCAATTACTGAAAATTATTGTATGAAAATTGAAAATATCTGACCGATATTAGACGGATATTTTTTAGTAACAGGTGGCTGGAGATATGATAAGACATTTCGGAAATGACATGAAGCGAATTGATTTTTTTACAACAAGAATTTAATTTTAATTTGTACGGGTTATTATACAGTATGTCCAAGTTAAGAATTACTCCCATGAGGAGCGCGTAAACCTCAATATTAGTCCTAGTTCTAGTTTAAATGGGAGAAAATTATCGCATTCGCACAAGTAGTAGTTTTAGGGTGAAACACCCCGGTAAGTTTCTTGCCAATTTTTTATTTCATTTTAATAAAATTATTCATATGACACATACTATAAGTACCTTCAGTCTTCAAATGTTCTACTACATTTTAAATTTAAAAAATGGTAACATGTTAAATATGACTTTCTCTTCTTCAAGTGCCATGCAGATTCCTGCGTAGGCGTTCATCCTTTCACTCATCATATGATTCTATTAATTGCAGCATTTTGCAGTGTCTGGAAGTCCTGTATTCCTGTCCACTGTCGTATGTTTCGCAGCCAGGACAGTTTTCTCCTACCCACTCCTCTTTTTCCTCCCTCTATTTTACCCTGGAGTATAAGGCGCTGGAAATGATAGCGTTCTCCGCGCAGTACATGTCCAAGGTAGCCAGTTTTTCTTCTTTTGATGTTTTCGAAAAGTTCACGGTCTATCAAACCAGCTCTTCTCAGAATGTCCTCATTCGTTACATGTTCAACCCACGACACCCTCAGCATCCGTCGCAGGGTCCACATCTCGAAGGCCTCGATCCTATTTATAATTGTTGTCTTCAACGTCCATGCCTCGACTCCGTACAAGAGAACGGACCAGACGTAGCATTTTACCATTCTATATCTGAGATTGAGATTCAGGCCTTTGTCTGTCAGAAATTTTTTCAGTTTTATAAACGTTGTTCGAGCTTGCTCAATTCTGCATTTTATTTCTTGATCTGGGTCCCATTTTTGGTTGATCATGCACCCCAAGTATTTAAATTGAGTGACTTGTTCAATGTTCTCTCCCTTTACGGACATTATGACATTTGGGGTGTCGTTTCTACTAATGGCCATGCATTTGGTTTTACGGATGTTGATTTTCAGACCTAATCTCTGGCTTTCTTCATTGATCTTATCTAGTAGAACTTGCAGGTCATTTGCACTATCCGCCAGTATCACGGTATCATCCGCGTATCGAATATTATTGATGGGAATTCCATTCACTTTAATGCCCATGGGACTGTCGGAGATTGACTCGATGAAAGCTCTTTCCACATACAAGTTAAACAACATCGGAGACAAGATACACCCCTGGCGGACGCCCTTTTTTACTTCGAAATCCTCAGTTGTTCCTGCATTTTGAATTCGGATTTCTGCTCTTTGGTTCCAGTATAAATTACCTATAAGTCTGATATCCTTTCCATCCAGTCCCAGGTCTCTAAGATATGATATGAGGAGGTCGTGCTTTACATTATCGAATGCCTTCTCGTAGTCGATAAAGCACAGAAAAACGTCTTTTCTCTGATCTTGGCAGTTCTGCACTAATGTCTGGAGACTGAATATGGCTTCTCTTGTTCCAAAACCACTCTTAAATCCAAATTGACTGGCACCACTCACTTCCTCGCATCTCCTGTATAGTCTCGTATGCAGAACTCGAAGGAAAAGCTTGAGGAAATGACTCATTAGACTAATGAGGCGGTAGTCTTTACATGCTGTTGCGTTGTTTGTTTTAGGAAGTGCGACAAACGTAGAACGGAGCCAGTCCTCAGGAATTTGTCCAGTGTCGTAAATATTGTTAAAGAGTCGGACAATGATATCAAGGTTTTGTTCGCTAATCAAATGAAAAGTTTCTGAGTACATATCATCAGGGCCCGGAGCTTTGTTGTTTTTCATCAGAGTTATGGCATGTTTGATTTCACTCTTTAGTATACTTGGTCCTGATAGCGTTGTTATTTCGTTTTCGGGGTTTCCTGGTCTGTCATCCTGAAAAAGTCCGGTAGTGTATTCCCTCCATGTTAGTAGTAGTTTCTCGGTGTCCAATATTATTTTATTGTTTTCATCCCTAATGAAACCCACACTCTTGTTGTTATATATTCCAGCGATTTCTTTGACTTTTTTATGGAGATGGAAATTGTCCCCCAGTTTGCTCAGATTTTCTGCCTCCAGACATCTTTCAGTCAACCAACTTTCTTTTGCTGTTCTTATTTCATTTCGAATTCTTCTTTGAAGACTTTTATATTCTGAGTAGTCCCCGTTGACTTTACATTGCCTTCGCTTTTCCATTAAATCCAGAATGTCGTCAGTCATCCATTCGTTCCTCGTTGCCCTTCTGGTGTTTGTAAGGAAGGTTTCATTTGTTTCCTTATAAACTTCTTTGAGTTTGAGCCAGTGTTCGTTCGTATCTTCTATATTGCGAGTATTTTCCAGTTCTTTGTTAAGATGTTCTTCGTATGATGATCTTCTTTCCTCGTCCTTAAGTAGTTTTGGTTCCAATATCTTTCTAGTGGTCTTTTCTTTGGGTCTGGACAGGCGCAACACTATGTCGGCACGCAGCGGATTGTGGTCAGATTCAATATCGGCACCTGGCATTGTGGTTACTTTAGTGATGAGATTTCTAAATCTTTGATTAATGATAATGTAGTCTATTTGGTTTCGGACAATGTGATGGTCATTGTCTTGCGGAGATCTCCAGGTGTACAAGCGTCTTGGTGGTAGCGTGAACCATGTATTTGCAATCACAAGGTTATTTTCTTCGCAGTACTGAATTAGTCTTTCCCCTCTTTCATTTCTTTCACCCAAGCCGTAATCACCCACCACTGATCTCATTTTACCCTTACCAACTTTAGCATTGAAATCTCCTAGAATTATATTGATCTCGTTCGTTTTTGTAAGCTTTAGGGCACTGTCAAGTTGTCTGTAGAAATCCTCAATCTCTTCCTCTGATTTGTCCGCCGTTGGGGCAAATATGACTTTAGTAATATGTAAATATAAAGTCAAACATTCCTTAAAAGAGCAACGTACGACACTAGACATACCAAATCCATAGATAAGCCGCATTTAAAAAAAAGTTTATTATTCACTCCATGGAACTAAAAGAGTTGATTATACTTGAAAATCAAAACGTCTCATAATAAAACTAAGATAATCGTGTTGAAATTTATTAAAACTTTCAATGAAAAGGGCTTTTAGTTTTTGTCGATCTTTTATTATAACTCAAAAAATATTTAAAACAAAATTCAAAAGTTTGGTTTCTTTATCGCTTAAAAACCTATAATAATTTTGAAGATTTATTGATACCCTAAAACTACTTTTGAATGTGCAACTTTTGACACATTTAAGCAAATCTGGGTCAATTAAGGTTCGCGAGATCCTCATGGTGGCCTTTTTATATTGGATACTTTTATCTGTAGAGTTGGCCAATGTCATTTTTTTATGGAAATAAAGACAAGTATTTTAGCAATTAACCGGTTTATTATGTTCTAAGATATTGTAAGAACGGCTTGAGGTTTTTTTCTGTGAAAACCATTCGGATGCGATATTAAAATAATCGACTTAAGAAGTGCAGAAAGTGATACTTTTCAGCAAGAGATTGCCTGCCGTTGTTACAATACACTTTTCTTTGAAGTGTCAGTTTTATTTTTTCTAATTGCATAAATAGTTACATAGAAAATAGAAGCTTTTATTTTAGTAGATTTTATCTAAAGTGCCTTTGTAATCAGTCATAAAATATAACTTTTTTTTTCGTGTTTGCGTGCGCTAAAGACCCTTTACCGCAAACATAGTGCAGTAAAACATTTTTCCTACGAGCGTGCGGTAAAGTCGCTTTACCGCACGCATTTGCATGCGGCAAGTAGCACTTGACGGCACGTGTGCGGTAAAAATTTTTACCGCACGCAAAATCAAATTACATACAATTTGAAGCTTTATTAATCTGAGCGTTACTTTTGCATAATTTTATTCTTCTTGTGTTGTTGTTTTTTTGCTGAGTTGAAATAAATTGACTGCGTTTTCTATACTTATCTGAATGCTTTAGGGTTCAGAGGACATTTAGCACTATTAATAAAGTACCTACTACACGTGCGTGCGTGTAGAGGTCAACCCACGTTCATATTTATTTGAACTTACAGAAGACAACAAAATTAACACACATGCGCTCGTAGGATATTATCTATCCACTTCGAGGAATTAAAAGAAAAGTTGGTCCTCATCGGTATTCGAACCCACGACCTTAATTTCACAAAGTACGAGGTATTCATTATAAAACTTCATCTAGTTGGCTGTGAAATGTCAAAAGAAAAGGATGGAGAAACAAAAGTCCATTTACTTTGATTACGTCATCCTTTTCTGTCAAAATTTCATAGCCTGCTAGATGAAATTTTATAATGAACACCCCGTAGGTGTGTCAACCACTACACCATGCATTTTTTTTGTTGACATGTGTTAAACCAAGATAAGTTCGAATTAACTACAGTTTGACAAATGTCAGTTTTGGTATTTAAAAATAAATAAATTTACAGAGAAAATAGATAATAGAGACAAAAACCTTCAAAACATATAATCAGAATGGTCTTATCAGACGAAATTTTAGATGCAGCAAATAGGTACCGTCTTCCAGTGACTTATTGTAAAAGCACTAACACTTATGAATAATTTCATGACGTTGACAGGCGTGCGTGAAAAAATTGTAGCCCACGCAAATTTAAAGAACTAAACTAGGGAAGACGAAAAAGATTAAGAGAAATTGGCTCGTAGAAAAATATTATACCTAACACGTGCGGGACCGCACTCGATTGCTGACCGAACTCCCGACTTGCTACTCGTCGTTCGGGCAATGCAATCAGCGTGCGGTAAAGCATCACTTCCCGCACTTGTTAGGTAATAGTTATTTACCTTCCCGCGCTTGTTGTTTAACTAACAAGTGCGGGAAGTGATGCTTTACCGCACGCTGATTGTCGCTACGCGTCGTTCGGTCAGCACGTGTTAGGTACAATATTTTTCCTACGAGCCAATTTCCCTTAATTTTTTCGTCTTCTCTGTTTTAGTTCTTTAAATTTGCGTGCGGTAAAAACTTTTATTCACAACCATATATGGATTGCTGTCATTACTAACGTCATAGGAGGGTGGGAAATTACCTATTACCTACCTCTAAATTAGACGTAAGTAATGGGTATTCATTACCACCCAAGGGCGGTAATGGCTTAGTACCTACCTCGCTTTCAACCCTCATTTTCCATGCTTATTTCTTGGCCCCTAAAATTTAATGTCTTTATAGAATTAAAAAGGTGTCCCTAGTAGCAACGAAACTAGATAAGATGGTTAACTGGTAATTTTTAAAAAAGATAGTTAAAAATATTATAAATATCTTATACGAAAAATATAAATTCATATTATGTAGGTTGTAAATAAAATAGTATACACACCTCGGTAGAAAGTTTCCTTACCGTCTCGAGATTTTATAGTTCATCTCGACGCTGCGCGTCTCGACAAACTATCAAATCTCTCGACAGTAATGAACGACTTCCCAGCCCGGTATGTAATACACTATTACCGCACACAATTAACATCCTAGCCTAGGTCAGTATCAACAGATTGCTCTGACCAACAATCTTGGTTCTTCGTCGATGATTCCAAAAAATCTGCCATACTTCTGAGATTTATAAAATCTTTTAAATTTATTCCTTGATGATTAATCCAGACTAGTCTGGACACAATACAATAACACCTGGGTATGTATTATGGTTTTAGTTTAGTCAGAGAAGTCTCCTGTCCATCATTCATTCATTTTTCCTAACGCACGGCTGTGTGCCATCTCACATTGTTATGATAGTTTTCGGAAGGGGTTGTAAGAAATAGTTATTTTCCTACGAGCGTGCGGTACAGTCGCTTTACTGCACGCATTTGCATGCGAGAAGTAGCACTTGACCGCACGTGTAAAAATTTTTACCGCACGCAAAGCCAAGTTACATACAATTTGAAGCTTTATTAAACTGAGCTGTACTTTCGCATATTTTAATGTTCTTGTGTTGTTGTTTTTTGCTGAGTTGAAAGAAATTGATTGCGTTTTCCTATACTAATCTGAAAGCTTTAGGGTTCACAGGACATTTAGCACTATTAATTAGGTACCTACCACTCGGGCGTGCGTGTAAATGTTAACTCACGTATATATTTAATTGAACTTACAGAAGACAACAAAATTAACACACATGCGCTCGTAGGATATTATCTATCCACTTCGAGGAATTAAAAAAAGTCGGTCTTGAACGGTATTCGAACCCACGACCTTAAGTTCACAAAGCAGGTGGGTCAACCACTACACCGTGCATTTCTTATGTTGACAAGTGTTAAACCAAAATAAGTTTGGATTAATTACACTTTGTCAAATGTCATTGTTGGTGTTTTTAAAAATAAATTTCCAGACAAAATAAAAAGTAGGGACAAAAACCTTCAAAACATATAATCAGAAAGACTTTATCAGACGAAATTTTATATTCAACCAATAGGTACGGGCTTCCAGTGACTTATTGTAAAAGCACTAACACTTATAAAAAATTGCATGACGTTGACAGGCGTGCATGTAAACATTTTTAACGCACGTGTGCGCTCTTATAGGTCACACAAGGGTGATTAGGTTAGGGGCAATACAAAACTTCGTCGGTTCTTCGTCGATGATTCCAAAAAATGTTTTTGATTTTTTGTTAGTTTGGGGAAACGTAAAATGAACCCTTAAATCCTATTAGGTAAAGATTCTCTCTTTGCCTTCTGCAAAAGAAAACGTTCATAGGCAGGAAGGAAAGGGAAAGGAATCCTAACCTGAGCATGTAGAAATAAAATACAAATATAAAAAAAATGTAGAAAAAAACTAGCCTGAAACATAACCAAATCTGAATAACAGAACTAATTTAATGTAATCATTAAAATGCTAAATGCATGATAAAAAAGATTTTATAAATCCCAGAAGTATGTCAAATTTTTTGGAATCATCGAAGAAGGACCGACGGAGAACCGAGATTGCAGGTCGGAGCATTCAGTTGATACTGACCTAGGCTAATATCTTACTTGTGATAGATATTAGTACTACCAGTTGTACATTTTCATGCAATAACGCACAAAATAAACATGACAACACCGACGGCCCTCATAACAGTGGTTACGCAAAAGAACATTTTCTAACTGGTCCTCATAAAATCGATCGAACAAAAAAATTAATGAAAGAATACATGACTTCACTTTAATAGTGGCTTAGAAGGACCTCACTTTGATGAGGTATGCACGGGCAATTTTTTATTAAAAACTTAAAGGTTTTTTTCGAGTATATTTGTGGGACATGTGGTGCTACCTACCCCCCTATTAAAATATGAAAACTAAGAAATGGCGGGAAAAGGTGGTCCTCATAAGAAGCGTAATTCAAATGGTCCTCAGAAGTTTAGCTGGGCGCGTATTGGCGCGTAACCTGTTAAACAGGGCTGGACTTAGACATAACTAAGTTTTAGATCTCACGAGTACTATGAGTTGCGTCTGATTGACGTCGATATCAGCGTTATATTTCCCTAGTGACGTAAAAACTCGGTGAAAGCTCTTTTTCGCGATGCTAATAATATCCAATAAAATTCCGTTTTAGCTTTCGTTTTAACAACTCCCACCTGGCATTTGGCATATCCATTTAAACTTATTATTAATTTCGACTGGAAACTTTCGGAGGGAGCAAAGAATGCTAAAAGCCGTTGTTACCATTAAGAGCAAATATGAAAATTGTTTGCCGAGCAGAAACAGCAACATTGGAGAATATTAAACATGGGTGAAATGAGTTTGCTCAAGTTGTTTGTTCTTCTGTCAGGCTCGTAGACTCGACAGCGAGGTTTTAATAAAGGAGAGTTGATTAAGTACATATTATCTTTACAATTATTGTTGCGCGCTGGTTTCATTTACCCAGCATACGTGCCGTTTGTCAAATTTATTTAGTTTCGATTTGCCGAACGGTTTGTCGGGGCAAATTGTACCATAACCATCGCCTAGTTACTAGGCTATAAAAAAATATTTGTTTATTTCCATTTTGGACAATAAAAAAAAAGTTATTACACTGTCCAATTAGCTTTATGTTATGCTGCACCACGATCTAAAAATTAAAACAAGAGCCAAGCGGAAGAGCAATGACGTCGCGTTTTTAATAGTAATTGTTATTCACCACAGTAGGCGTCGGGTTTTTAATGGAAAATTTATGGCCGGCTCGTACTAATCCCATAATCCATAAAGCGAGATTTATATTCGTTGTCTGCGTCGAAAGCTGATTGATGAAGGATTTGATTTTCGGATTAAGTGCGTGTGTAATCAATGCGCCACATTTCTGCCCCATATAGCGACTAGCATCCCATTCAAAATTCATGCCATCCAGCCTCTTTTCTGATTCCTGTTGACTTTTTGTCTCCTTGAAGAGGATTTTGCTATGAATCGATAACAGGAATTTATTTCCTCACCCCTAAAAAATCTTATGCAAGAACGATATCGTCTTCCTCGAAACTTTTTAAATCGGCTCAAGTGGGCTTTTCCATTTTTATTTTGTCTTGTGAACCTTGTGAATCCAGGACCGGAAGAAAACTTTTAATACACATTTGACTTTTGATGCAAATCTGGAACGACACTTTGGCATCAAATCGGAAACAATCCTTGGCCTATCAAAACGGCTTAAATTATTCACAACCGATCCTTTTATGATTCTCACCGTTTAATTGGCGCAACTTTAGAAGTTAATTAAATAAACTTGAACAAGCAGGGAATTAAAACTTGCCCTATTCGCGATCCAATTTCCTTATATAGGAAATTATTTATTCACAAACCGTCCGGCCAATTTCCTGAATTTTGTCGTTGTAAATTGCATTTTAAATAAGACTTTCTATTGAAGTTTAGTTTCTCGTTCCGCGGGTTCGCCCTTCATGCACAGTTAAACTCAGGCATTACAGCATGTTTTTCTGTGCTGTGTGTTCAACCGGAATTGTGTGCTCAATTATATTCGGTATCGGAACGAGGAACTACATATTTACATTCATGGCAAAATAACATGTGGCGTTATTTGCGTTGCCGCAGCTATAGCTTAAAGCGTTTTTGTCAGAACATGTATACGGATGTTCCCCATTTTGATATCCCGTCAGAAAAAAAAATTATAAACGATAAACTTGTGTCTTTCTTTCATATCTTTACGTCATTTCTTTACTTTTTCTTGCTTAAAAAAAATCCGTTTTAACCTTGAATATGCAGTATATATGCCAGTAAAACTCGACGAAATGGATTTTTCATGCAACAGCGCGAATACATCCAACCATTAGAGTAGATTTCAATAAAATTTAATATCGATTGAACTGCTCCTCTATTTTTATTAAATCCCTCCAAAGCTCTCCCAGGTAAACTCCCGCGGCAAAGTTTTCGACATATACACCGAACTATTCCTTTGAAACCAAAATCCAAATTTGCACAACCCATTAGAGCCCTCACGTCATATACGCAAATTAGCCCCAGACATTCCTTTTCTCTGTGTTGTGTACTTTCAAGGCGTTTCAAACTAAGCCAATTAATTAACGGGGCATGAAATTTGTAAACCTCAAAAGATTCTGTCATCAGGGAAACTGCTATTATTGTGGAAAGTTCTCATGTAACAACATTGAAACGTGGGATTATATCGATGAAAGCGTAACTCAAGCGAATAATACGGGATTTGAGAGGCAGGTGGTTGGGATTTGTTGAATAACAGGAAATCAAAATCGTGGAGAGTCACGAGTTCTAGGAATAATAACGCAAGTCTCTATGATCCTATTATATAAATTAATGGAATTCTGTTATGGTGGTTACGACGAATATCAGTCGGAGTAAGTTTGGAAATTATATTAGTGGCTTTGTGATCTGGAAATATATATAACAAGCTAGTTCAGGTTAGTTTAGTAGAGTCACAACTATATACTGTCAACATTTCGACTATAAATCTGGTCTTTCGTTGTCGTTTCGTGTCGTGGCGAAAGTAAGATCTCCAACGAGAGCAAATCAATGTTTCGTTGCTTTTTTAATCTATTACCTGTTGCATTGAATAGTTTTTGTTTTTCAAGTTTGATGCGGGTGTAAAGGGCAAAGTGTGTAATAAGAAGCAGACAACAGCCCGAATGTCAACCACACCTGCACGTGCGATCATTGTGGTCATCCGGGGCACCCTGCTAGATGACTGACGTGTCTCTGGCGACCGAATGGTTGTCGGAATAAGCAATCCCCCATTTAGTGGCCAACGGCTTCGGACCGAAGAACTGGTAAATGGTAAGGGCACTCTTTTGTCCTGAGACTGAGAAATTGGTCTCAAAGGCGGAGGAACCAAGTAATGGTACAGTCTTAATTTTACAACTTGGACCCTTCACCTTTTTTTTCTTGCTTTGTTTATCATATGTAAAATGGATGAAAGGAAAAATAAAGTAATTAAAGGCAGGTCTTAAATAAATGTTTGTACCTTTTACCTGATCGATTATTGTCAAAAGATACGTCAAGCATGTTTGTCAAAAGTTCTAATTCAAAAAACTTTGAAAACCATACTATTATGGCTCCACAACGTTACAATCAGCACGCACCGCTATTAATTCTAAATAACGTTTTGGCGTTCTTGGAGATGGAGAAGATTCAAGCAACAAATCGTGTTCCAATCGATTGTGGGAACGTGTTGCAAACAGCCTCAAAAAACGCGGTGTTCAAATGGACAAGGATTTTCTTGTTCTATTTCGGCCCTTACTCAGTGGTGACATAGTGAATAGAGGGTTTAAATGGAAAAAATCTAACAATCTTGCGATGGTTTGTGGTTGATGTTTCTTTTAATGTATTTAGTAACATCTAAAAAAAATTATATTTAGGTGTCGTTATATAGTGGTGGACGCCGGCAATGAACACGGCTTTCTTAAAGGGACCAGTTCAATTTTTAAAACGGTTCCAAGAAGGGTGATTACGATGATTCTATGAGCAGAGTCAATTTCGAAAAATGGTTTAAAACCCGGTGAGTTCCAAACTTACCTCCAAGATCTTTAATTATTATAGATAACGCTTCTCACCACTCCGGCCTTTATGAGGGAATTCCAAACAAATCCTGACCAAAATATAAATTAATTGACCTGCTATGAAAGACGAAATTTGGGCTATTCGTTACCACAAAAGAAATTTGAATTGGACGAATATGTGAAAACTTCTGGACATAAAATACTACGTTTGTCACCTTACCATTGTCAGTATAACGCTATAGAAATGTGGTCGCAATGTAAAAGGATTTATGATCAACAAATTTAACATTCAAAAGGGACTGTAGAGAAAGTGCTGGTTACGTGAAGCAATGTTGTAGGACACGTCACAGCAGGAGACAATTGGAAAAAATATGTTGAGCATGTGAACAAAATCATCAAGGATGTGAGGGATGATCAAAACTATTGTCTGCTCAGCTTATAATTTCGCCAGGGGACAATTCCTATGATTCCGATACCGAGTTTAATACTGCGGAGGATGGCTCGGAGGAAGAAGAGATTTAGTAGAAATAGAGAGTTACTCTCACTTACCTTAGTAACTATTTGCAATCTCAATTATCTCTACTTTAATAACTAATTCGTCAAGGACTTACTAAATTATGATCATTGCAAACATAACTTACATGTCTCAAATTTTGTTCTTCATAAAATCGGTTATATTGGTTCTATTTAATTTTTGCTTCATAGCTTTGTTAATAAAATAGGTATTCTGTCCGATTTAATATCACGTTCTTTTAATTAATTCTAATGTAGCTTTTTCCCAATTTTCAAGGCAGTGGGAGCTATTTGTATAACACGTTCTCCACCTCTAAGGACTTAATTGAATTAGTTTTTAAAATATATATATGGTTGTAAGTCTAGTTTAAATATAGATATAAATTATTTTATTGAATTATAAATAGAGAGTCAGTTACATACATTAACTTCATAATTATTCAGGTTAGTATAATATTCACGCCGATAAACCCGGTAGGGTTGCCTGAGCCAAGTTTATTAAGAATTTTATACTATAAATTAAGTAAAGGTGTGCGTATACTTTTACTTAATTAATTAGCTAAGATTTTTCCCCGATGCGTTATCCGCATGGCCGCAAAAGATGGCTTTTTACAATATTATATTATGTAAGTAGGTAATTTTGATCATCCATTATTCTGAAACCATAAAGACACGAAAAAGTGGCAATCCTTTGTTTCTTTTTCAATTTACTTTCTTACGTAGATACTTATCATATATAATTCTAATACAATCTTACCCATCCTAAAGTTCATACCCCTATCTAAAATATTACTTTTGTAAATCAAAGAGAAAAAAGTTTAGAGTTTTTATTTCGATTTTTAGAATTGACAAAAAATAGGTATTCATACCTATTATAATAACTCTGCGACGTACGTAATTTTCATACCTTTCGACGTCAGGCCCAAGTTGTAAAATTACGACTTTTAACGCCATAAGGATGCAGAAGGCAACGGACTGCATTAAAGGCTCATTTGACACACAGTGACAAATTCAAAAAAGGTCTTCAGTACGGGGCACCCCTTCAGTGGGGAAAGGGTGCGAAAAATCCCCCCGTACAGAACATTTCAAATATACAATAGAGTTGACATCATATACGTTTTGCGTCCTTTAATCAGGTCGGTAGAAGTGAAAATAGCGGGTGTAGGACAGAAATAACTACTTCAGATTTGTGAAAGAGCCAACGTGGCGACCTTTATTGAGGTCTTCCTCAGGGCTTTTTCAATAAGCGAAGTTTGTCACCCAGGAACAACATTCCACTGAATATAAAACATCTCCAGTTTCACGAAAAAACGAGCAAACGAGCACCATATAGGACGACACACACATTAGAGATGGCTGAGCTACAGCTAGGTTGAAATTTGGTCTTTCAATGAAAGCGAAAAGTGAAATTCAATTGAAAGACCAAATTTCAACCTAGCTGTAGCTCAGCCATCGCTAATGTGTGTGTCGTCCTATATGGTGCACGTTTGCTCGTTTTCTCGTGAAACTGGAGATGTTTTATATTCAGTGGAATGTTGTTCCTGGTTGACAAACTTCGCTTATTGAAAAAGCCCTGAGGAAGACCTCAATAAAGGTCGAAACGTTGGCTCTTTCACAAATCTGAAGTAGTTATTTCTGTCCTACACCCGCTATTTTCACGTCTATCGATACAATAGAGTAACCAAAATCACTACATGGAATGTACGTAGTCTTTTCACAGCTGGAAAAGTGGCCAACCTAGACATGGAAATGGATCGATTACAAAGAGAAATTCTTGGCCTGAGTGAGACGCAATGGCCCAGAGCCGGGAAAATAAAAACAGAACATGGAGTCCTCGACTACTCAGGTAATGACGACCCGAACCACTACAATGACGTGGCCATGCTCATATCCTCCAGAATTGAGAAATCGGTCATCGATTTCCTTCAGCATCTGGGACCGCTTAACGGTTTTGAAGATCAATACCTCTAGTAAAGTAATGAACATTATACAGGTATATCCTCCGACAAAGGATAAAGAAGATAACATGATCGAGGAGTTTTACATCGAATTAGACAGGGTTTTGAAATTGACAAAGAAAGGCGAGATAACCTTCGTTATGGGTGCTTTTAACGCTTGGAGCTGGAGCAGAGGGAAATGTTCTCGGAAACTTTCATCGACAGAAGAGACCGTCTGTTGCAATTCTGCATGGAACACCAACTATCTGTGGCGAACATATTTTTTAAACTATATCCTCGCCGCTTTGTATACGTGGAAGTCTCCTGCCAATATTCCAGAATTCGGCCAGAATAGCTAAAACATATTCTGGTGCGGATGTAAACAGCGACCACAATCTAGTCGTAATGGAAATTAAGATGCGTCGATTCAAACATGTTAAACGTCCTAAACCATCAAAACGTATAGACATAACAAAACTCAAAAGCCCGTCGATGAAGATGACAGCCACGCAAAGTCTTGAAGAAAGAATGCAGAAGGTCGAGCCGGGCGCAATAATCGAGGAGAAATGGTCGGAGATGAAAACCGAACTACTAGAACCACAAACAAAACATATTGGTTTCCAAAGAAAAACGTAAAACAACCCAGGATGACAGGGATGGGATTTTAAAAATGATGGACGAGCGGAGAGAGCACGAAACAAAAAGCGAGGCTAGATACAGAGGACTGATACCGCGAGACAGAAGAAGAAAGGATGGATGACCGACGAAATTATGAATCTGATGGAAGAAAGACGGAGAGTTAAATCGAATAATACTCAAGAATATTGGGCAATTCACAGGAATATCCGAAAAAAGATCCGAGAAGCTAAAGCACAATGAATGACCGAAAAGTGCAATGAAATAGAAGATCTAAATAAGAAACATGACATATTCAATACACATAAAAAGATCAAAGAAGTTACAGGCAGGTTTAGACAAAGAGCTTCTGGAAATGTATCTGATGAGAATGGTAATATTATGTTGGAAATTAATGATATATTAACAGTATGGGAAAAATATACTGAAGGTCTGTTTGATGATCAACAACGACCCGAAAAACCCGTCTTTGATACTGTTGAAGGTCCACATATCACTATATCAGAAGTAAAGCAGGCAATTAAGCTCATGAAAAACAGAAAAGCAATGGGTCCAGATGAAATACCATCAGAAATTTTTAAAATTATGGATGAAGATACCATTGAAACACTAACTGCACTTTTTAACAAAATATATGATACTGGCATAATCCCACAAAAATGGCTTTCATCCACCTTTATTGCATTGCCCAAGAAATCCAATGCAAAATCGTGCGAAGACTTCCGCACCATTAGCCTGATGTGCCATGTACTTAAAATATTTCTCAAGATCATTCATGCGCGGATATATAAAAAATGTGAAGAGCAAAACGGAGAAACACAGTTCGGTTTCAGAGATGGACTGGGAACGCGGGAAGCTTTGTTTGCAGTCCAGGTCTTGATTCAGCGGTGCAGAGACGTGAACTGCGACGTGTATGTATGTTTCCTGGATTACACCAAGGCTTTTGACAGATGCCAACATAAGAAAATGATAGATCTGTTAGTGGATATTGGACTGGATGGAAAAGACATCAGGATTATCGCTAACCTTTACTGGGGACAAAAAGCTACAGTTAGAGTTGAAAATCAGCAGACTGAATACATTCAAATCAAAAGAGGTGTACGGCAGGGTTGCATACTGTCGCCGCTCCTGTTCAATTGTTACTCGGACACCGTTTTCAAAGAGGCTCTAGAAAACACGGATCGAGGCATCAAAGTTAACGGCGAAATTATCAATAATATCCGCTATGCTGACGACACTGTCTTGTTTTCGGATAGTTTAGAGAGGCTACAAGAGTTATTGAACAAAGTTAATCGAACTAGTGAGAAGTACGGGCTGAGCTTAAATGTCAATAAGACCAAATATATGGTGATTAGTAAAGATCCAATTCAACCAGGTAACTTGTGTATAGACAATAAACCAATTGAAAGGAAGTCAAAGTTCACTTATCTCGGCTGCACATTGAACGAAAACTGGGATCATTCACAGGAGATAAAACATAGAATTGAAATAGCGAGAAATACGTTTATACAAATGAAACCGCTTCTGTCATGTCGAGACCTGAGTCTGGCCCTTAAAAAGAAAATGGTCGTGTGTTATGTATACTCCACTCTTCTGTACGGTGTGGAGGCTTGGACGCTGTCAGACGCTATGGAGGGAAGGTTGCGGGCTTTTGAAATGTGGATTTTCAGAAGAATTCTTAGGATCTCTTGGATGGAAAGAATTACCAACGAAGAAGTACTCCGAAGAATGGGATGTGGGCCTGAAATCATGCTTACTGTGAAATGTAGAAAGTTAGAGTATTTTGGCCATATCATGAGACATAGCAAGTACAGAATTCTCCAAAACATAGTTCAAGGCAAGGTTGATGGCCGACGAGGGCCTGGGAGAAGAAGAATTTCTTGGCTGGCTAACTTGCGAAAATGGTTTGGAGCAACATCTACTGAACTGTTTCGATGCGCAGCCAACAAGATCCGCATAGCTATGATGATAGCCAACGTCCGTAATCGGACAGGGCAATAGAAGAAGAAGATACAGAGGGTTAAACAAGATTATTCGTAGAAAGTGCAGAGAGGCAAGAGAACACTGGCTGGCGGAGAGATGCTGTGAAATTGAATAAAAAAAGTGACAGGCAGTAATCGCAAAAGACCAGCGGAATACTGGAAACAGTATGTGGAAGGTACCGGAAGTGCTTGAAAGAGTATTTTACAAAACTGTTTAGCGACAAACCCCTCCAAGCAAGTAAGATCAACGATACGAGTCTTAAGATAACTAAAGATGAGGTAAAACACGCCTTCCTAATACAGAAAGATGGAAAGGCTGTGGGGTCCCATGAGGTACACGCTGAAACCTTGAAACTCTTAATCCACGAAGACAGTATAGGGTTAAGTCGCCTAATAGACCAGTTTAACGATATTTATAGAACTGAAAAATTACCCTCGGAATGGCTAAGATCAACTTTTCTCACTTTACCCAAAAAAACTAACGCGTCCCAATGCGACGATAAGTTTGATGTCACACGTACTAATAACGATCCTGAGAGTTATACACACCCACATATTCCAGAAAAGCGAACAGCAAGTTGACTACACTCAATGCTTCAGAAAAGGATTAGGAACGCGCCAGGCACTATTCTCGCTTAACGTACTTACACTTAGAAATATACGCCTGCTTCGTAGACTATCACAAAGCTTTTGACTGCGTGTAACATAAAAAACTAACAGAAATACTTAGAAAACCAGGTGTAGACGAGGGTGATTTACGAATTAATACAAAACACTACTGGCATCAGATAGGTCAAGTAAGATTATAGAACAAAATGCCGGAGGAGATAGCAATAAGTAAAGGAGCCTCCCCGCTCCCCTTTAATCTCTACTCGGAACACATTTTCGCGGAATCTCTTGGAAACACTAGCGCTGGAATCAAAATCAATGGCAAAACAATTAGGAATATAAGATAGCCGACGGGACAATCGTTATTGCCAGCAGCCTGACTTAACTCCAGCGACTTGTGGATGTCATTGTTGAGTACAGCAAGCTTTATGGACTGCATATAAATATCCCCAAAACGAAACTTATGGTTTTCCATTCAAGGTATAATCCATTCATTTATTTCTGTCGTCAAGTAGGCGTTGAAAATCTGACATATTTCACCCGGTATAACATGACTGACAGTGACAGTGATTAATAATCAGTTTGAGGTTATAGTATATTATACAACAAGCATTTAATGAGAGTCGTTATTCTCGAGGGTAACGTTTGAGCCCACGAGCGAAGCGAGTGGCACAAGTTGCCCGAGAGAATAACGCTCATTAAATGCGCGTTGAATACTATACTTTATCCACGACCAAGATTCTGGGTTTTCTCAAATATGATAGGTTATAGATGCCACAAAGATAATTTACAATTTTAAAACCACGACCACGACTGGTTTCGCTATTCAATGGCGCGACGTTGGACGCGTCTTGTCGATAGATGACGGTCTAGTCACCCGCACATGTCACCGCATGTTCATTTCGATACGCTACGAGGGTGGACGGTAAATTACTTCATTTTATGGCCTATTTTAAGTATTTTTCAGTGAAAAGTACATATTTTAGGGAAAAAGAGACACTGTAACCTACATTTGCCTCAATACATCCTAATAGAAGGATAATTATTTGAATGAACCAGTGGTAACTACCGATTTCATGTTTAGGGCAGTTTACTTTTTGAGTTGTCAGTTGCCTACGACATGTTTCGTTTCCATGACAACCCGTTATTCACTTGTGAATAATGATTATCGTTAGTCTTGAGAATGTACAAGAATAATGCGATTATTATAGTATGGTCGTGGATAATAGTATATTATACAACAAGCATTTAATGAGAGTCGTTATTCTCGAGGGTAACGTTTGAGCCCACGAGCGAAGCGAGTGGCACAAGTTGCCCGAGAGAATAATGCTCATTAAATGCGCGTTGAATACTATACTTTATCCACGACCAAGATTCTGGACTTTCTCAAATATGATAGGTTATAGATGCCACAAAGATAATTTACAATTTTAAAACCACGACCACGACTGGTTTCGCTATTCAATGGCGCGACGTTGGACGCGTCTTGTCGATAGATGACGGTCTAGTCACCCGCGCATGTCACCGCATGTTCATTTCGATACGCTACGAGGGTGGACGGTAAATTACTTCATTTTATGGCCTATTTTAAGTATTTTTCAGTGAAAAGTACATATTTTAGGGAAAAATAGACACTGTAACCTACATTTGCCTCAATGCATCCTAATAGAAGGATAATTATTTGAATGAACCAGTGGTAACTACCGATTTCATGTTTAGGGCAGTTTACTTTTTGAGTTGTCAGTTGCCTACGACATGTTTCGTTTCTATGACAACTTATTATTCACTTGTGAATAATGTTCATTATTATAATGAACATTATTCACAAGTGAATAATGATTATCGTTAGTCTTGAGAATGTACAAGAATAATGTGATTATTATAGTATGGTCGTGGATAAAGGTTATTGTTTACTGTTTTGCTCACATAGTTGCCAGATGGTTTCATTAGTTCAAACTTTTAATATAGTCGTTTTCAGGAAGATATTCATCTAGATAGCTATGGAAATATCGGATTTGTAGTGGCAGCCCTTCTTCCAAACATTTTTCAACTGAAATCTGGGGAAATTCTCATCATTTTGTTGGTATCAACGGCATCGCCATTAATATTTAAGAACCGACGTGGCGCTTATGTTCTATCCTTGTTTTCTATACATATTTTGAGAGAAAGAGCATAATATTCGTTGGTCGATTCTTTACGTTCAAATTTTCTGGTTTTCTGATTTATGCACTCATTTTAATTTTTATTTTGAGTAGTTTTTGATTTTTCATAAAACTACTTCAGCTAATATCATAAACAGTCCTTGATAGGAATATTCTATTACAGAACATCCTTTAAAATAATCCAAATCCTTTAAAATGGCCAATTTGAGCGCCCGCGAGTGCGAAGCCATTGTCCGTTGCTACAAGGAATTTTAGAAAGAAAAGAATCTGATAACTCCAGTAGCAGCATACATCGGGTAGCTCTTGTTTTTCAAGTTTGCACGAGGACCGTAAGCAAAGCGCTTGACATGAAAAAAAAAAAGGAATACCATTAACAGACACTATCAAGACAAGACGAAAATCCATTATCCAGTGGTCAAGTTATGCTTTCAAAGAAGAATTGAATGGGTTTATATTCTCTAAGATCAAGAAGAATGTATGCCAAATATGCCAAAGAATATCTGGACTTTTCGCACAGTTCTACCAGTCTTTATAGAATAATAATTCTCATAGAACGTCAACAAATTGTACATTGGAAAATAAGATTTTGTTACACGTACCTTCAATTATTAAAACAGATTGATACTAAATTCGTTTTTTTGGATGAAATGTGGTTATACCAAAATGGAAGCCCAATTCGACAGTGGGTTTTGGAAAATAATCCTAAAGGGTTTCCTTCCAAATTCAAACAGGAAGGCAAACGGTTTACCATCGTAAATGCTGGATGCGCTGAAGGCTTTTTTCCAGGATGCGACTTAATTCTAGACACCAACATTAATGATCGAGATTATCATAAGACTATGAATGGACAATTTTTTTTAAAATGGGTAAAAGAAAAATTGATTCCCGCATTAGGATTAATGAATACCAAATGTGTTGTTGTTATGGACAATGCATCTTATCACTCTGTTAAAATCAATAAACCTCCAAATGTATCATCAAAAAAAGAAGTTTTACAGCAGTGGTTAGAAAGCAGAGGTATACCATATGAAAATTCTTACTCAATAAAGCAACTTTTGGACTTAATAACATCACATGCAGGCCCTGACTCTATAACATATAAAGTAGATGAGCTTTTAAAGGCTGCAGGACATGAAGTATTGAGATTACCACCTTATAACTGTCAATATAATCCAATTGAATTGGCTTGGGCTGACTGCAAAAAATTTTACAAAAAACTTGTTCCTTCTCAACTTGATTGCAGTATTAGTTCAATTAATAAAGTCAAAAGCAGTTGGCAGGCAGCAATCCAGCAGTGCACCAAGGAAAAGTTGCAAATTTTCATCAAACACACAGAGAATGAAATCAAAATGGACTGGAGAAAATATATGGGTGTGGATGACATTGATTCTGTCCCCCCATTTATCATAAACGTTGATGGAACTGATTCTTCTGACACTGATGATCTTTCAACTGACCTGAGTAATTATGAAGATGAAGAAGATGCAAGTGGATCTGGAATATAAAGTGCAAGTACAGCAAGTGGATCTGGAATGCATAATATCGACTTGCAAACAACTGAATCCAACTGTTCAGACTCCCAGTAAGGTTGTGAAGAAATCACTCTTATGGTCGTTGATGATACAGACAGTGAATAAATTGAAAAGATGATCTGCAACAATTTTATAAGGTGGCCCAAATTTCAGTGTGATCATTGAGATCTTAAAAGCTCTCAGGTACAGTCAAATAGTAAAAAAGTTACTAAATTATTTCCCCGACAAAATTTCATTTGGATAATTGACAATTTACTATTTGATAAAGCTACCAAGTACTATTTTGTTTGGATATAAGGAGATAATTTGTCCAATTTTGGAACATTTTAACTAATCGTTATATCCATTATGTGCCTGTATTATATCTTTAAACAAACAATTAACTTAAGTTTCATGTACATATATTTCATTTATCAAAGTTAAAAGTGTACTTACAGGTAAACCTGCTTAGATATCGAACTTGCAAGAAGTATAAGTGAGTCCACCTAGTTCCTTTAAACTTTGATAAATTAAGTTTAGTGTAAATGAAAGTTTACTTGGATTATTTATTTCAAGGTATAAACTAGGCATTAGGGTTTTACAGATCCTAGATTTTTATCACCATCTAATTTTGGACACTCTGTATAAATTGAACACTGAGACGGATACTTTTAAAGGAGGACCTTAAGATGTAAATAAGAAGCTTATAAAAGAGATAGAAAAAAAACTGATGTGGGAGTCTGGAGATCAAATTTGAAGAAAAGGATAATGACAAAAACAGCATTACAATATCTTTTAATCACAAATAAGACATTTTTTCATTTTAACAGTAGGTCTGTTCTTGTAGCAATCACAAAACAGTTTTCCAGTAACAATTAGGTTCTGTTTGGTTAGTCTCTTAAGTGAATTGAACCAATAATCAATGTTGTCATATTATTATTGGAAACTGGTTTCTGACTGATGTTAAAACATACTTTTTAAATTCATAGCATCATCAGCTTACATCCTAGCACCTTGCAGACAACAAAGCAATTTGTATGGGCAAATCCGGTAATCTTTTTACTGACATGGTACTTGCAGGAATAAGTCACCGCCCTGAAAGCACTGTGTGACAAGTCAAATATATGACCTTAATTTGACAGACACATAAGCAATTGTGTTAAAGAAAAAGGACAAATGCTAAAACTAGTACCTTTGAGGCTGAAAGATGGAGAATCACACACATACACGCAATCACAAATGATGACATCTAATAAATGATAATATGTTGAAGGAAGCAGTGAACTAGAACCTGGATGAGACAATTACCCAAATATGACAACAATTTTATTTATTAGACACCCACTAATTAAATTTTCTTTTTATTGGGTTTTATAGGTCCACCTCAAGACTCTTTAGAAGACATAATGGGGTCATGCCAAAACAGAGACACACCCATTTACTCTCACAAGCGACACAAGCATCTACCAACACACCGCAACTCCCCTGCCCCCTCCTAACACACTCACAGACACACACACACATTCTAATATAATATGCACACTTATCCTATACAAGATCATAGGCACACTTATCCTATCCATACACCCCAACCTATACAAGGGTATAGAGGCCCGGGTGAGTTACCTACCACTGCATTTTGTTGAGCAGAGCAGTAATCATTTATTTACTGTTTTATGTGCTGAGCCATTTCTTTCTCACTTGAAGTCTACAGGCCACCTACAAGTACCATGGGCTTCTCAACTATTCCATTGCAATATTTGTTCAGAAAAAGTCCTATGTATGTCAACTATATCCTATTATCATAATATTGACAAAGCTCCTCAGTGTATTGTTATAGCGATCATATATATGACATTTTAAGGGCTTGTTTAATAGGAATCTAAGTAGTCATCAAGTGGGCTGCAAAAAGTCAAAACAGTTCTTTCTTTTCTCTTAAGTTTTCAGATATTCCATTCTTCTCTGTCAAGAATTTATATAGTCAACGTGGTGACTTTTCTTTTGAACAGGGGGTAATAAATCTGATCTTTTCATTTTGTATAATATTTATACCAAAGAAACTATTATTTATAGAACTTCTTGATTTGTTACTATGAAGGTGTTTCATAGAGATAGGGTACATAATATTCGAGATAATAGTGATATTGTATTAGTAAGCTATTCCTACATTGATGTCTATGAAATAAAAAGTTATTTTGACTGCTAAGTGCAGCATTTTCATTTCAAGTGAGTTATATGTAAAACAGTACCAATGCAAGTACATACTTACTTTTCAGATTAAAAATAACTAACAGAAGTTATCTGATTCTTATGTATAGGGTTAGACACCCTATACCTCTCACCTATGTGCGATTGACACATTGGTTAAATTAGGTACCTATGAGATATAATTGAAACATTTTGTCCCAAGAAAAAAGATTATATTTCTTATCGAGACAAAAATGTTTTAGTCTCTTATTATTTTCTATTTACTAAACACGAAATTTGACTGAACCTAATATAAATATAAACATAAACAGGAAATACCTACCTAAGAATGTATTTACGTATAGTAAACAAAAATGACACTTTATTTTACTTCTATACACATCAATGAAAAAGCCAAAACTGATCTTACTATGGAGCTTTACACAATCCATATGACTTGAAATAAAATTGGGTCATGAAAAAGTATTTCTTTGTTTTTGAGGCAATCTTAAATTGCCTCAAAAAAAAACATATGAGATATATCACTTCACTTTAGATCCAAGAAATAATCTCAAGCAGCCATTTACATATTATGGAATATGTAGACTGCTGCCTTAAATAGGTGGTCTTCTGGCTGAGTCTATTTGGAAGTCTTCAAATCACATGGTTCCAGTTCTTTCCTTTGCACGTATACATACTATCTTAACATTCATAGTCTAGCTAACAATATGATTCCTTCCTTGAATGTTATGTTCTACTCTATTCTTTATTACCTACTTGTTTGTCATTAACTATTATTTGAACCAGCCAAAATTTGAGGTAGCTTTAGAGCTAGCCTATCAACTCTATTTCTCAGGCAGAATAAAATTTCTTTCAAAATGTAGTGAACAACAAGCACAGAAGTGTGGGAAAAAATTATTAAATTCTAAAATCAAAAGCACTTTGCCACCCTCCATAGGCAAATAAAATTTATTTTCCTCACTTCTTTGTCTCGCCATTTTCTTTCTTTTTGCACCATAACCTCATTTCTGTCAGATGTTAGATTAATTTGGTCACTCAAAAATCAAAAATTTGAGTTTTAATGCGTTTTATTTATTTGTTTTAGTCGAAAAATGTATTTATTTAAACAACAAACTAAAAGCTTTTAGTCAGTTTTGCCTGATTTTGTTCTAAAATTGAGTTTCTCTAAAAACAACAAAAATCGCTTTTCTAAACGATGTAGGTCATTCTTAATCCGTTTTAGCCCTAATTCTATCCTGCGTTTTTCCAAAAATTACAAATTTGCATCATTAGACGATTTGAGCTATTTTTAACTGATTTCGTCCGATTTTGAGCTGAATTTTTCCAAAAGTTCCAAATCTGCAGTATTTTATCTTTCCTCATGATCCTGCAAGGATGAAGCAGATTTAAATTAAAAAAAAGGTACTATGACCTTATGTTTATCCCCTTTTCTAACAAGCATTTCTTGATGAGGTTTTGGCTTATGCAGTGAATTGTAAATGTAGTTCTGGATGGTAGTTACTCAACTATTTGCTCACTATATTTTCTCACATTAGGAACAACAGGAACGCAGAATAATAACTGGATTTAAACAAAATTGGTAAATGTTTACCAAAACACAAATTTTGAGGTTAAAACAGTGTTGCTATGAACCTTAAGCTTGCTTCGCACAGATCTCCGATCTAGTAACTTCTGGTAACTTTTCAATTGTTTTTTTAAGGTGCATTTACAATGTCATGGGTGGCTAGATGAATATCTTCCTGAAAACGACTATATTAGTGATGTGTTGAATAATAATGATCACTAACCTAGAATCTAGTAAAAAATGGGCCGGGGCTCTACGTTAACAAAAATATTATGTTTTATTAATGAATTTAAAAATAAATCTTTTACAACGATCATAATTGAGGTTAATAAGTTTATAGTGTGAATGTGGTTGTGATGATATGTATAAGAAGTTTGCTTTTTGGACTAAATTAAAGGCGAAGTACAGTTAGAGAACAACAGGAAAAATGATATGGTTATGTCAGCGGCAATTGAAAGCAAGCAGAAATAATGCTTTTCCCAAAAATAATGGAAACTTTAGCCAAGGTCATAATGGGCGATTCTTGGGGGAGGTCTCTTCTAAATTGGAGGTAGCATTTTTTTTAATGAAAATTCGCATTTTTGCGTTAATTACCATGGGCATTTTTTCTTAAGAAATAGTTTTTTAATAACAAATTAGCTTACAAAATGCACGCTTAAGTGTACAAAAAGTCGGCAACAACGGAATTTTAATGACGCATCTTGACAAATTTGCCTTGGCCACAAGCAAACAAACAATCGCTGTCGATGTTATACTGGTGAAATTCCATGGCATGGGTCGATGCCAAAAATAACTGAATGGATTATACAAACACAAGCTGCCCTCCATATACATGACAAGATCGTTTAGCAGGTATCATCCTTCAGATATCTAGGAGCACTAGTATTACTACTAGTATTACTACTAGAAAAACTTTTTTATTAGGCGTGACCTAGACTTGCGTCCTAGAATCCAAATGCTACGCTGCTATGTGTTTTCCATCCTCCTGTACGGCTGTGAGAGCTGGACCCTCAACCCTTCGCTAGAAAAACGCATTGAAGCTTTCGAAATGTATCTTTATAGGAGAATATTACGCATATCCTGGATCGAAAGAGTAAGAAACATCGAGGTTCTTAATAGAATGCAGAAAAACAAGGAACTGATGCTAACAACCAAAGAGCGCAACCAAAGGTATATTGGTCATATAATGAGGGGAGATAGATATGAGGTAAAGCCGATGGCTCAGTAAAACATCATCCAAAATCTTCAGAGCAGCTGTGTCACGTGTAATTATTGGCAGTTGGATCGCCAACCTTCGAAGGGAGACGGCGCAATGAGAAGAAGATGTGGGTCCTAAGAAAACTGCTTAGATGATGAAATCGGTATTACAATTTACAGGGGATATTAAAACCAAACGAAAAGCTACCATTGCCAAAATCTCATACATTTGCCAAAGAATGGCTGGATTTTCCTCGAATTTAACAGGATAATTAAGTCTATTGGATATTTATTAAAAAACAGATGATCAATTATTTTCATATCAAATTATTTTTGTCAGAGTGTAAAACAATTTTCAGAGAGTGTGTGACAAGAGGTGTTTTTTGAAACAAAAGTCCACACCGAAAGTTCCCAGAATTAAAACTTTATCTGTATAACAGAGCGACCAAGGACAAGAGTTTTTTAATTTTTTCCTATTTTAAAGTTTTGCGTTTACAAATACTTTTTTGACAGAGTTACTACTGTTTCTGTGTGTGTATTTATTACATTTGCTTCTCCACTTATTTAGCTTCTATAAGGTCCATGCCCCAACAAACATTTACATGATATTCCAAAAATATTCATAGAATAGGTTAAATATATTAGATAAGACATCTCTGTTGCTCCCTCTTTTAAATTTTTTATTTAGTTTTCTTTTTAGTTTTTTTTATCTAAAACGAAATTTACAGATTTGGGTCTAACTACGTACAACAACTACGAGTAAACAAATCGCTCATCAGGAATCAGAAATCGGATTTCATATATATAACACTAACATCCGGTTTGTGAAGGCTCTATAAGTAATTGTGATACCAAAAGTCAATATTTCATTGCTCCACAGATCCAACTTCTCAAATTGCAAGGAACTTAATAAATTACACATTGAAAAAAAAATACGATTTTTCTATAAGTATGTTCAATCAGTTTGATCAGAATTAGGTATATTGAATTCACTTTCTTTTGTTAGAAGCAAGTTCAGTGGGTTTTAATGAATAAAGGGATTGCAACCAAATTCAAAAACGAAGAGCAGCAGTACGCCACCGCCAATTCTGGATCAAATCAAGGGTTCTTACTAGGACATGACTTAATTCAATTTTTTCATATTTTTTTTATTGAATTGAATCTATATTCGACAATATTTTAATAGTGGTTTTATCTCTCTTCTATCACATAACGAATTTCATTTCTCTTCATATTCCTATTCCTTTTTTCCTTATTTTGAAAGAAGGACATTTTTTCTAACATTAATCTAACCCAAACGACTTGTGACATGTTTTTGTAAAAATTACGTCAGGGTAGAGGAGCTGATATTATATCAAAAAAATATAAAATAAGAAATTTTCACTTTCAAAATGGCGCTTAAAACGTCAGTCTTTCATCATTTTATCGACATTGCGAATTTTATTTGTTTAATAATTACAGACATCGACAATTTTGTATAAATTGATATAAATTTACTTTAAATTTAATTTTTTTCGTGTTTTAATATTTTGATTTTTGCAGTGATAAAGAAATTGTATTGAAGTGAAAAAAATGTTCCACATCAATCCGAAACGATTTATCACATGCTTTGGTAAAAATAACGCCAGTTTAAGGAAATAAAATTATATCTTATAAAAATATGAAAATAGAATTTTTCTACAAACGTCAAATAATGACGCATTTTACGCTTTCATTAGACAACCGAAAACCTAACTTTTTTTTGAGGATCAGAATGTTAGTTAACTTTTCTGCGCGTTGCCCAGGACAGCAAGCGAAATAGTTATTTATGTATTAAGACTGAAAAGTACAACTTTTTGAAAAGTTACTTTTTGCTCGTAATGCATACAAGGTTTTTTCTGAAAACGATCAATTTTAAATAATGTGAATCACAACTGAGCATAACTGAAGACACAATCTGAAAATTTAAATCAAAGTGACAATGACGTTTTAAATATTTGGTTGAGTGGTGGTAGTTGCTATTGACAGCAAGCGAAAAAATCTTTTTTCTGCGACCATGTAAAAATAAACAACTTTCGTCATACCTTGCCCTAGCCGAAAACGTAACTTTCGTCTCTAGTGAGAGAAAATCCCATAACGTTAACTTTCGTCTCTAGTGACGAAAGTAAGTTGTTCTAATTTCACCTGTATATCGCCAATTAAATGCGATTTAACTGGTCTAATCTTATAAAACACGATAGAAAATGGTGATACCATACAAAAACCTGTATATTTTTGCCTGCCCGGGCCTCAGAAAAGTGAATCAAAGTGTTGAAATTTGACCAAACTGAACTCATTGACAGTCGAGGTGTCATGTTGACAATGACGTGAATAGAGATTGTTTTTAAAGTTAATGAAGACTTAATGTTAGCATGGTCGAAGAAAAAGTATAGTGTTTTACTCGTCAAAAAAGCATTTTCTATCACTCGAGAACATTACCCAACTCGGCTTCGCCTCGATTGGTAAACTGTTCTCTTGCGAAAGAAAATTCTATTTTCGTCACTCGTTAAACAATATACTATTTTGCTTGCTGTCCTGGGCAACGCGCGGAATAGTAAACTCACATTCTGAACGTCAAAAAAGGTTAGGTTTTCGTTTGTCTAATGAAAGCGTAAAATGCGTCATTATTTGACGTTTGTAGAAAATAGTTATTATCCTAACAAGTGCGGAAAGTGATACTTTTCCGCATGCGACTACAGTTGGCCGAACAACGCGTAGCGGAGTTCGGCCATGAAGTCGAGTGCGGAAAAGATACTTTCCGCAAGTGTTAGGAACAATACTTTTACTACGAGTAAGGACGACTTTTACAACTATCAGTAAAACTTCAGTTTGAAGTTAAAACACCAGGAAAGGCGTGGTTTATTTGTCAGGTAAACAATGCAATGTACGTCATATCTGCTATTTTAACTTCAAACTGAAGTTTTACTGATAGTTAGTAAACTGGTGTGGAAAAGTCCAACTTTCCGCACTCAACTGCATGCGGAAAAGTAAACTATCGCGCACGCGAGTAGAAAAAAAGATTTTTTCGCTTGCTGTTAATAGCAACTACCACCACTCAACTAAATATTTCAAACGTCATTGTCACTTTGATTTAAATTTTCAGATTGTGTCTTCAGTTACGCTCAGTTGTGACTCACATTATTTGAAATTGATCGTTTGCAGAAAAAACGTTGCATGCGTTACGAGCAAAAAGTAACTTTTTTGCTCTCGAGTGATTGCCGCTCTCCGCTTCGCGTCTATTTCAATTTGAAAATAACGCTCAGAACCTCATTCATTTAATCGACCTTACGAATTTTATTTGTTTAATAATTGTTGACATCGGAAGTCTTGAAATATGTGAGTTAACCGCAATATGATTTTGATTTTTGTATTTTTTAAGAATTCGCATTGACAAGAAAAAATTTTTTTTTAGCATTAGTCCGACACGATTTGTCACATGCTTTGCTAAAAGTGACGTCAGGTATAATATTATAATATAGCAATAAAAAATGGAGTTTTCAGGTTCAAAGTGTTTTTTGAACTTTTTATTTCTTTAATAAGTATTAACATAAAAAATGCTGTATAAATTTACCCAATAAAATTAAAATTTTTCGTGATTTTGATTTATGCATTGACAAAAACATTGGATTAAACCGACAAAATCGTTTATTTAAATTCATATTGCTTGGGGACAAAGACCTATTAGCTACGGTATAGGGAACAGGGAAGAGTAGGTATTCCAAAAAAGCCTTGAGGCACCGAATTTCCGGGATACGGATAATCGACTCCGGATTGTCCATGCTGGCTCTGGCAATCCGCAGCAATTTCCTGCAATTTTAATATAAAAGAATACTCTGATAATACTGATATTCGATCCAGATTCCAGTTTAAACTTTTTGAGTTATAAGAAAAAACTAAATTGTTTGAAAAAAGTGTTTTTTGCGGGATTTTTTCAAATGTTATTTTTAGATAACTAATGAAACTTGCCATTCGATTTCAAAAACAGCTCGTTATAACCTATGTACCATAGTTATTTTACAATTATGGTACCTACCAACCAAATTTGGAAAAAAAAACCTGCTATCGTGGTAGGCCGTGATAAGCCATCTACTGTCCACATTTGAACCACGTACCATCAATAGACATGACGTCGTCAAGTATAGACTACCAAAGTTTGGTTAGTAAAATTTTTCTCTACTAGATGGAGAGCTTCTTGAGGTTTGCTGACTAATTGCAGGCGACGACGTATTCACTTATTTTTGACATCCCGTTACCCCCAAAATCTCCATTTTTACACCTTTCTCCTTTCAGCACATATTGATTGAGCACATGACAGATTTCCAATGCCTACTTGATGTCAATAATAAGTGAATGGTTTATAGAAGGCAATGACCTAGAGAAATACACAGAGCAAGCGAATGCCGATATTTCCCTAAAAAGTGTTCCGTTTTTTCTGGCAAGATGTTTTAAGGTAGCCATGACGTCATTTCATCGTTACAGCACATCAATTCGCGGCTTTGATAACGTCACTTCTAGCGGATATCGCAGCCATTTTTTAGGTAGCCACTGCTAAAAAGGGGAAACGAAACTGTAAAACAGGAGGGTCTCTCCAATTTTGTATTTGACGTGAAGTTCGGTTATTGTTTACGAGAGTTGAGAGTTACGACTGCGACCAAAAAGTACAAAGAGTTGTAGAAAGTATTGCGGGTGTAGGACTGGAAAAATGCACTTCACACTTTCGAAATTACCAACGTTTCGATCCTTTATTGGATCTTCATCAGGGCTTTTTCAGTTAGTGAAGATAGTCGAGTTCTATCTATATCTATAAGGACGCGAAGTATCATGAAGTACAATGAGTTTTAGTGTTTTCGGGCCTCAGGGGCTTCTGAAAGTATTTCCATCCTTTGTTTTCTCATTCAGAATGGTGGGTGGGAATACTCTCAAAGCACTTTAGGGCTGTTATCCGATAACATTACATTCAGTATGTCCCTGTAACTCCTGTAAAAACTAAAAAAATATGCCAATTTAAAATGAGATTCTACGCCATTTAGCTGTGCTTAGTCAATAATATTGAGTAATAATTTTTAGAGTATATGTATACATGCAGATTGTTACACATTACCCTTATAACACTATATCAAGTTTAAAAAAACCTCGTATACCCCATATTTTTTAGCTTTTTAATACAAAAAAAAATTGAAGTATAAAAAATTGTCTGAAGTGGGAACCGAACTCGCGATGTCTAAAACGCTCAGTGGCCCACACGCTGCCGTTTACTAATGACGATAATTTTTATTTGTCCACTTAAAGTCCAGAGTAGTCTTTCAGTCAATCTTACATAATGTCTTGGCTATCTTATAATATTTGGATACAAAAAACAGCAAAAATTAGTTGTATAATTCAAATAGAGACATGTGACGAACTGTCAAAATCTCCCAATAAGATATTATAAAACTAATCAACATTAGTTTATTGACGTGAAAGGCAGCACGTGGACTTATGGCAGAGTGCTTGAATTGCGTCCGCAAGATCACGAGTTCAATCTTCATTTCCACAAAATTTTTTTTATTTTCTTGCTACTACTGGCAACTTTAACATCAGGTCAATTCATCTTTTCTATGGAAAATTGCTGACTAAAGTTGACGGTTTATTCGCAATTGGGACGTCACATTAGACCTTTACCTTGTCATTCGCAGAGATTCACCATGTTTGTCTTATTTGCATATCCATTTATTTGGTTAGTTAGTCATTAACCAATATTAATTGCCAAGTGAACTACTTAAAATTCAGGACTGTTGTTGAAAAATTCTATTTTCGTAAGGGCCACCATCACTCTACACTAAATTGAAATTAAAAGAAAACTATTATAGTGCAAAACATTGTTATCTAATTCGTTTTGGAAACTTTGCTAACTTTTCCAAAGTGAGTTTCCGCGGTAATACATTGAACGAACGCTGTCAGATTCAGGACTTCGTTAAAAACGTTTCTACGTTATAAAATTAAATCTAGGCTTAAGTGTTAGAACGGCCATGACTGGCGTTTTTTCTTTCTTCTTTCATCAGAAAATCGTCCAGCACACAAAGGTTACGACAAGCTCTCGGGCAAAGATGACAATAGAAAGGACAATCCGGATGACGATTTGTTGGACAACGAAAACGGACTCGCCGCAGATAACGGAAACACCAATCGAAACGGAAACTCCACCTTGATTGACTCTGACAACGAGTCTACTTTCACCGATGTGGACTATGAAGATGGAGGATTCTCTGATGATTCAGATTATGGTAAGTCTTGCTATAGTATTTTGGTAGTTATGCGTTGTATAGGTTCGGAGTTATCTTGATAGTTATTTATGCAATAAACTAGGAGAGAAACTCTAGAAACTCTTGCAAGTTGTGTACACACCAGTGTGAACTATATACAGAAAAAATAAAAGTAAACAAAAAGTTGTAATAACTGAGAATCGAACTCGAGCTAGAGGTCAACATGCTGGTGATGAACTAATGTTGATCACTTTTATATTGCCCAATAGAAGTCCAGAGTAGTTTTACAACGATCGTGCGTTCGCATCTTACATAATGTGTTGAGCCCAGCAGGAAAAAATAAACTCCAGCCAGTAACTTCGCACATCTTATTTGGATGACAAAAACAGCAAGTGATAATAATCATTCAATGATATACCGGGTGTCCAGCACAACCCTGGACATAGAAAATTAACATGGGGAATCGATAATTTATTTTTTTTTGCGCCTGTACGGTTGAATTGATTGAAAAACTTTTAGGTGTAAAGTTGTAGAGCGTATGGTCAGCTATCATCCTGTAATTTTTTCAGTACCCCAGTTTTGGCCGTTTTTTGGAAAAACGCCTCGAAAAGTGCAAAAATTTGAATTTGGCGCGTCACCCCCGCCATGCATGTGCAGTGTCGTCAACATGTCTTCCCTGCATAATCACGTTAACTACTACATGATAGTCCCTCAAAATAAATAAGAAAAAAAAATCGGCTCTGAATCTGACATAAGAAATTATTATGTTGGGGACACTGCACATGCATGGCGGGGGTGACGCGCCAAATTCAAATTCTGGCACTTTTCGAGGCGTTTTTCCAAAGAAACGGCCAAAACTGAGGTATTGAAAAAATTACAGGATGATCGCTGACCCTAAGCTCTACAACTTTACTCTTAAAAGTTTTTTAATCAAATCAACCGAACAGGCGCAAAAAAATAAAAACCGTTCTCCCATGTGAATCTCCTATGTCCAGGGTTCTGCTGGACACGCGGTATAATTCAAGTGGTGACATTTAACGAACTGTCAAAATCTCCCGATTTCACATTATAAAAGTGATCGAGATTAATTCATCGACTTGTATGGAAGGGAGTGGAATGGTGGGAGAGGGCTTGCATTGCGTTCACGAGATCACGAGTTCAATACCCAATTGCAAAATCTTTTTTTTTTGGTGAAGTGAAACCAAGCCAATTTTCTGCCGAAGTTGTCACTTCCCACAGACAGATGGCAGAAATTCGTACCTATACCAACCGCGGATGACGTTCAGCAGAGTAGGTGATAGTGTTCTTGGGTATTCGGTCTGGGCAGTAATTTTAAATTTTTTTTTTTTTTTAATCTGGGCATAAAACTATTCAGCTACCAAGCTTTTAGACTGGGAGCCAGCGACCGTTTAGTGTTAGTCATTTTAGAAAAACTGAAAATGTTCTCCTCTGCTTAATTTGGTATCACAAATAAGGGAATGGATCTCCAGCTGGCGCACTTCCGGGGGATGTAGCTGCGGCAGCCTCTTCGACACGTAAAAAAATAATAAAAAAAACTTATTTTAGAAAAGCTGAAACTTTGTTGACATGTTTGTTACGTTGCACACAAATAGAAAAACGTATCCATCTGACTTGAGAGGGGGGGATTATGCCCCAGCTGGTCACGTAAACATGTCAAAAATATGCATTTGGTGAAATTTCATTCGAATTGAGTTTGTTACGTTCTTAGGGGATTGCAAGCGTGCATTTCCGATCAAAAAACAGCAAAAAAAAATTTCCGATTTTTTTTGAAAATGTTCAAAGGGGGGAAGGTGTTACGACTTATTTCACATATCTCAACTTTGACGGCCTGTAACTTAAGAACGCCTGGACCGATTAGAGTGAATCCTACTGTTTTGTCCTTTTCTTGATGCAATTTTTCGTCTGCCACTATCCGCACGTTCCGTAGGTGCAATATTTTCGGCGATAGACCCTTCGGAGATTGATTTTTAGGAACACTTAGAATCGCGTTTTTGGACTATTTTTAAAAATCTCTTTATAGGGTAAATTTATTCGAATTGAGTTTGTTACTGCAAACGAGCCATTCCGATCAAAAACAGCAAAAAGAATCCGATATCTTTTTTAAAATTGTCCCAAGGGGGGTAATACGACTTTTTTCACATTTCTCAACTTTGATCCCCTGTAACTTGAGAACGCCTGGACCGATCGGAGTGAATTCAACTGTTTTGTCCTCTTCTTGGTGTCTTCTTCACCTCCCACTATCGAAAGTTCCGTAGATGCAATATGCAAAAAAAAATACGATTTTTTTTTTGAAAATGTCCAAAGGGGGGGGGGGGGTGTTACGACTTTTTCACATTTCTCAACTTTGACGCCCTAGAACTTAAGAACGCCCAGACCGATAAGAGTGAATCCAAGTATCTAGCTGATAAAATCACAGATGCAGCGCAAGTTGACCACGCGGACAACGTTGGCTCTTTGATGGCAGCAACTGGACACTTTTTCCCCACTAATGTAAAGCTAGATATTTTTTTGTCTCACTTGTTAAGTTAACTAGTAGTTTACCAAATTTCAGCTTTTCTGTTATCAGTTCACTGAATGCATATTTTTCACTTGTTAACATGACCAGCTGGGGCATAATCCACCACTTTCAAGTCAGCTGGATACGTTTTTCTATTTGTTTACAACATAATAAACATGTCAACAAAGTTTCAGCTTTTCTAAAATAAGTTTTTTTCTATTATTTTTTTAAGTGTCGAAGAGGCTGCCGCAGCTACACCCCCCGGAAGTGCGCCAGCTGGAGATCCATTCCCTTATTTGTGATACCAAATTAAGCGGAGGAGAACATTTTCAGTTTTTCTAAAATGACTAACACTAAACGGTCGCTGGCTCCCAGTCTATTTCGATATTTTTTCAATATCTTCCTCAGGGTGCTAACTGTTTTTTGACTAATTCGATTTAAACGTGGCGATGGCTAGTCCACTTTGACTATTTTAATATGTTTTGTACATCGTGCTGTATCATGTGACATTTGTGTAAAAAATTTTAACATTGACCTATATATCTGATTGTTTTCGCGGTTTCTCGGGACGGTTTCCTGCCTTCAATTCAAAAACAGTTAGCACCCTGAGGAAGATATTATAAAAAAAATATTGAAAGCTTGGTAGCTGAATAGTTTTATTCCACACTGCCCAGACCGAATACCCAAGAACACTATCACCTGTTCACACTAATAGGTCAAGAATACTGTCCGCTTTGTTCAGCAGAGTATCAAACTCATTTCTCTATCAGAAGAAGAGGAACCACAGAGCGGTTTCGCTCTTATTGGAGCTCATCATTATGGTATACCTCAAACCTGACAGAAATACGAGTTCGAATGATACTTGGTCTCCTCTCTTGCTCAAGGCACTGTGTATGTATGCAAGTGGAGCCACCGGACGACGGCAGGTGCTTCCACTATTGCATGCGAGATAATAGTGAAGTGACACCAAGGCAGTTTTCTGCCGAAATTGTCGCTTCCCACAGCCAGATGGCAGAGATTCGCTTCACTATTATCTCGCATGCCCTAGTGGAAGCACCTGCCGACGTCCGATGGCGCCACTTGCAATTTTTTTATATACAGGTTGTGGGAAAAATAGTGAATACAAGTCCCTTGACACACTCGCGTCATTTGAACATTTCACCCTCTTGGGAAAATACTGGAAATTTAATCTTATATGATATCCGGATCAAATGTCCAATTCTGGGTTTTTGTTAAAATTATGTGGTAATTGTGAAAGTAAAAACTTGGTGCTTATGGATCTTTCCAATCAAATCAATTTTTAAACCACTCGACATGTTTCGATTATTTAATAAATGCTTGCCTCTGACAACAAAATGTACAATTGGGTATCTTTTAGTAGTATATAAACACGGGGTTCTGTGACACATTGAGGTATGTATGCACGTGGGTATCGTAGCGGAGCCCTACCCGTAGGAATTTCTATCGGAGTCCTGCGTCATGTGTCAAAAGTGTGTGTAAATGTGACAAAGTTGTGTCACTTGTCGTTTGTCAGTGATGACGTGCGGGGCTACAGATCCTGACCTCATCTGAATGCGGCACGGGCCAGGCCGAGTGAACGCAGCGTGGGCCGCACCGGGCTCGACCGAGGCGGTATTAATTAAAAAACAATTTTGAATAAAAATATTAACCTGAACGTCGTCCTCAGAGAGCGTAGCTACGAATCGCGGCCATCTGTCTGTGGGAAGCGACAACTTCGGCAGAAAACTGGCTTGGTTTCACTTGACATATATCTCGCATGTCCTAGTGGAAGCACCTGCCGTCGTCCGATGGCGCCACTTGCATATATGCACAGTGCCTTGAGCAATAGAGGAAACCCTGTTATACTCGAACTGGTATTTCTATCAGATTTGAGGTATACCACACTTTTGAGCTCCAATAAGAGCGAAACCGGTCTATGTTTCTTCTGTCTGAAAGACAAATGAGTTTGATACTTTGCTGAACGTGTCCCCAAACAGTAGAGGTACGAATTTCGGCCATCTGTCTGTGAGAGGCGACAATTTCGGCAGGAAACTGGCTTGGTTTCACTTCACATATATCTCGCATGCCCTAGTGGAAGCACCTGCCGTCGTCCGATGGCGCCACTTGCATATATGCACAGTGCCTTGAGCAATAGAGGAAACCAAGTTATATTCGAACTCGTATTTCTATCAGGTTTGAGATATACCATACTGATAAGCTCCAAAAAGAGCGAAACCGGTCTGTGGTTCCTATGCTTGATAGAGAAATGAGTTTGATACTCTGCTGAACGTCGTCCCCAGACAGTATACGTATGAATCTCGGCCATCTGTCTGTGGAAAGCGACAACTTCGGCAGAAAACTGGCTTGTGGAACCAAGCATTCACATATATCTCGCATGCCCTAGTAGAAGCACCTACCGTCGCAGAGTGGGGCAGAGGTGGAAAAAACTCCTAAGTTCGTAAAGTGTCACACACATTTATTTACATTGCATTTTATTCTTAATTAGTTACTAAGTACAGAAACAATTCGTTTAATCCGTAAAAAAATACGGGGCAGCCAAATTAAATTTTTAAGTTTCTGAACTTTTTTAAAATATTTTTAAAAAACAAATTTTCCATTTGTGACAATTTCTAGCTCATTTCATTAATAAAAATCTTACAATCCTTTTGAGTTCGTAAATGTGAGAAATAACATTTACTAATATTTGCAGTTATACAAATACAAGTAAATTCTCTTTAAAAAATCGCAATGCAATATAATGTTAAAACACGATTTGAGAAAAGTCGTTATTATTCTTTAAATTGCAATTAATTGCATTTGAATCGAAATATACCACATGATATATTTCCAAAATATTGTATGCCTTTAGTTGCCTATTGAGTCATAATCATCATTTATGTAAAAAATTGTATGGCGATCATGTAAAATGACAAGGCCGTACAAACTTTACTAGTCTCTGTGCATATAATCAGAAGAAGTAGGCTTTGACAACTCATCTGTTTTATTTTCTTTTTATTTTTATGTAGTGTCATTGTCATCGAATGTAATATTTAAAGCTTTGGTGACATTCTTAACTGACTGAAAAAGCCCTGAGGAAGGCCTAAAGATAAAGGTCGAAACGTTGGCGATTTCGAGAATTCGAGAATTCGAGAAAGTGAAGTGAAAGAAAATTTTGCAAAAACTCGCAATCCATGTAGATTTAATTCGACAGGGATATGGCTCATCCAACACGGAAAATACTTCTAGGCGGGTTTTCGCTAATCCAGAACTGACATCAGAAATTACCGTTCAGACCGAAGTCAATAACGATTTAATCCATAAATTTGCTATTATTCTTGAAGTCATAACCAGTTATTACGCGGTCAACTCAATAAAATTTGGAACCTTTGGACGAAATACTGCTGAATTGGCTCTTCAACTTTACCCTTGGTACTACATTCCACAAGACCCTAATTCACGGTGCTGAAATCATAGCAAACGCAGCGCTTCCTATCGGCCAGCTTTCTGAAGAGGCACAAGAGAGTCGAAATAAAGATAACAAGATCTTCAGATTAAACCATGCTAGAAAAATTTCTTGTGTATCAACGAATGAAGATGTTTTTCACCGGATTTTAAAATCATCGGAGCCATTAATATCGAGTTTGCGACCCGAGCCTAAGAAGAAACATTTTCCAATTAGCGAGGAAACCTTGGAATTATTGACTTAGTTTTGCTTTTGTACGTTTTTTAAATTTTATAATTAAGGAAAATAATTTCGTTTTGTATTTAGTCTACACATACAATAATTTAGCTTTTTTAACTTTATCCTGCAAGTGATTGCAATAATTCCAGTAACAGAAAGAAAATTAATTGTAGGAATCTAACAAGCTAAACTTTCCACTTTAACTAAATGGTTGGCGTCCACATTGTGCAGAAATAAGAATTAGTGTCAACTATTGTGAAACCAATCAAAAATGAGTTCTTTCAGGTTAGTGATTCGAAGTGATCCAGAACCTTGCAAACTACACTACTATCCTGTATATCTTTTGGCACTTGACCACTTATTTGGGTTGTTAATTAGTTCAGGTTAGTTCAGGTTAATTCGTTTGGATCGTTAGTTAAGTGGCTTTGATGGTAGTGTGTAGAAAAGTAGAAGAACCATGTTACCTTCTCTTTCTCTCGCCCTCCACCCACTTCCAGGAGCAGAATCTTCCAAGTAGCACTAGTACACTTAAAGAACTTATCCTAAGTAGCACTACCACATTTAAACAACTTACCCTAATTTCAGTTTAACGTAAAGACCTACAGGCACGAAATAAGGATTATAAGTCAACTGTTGGAATATAGGGAATCTTAAATAAAAATGCAGCGTGTTGCTTATTGAACGCTCGACGAATTACTCACACTAGCTGGATTCTTAAAAAGGAATCATATCTCTTCGCCTTGGAAGCACAAAAAAAGGGTTTGCATTTGTATACAAACTACCTACGTGTGTTTACATCTTTTACTGAATAAGAAAATATAAGAGGAGGTGTCTGTCGTTTGATTTTTGTTCATTAATTATAAGGACTCAATTTCAAAAGAATTCAGTATCAACCAAACAATGTCATTCGGTAGAGGAAATTTCAAAAAGATATATAGGAGTTACTCTTTAAAATAAATTAGTTTTTTTTGCAGTTATAATAATAAAAATATCAAAAGAATGTGAGGAAGGGATCCTAAGTGGGGGGGGGGGGAGGCAAAATTCAAGCCATAATAAGAACTAAATTCCCGACATTAAAAGCCATTTTTAAATTTCTAATTTCAAAACTCCATCCACGTTTTCGAAAAATTTTATAACTTGATTTGAATTTCTCCAAAGACTCTAAACTGGCATTTATAGGCGCTTTGTCACTATAGACTCTAATCATAACCTGAATTATCCTTCCCAATTTTAATTGTTCTTGGCCATTATCTTAATTTGAATTTACCCAAACTCTCTAAATTTCTATTTTTAAACCCTTTGAGTCATTTTTGACTCGAATTTTTACCTGAATTGACCTAGATATTTTTAATATCCATTTTTGACGTTTTTAGTAATTTTTAACTGATCTTGGCCATTATCTTAATTTGAATTTCCCCAAACTCTCTAAATTTGTGTTTTTAAACCCTTTGAGTCACTTTTCACTGATTTTTGCCATAATCTTAGTTAGACATTTTTGTACGCTCTGTGTAATTTCTTAATCATTTTTAACCCTAATCTTAACCTGAATTGACCCAGAAAATTTTAATCTGCATTTTTAACGCTTTGGGTCATTTTTAACTGATCCTGGCCATTTTCTTAATTTGAATTTCTCCAAACTCTCTAAATTTGCTTTTTTTAAACACTTTGAGCCACTTATTATCGACTTTTACCTTAATATTAGTGTGACTTTCTCATAAAACATCAAAATATAAATTTTTAGAGAAAGTGGTGTCTTTTTAACCGATTTTAGTCCTAATTCTAATCTGAATTTCTCCAAAGACTCCAAGATTGCATTTTTGGACGCTCTGTGTAATTTTTTAATCATTTTTAACCCTAATCTTAACCTGAATTGGCTCAGAAAATTTTAACCTGCATTTTTGACGCTTTGAGTAATCTTTAACAGATCCTGGCCATTTTCTTAATTTGACTTTAGCACTTTATGGAAATGGTGATCCTGGATTGGGCTGCTCTCTACAGGTAGTTTTCAGGCAACCGGATTGGTGACTGATGACATGCTAGTTAATACGATTGGTTGAAAATGACTAGTTAGTGATCAACCCAATCCGGATAGCAATTTCCAAGTGCCAATGTGCCCTTACCCCACATAATAGCAAAACTATTGAGTACGTACTTACACGGTGTGGCACATTCTTAACGCAGGTTTCGTAATATCTCAAAATATTGATTTGAGACAAAGGCGGTGTCATGTAGTAGGGTTAGAGCTTCATTTAGAAAATAGTGACCCTAAACAGGATGACTCAAAAAGTACCTAATGCCCATTCAAACATACGTTTTTTTTTTAAGTAAGAGACTACTACAGTAGCACATGTTTCTATGTAGCAAATCCTATGACGATTCCTAATAGTTTTAGATATAATTGCGTCTTTAAAATTGTATTTTTTTTTGCTTCAAGAATGTGTAGTTCCTAAGCGGCTTGAGATAGAGGCAAACGCAATGCAGTTCTTTAGTTTTGAAAGATCTATCAATCAACACAATTTTATTACATTTAGAAGTTTAAAAAATGTGTTGAATTTTAGAAATTTTTAAAAGTAGTACAAACAGAGAGATCGTTATTTAAAATTTGTGTTCTAAGATATGAAATTGTAATTCGTTTGGTTCTACTTCAAGCCTGTTAGCCACAGATTTTTAAAATATAACAAATTACAATTTTTAGATGCAATTATCTCTTCGTAAAAACTATTTCTAATTTCAAATGCAAAAACACCATAATACCTTATGATGTATCGTTTATAAAATACATGTTTGAATCGTAAATACTTTTTGGAACACCCTGTATAATGGTCATTATTTTTAAAATGTTGTTCTAACTGCTCTGCATGATACAGATTTTGTCCGAACTTAATTTCTATATTAGGTTTGATGCTATCGAATCCTGCGTTAAGTTTGTGCCCCCCTGTATAGTAAAAAATAATATTAATGAGATAAACCCAACTCCGACTCAGCGAATTTCTTTTATTTTATTATAGTTATTGTAATATATCTAAGAAACGTGCAGTTATAAAGTTTGTAAAGGTACAACTCTACCAACTGATTTTATTGATTAAATGCTATACCTCAATCCTTAATAAACACTACATTTTCCTCTAAATGAATCGAAACAAACGGCAAATTGATATCATCATTAACCAAAAAGATATTAAGTTATTTCCGAATTTTTGGCATTTGGTCCCACTGTGCGTCGTCCGATGGCGCCACTTGCATATATGCACAGTGCCTTGAGCAATAGAGGAAACCAAGTTATACTCGAACTCGTATTTCTACCACTGGTTATACCATACTGATGAACTCCATAAGAGCAAAACCGGTCTATGGTTCCTCTCCCTAATAGAGAAATAATTTTGATATTCTGCTGAACGTCGTCCCCAAACAGTATAGGTACGAATCTCGGCCATCTGTCTGTGGGAGGTGACAACTTCGGCAGAAAACTGACTTGGTTTCAGATCACATAAAATAAAAATGTACATCTATTTTAAGCATCGATAAATTATTAATTATTAATCACTCTGCTTTGTCAATAGCTATTTCAAACAATAGAACCACGATGGATTAATGGACTTGGAAACGTACAAATCGGTTTAGATAAACCCCACCGGGGTTATTTTACCATCAAACTTTACTTCATCATCGTTATGTTCGTTATTTACGTAGTATACAGGAACAATACACCTCGCCTACCTATTTCGCGAATATATGGTTACTAATTAGTGCCCGCGCCAGGTTTAATAATTTATACAGCTAGATGGTTGCTATCGAGACACGATAAGCCCCTTTTGCGGTTTGTACAAGTAATATGTGGCGAAAATGCAAATTTTCTTAAAACGTCAACGGAAGTGTAAGTACATAAAATAATTAGAGGGGAGGGATAAAAAGCCGTAACGCTGCAATAGCCCTGAAGGAAATTCGTCCATATTTTTGATGGCCCCTCATTTATTTAGTTCTTCATTTGCATGGGACGCTCATAAAAGGGTAATGTAAACGAGCTCAAATTTAATCTACCTTATTTCCAGCAGGGATGTTTCTTAGAAAGCAGGGAAGATCATAAAAATTGTCGGTTTTTATAGCGACCGTAAATGAACCATGTCAAATTCTAGACAGAGAGAGGCAAATTCAACAGATCCAGGGTTAAAGTGTGAAAGGACCCTTCAATGTCATCGTGATCGCATTGAGCGCCTCTTTTTGTTTTAAAGAAGATTTGACATTTACACCTTTCTTTAAAGCCCTTCAAGAAGTGTCTTTAATCGATGTCCAGTCCAAGAATGAGCGGACATACTTATGATTCCTTCTCAAATTGCTTACTGCTACGATTCGAGTGGGTTTCTTTTTATTCCGTCTTTGTCTACTTTCGGTTTTAAATTTACCATATTTAATTTGAAGGCAAAACCCCCAATAGTTCAACTTCGCAAACATTCATTGATCGTAGACTTCATCATTCGGTTCAATGACTACAACGTCATAGAAGTAAATAATTATACCTTCCAGAACCAGACATGCAAGATTCTACCATTCGGAAGAGAATTATACACTAAATTTGTTGATCATATACTTCTTCATTCTGTGCAATGACTACAAGGCCATCCAAGTTACTAATTACACCTTCCAAAACCAGACATGCAAGATTGTAACATTCAGAAGAGAATTCGACACTACCTTGGTCGATCATGGACTTCTTCATTCTGTGCAATGACTACAATGCGATCCAAGTTACTAATTACACCTTCCAAAACCAGACATGCAAGATTAATACATTCAGAAGAGAATTCTACAATACCTTGGTCGATCATGGACTTCTTCATTCGGTGCTGTGACTACAATGCCATCCAAGTTACTAATTACAACTTCCAAAATCAGATATGCAAGATTCTACCATTCGGAAGAGAATTCTACACCACATTTGTCGATTATGGACTTCTTCATTCGGTGCAATGATTTCAATGCCATCCAAGTTACTAATTAAGTCTCCCAAAACCAGACATGCAAGATTCTACCATTCGGAATAGAATTCTACATTACACTTATCGATCATGGACTTCTTCATTTGATGCCATAACTACAATGCCATCCAAGTTACTAATTACACCTTCCAAAACCAGACATGCAAGATTCTACCATTCGGAAGAAAATTCTACACTTCATTAGTCAATCATGGACTTCTTCATTCTGTGCAATGACTGCAATGCCATCCAAGTTACTAATTACACCTTCCAAAACCAGACATGCAAGATTCTACCATTCGGAAGAAAATTCTACACTACATTGATCAATCATGGACTTCTTCATTCTGTGCAATGACTACAATGCTATCCAAGTAAATAATTTCACCTTGCAAAATCAGACATGCAAGATTCTACCATTCGGAAGAAAATTCTACACTACATTGATCAATCATGGACTTCTTCATTCGGTGCAATGACTACAATACCATCCAAGTTACTAATTACACCTTCAAAAACCAGACATGCAAGATTCTACCATTCGCAAGAGAATTCTACACTACATTTATCGATCATGGACTTCTCCATTTGATGCAATGACTACAATGCCATCCAAGTTACTAATTACACCTTCCAAAACCAGACATGCAAGATTCTACCATTCGGAAGAAAATTCTACACTACATTGATCAATCATGGACTTCTTCATTCTGTGCAATGACTACAATGCTATCCAAGTAAATAATTTCACCTTGCAAAATCAGACATGCAAGATTCTACCATTCGGAAGGAAATTCTACACTACGTTGATCGATCATGGACTTCTTCATTCTGTGCAATAACTACAATGCCATCCAAGTAAATAAGTTCACCTTGCAAAACCAGACATGCAAGATTCTACCATTCGGAAGAAAATTCTACACTACATTGATCGATCATGGACTTCTTCATTCTGTGCAATGACTACAATGCCATCCAAGTAAATAATTTCACCTTGCAAAATCAGACATGCAAGATTCTACCATTTGGAAGAAAATTCTACACTACATTGATCAATCATGGACTTCTTCATTCTGTGCAATGACTACAATGCTATCCAAGTAAATAATTTCACCTTGCAAAATCAGACATGCAAGATTCTACCATTCGGAAGAAAATTCTACACTACATTGATCAATCATGGACTTCTTCATTCGGTGCAATGACTACAATACCATCCAAGTTACTAATTACACCTTCCAAAACCAGACATGCAAGATTCTACACCACATTTGTCGATTATGGACTTCTTCATTCGGTGCAATGATTTCAATGCCATCCAAGTTACTAGTTAAGTCTCCGAAAACCAGACATGCAAGATTCTACCATTCGGAAGAGAATTCTACACTACACTTATCGATCATGGACTTCTTCATTTGATGCCATAACTACAATGCCATCTAAGTAAATAAGTTCACCTTGCAAAACCAGACATGCAAGATTCTACCATTCGGAAGAAAATTCTACACTACATTGATCGATCATGGACTTCTTCATTCTGTGCAATGACTACAATGCCATCCAAGTAAATAATTTCACCTTGCAAAATCAGACATGCAAGATTCTACCATTCGGAAGAGAATTCTACACTACATTTATCGATCATGGACTTCTTCATTCGGTGCAATGACTACAATACCATCCAAGTTACTAATTACACCTTCCAAAACCAGACATGTAAGATTCTACCATTCGGAAGAGAATTCTACACTACATTGATCAATCATGGACTTCTTCATTCTATGCAATGACTACAATGCCATCCAAGTAAATAATTTCACCTTGCAAAATCAGACATGCAAGATTCTACCATTCGCAAGAGAATTCTACACTACATTTATCGATCATGGACTTCTCCATTTGATGCAATGACTACAATGCCATCCAAGTTACTAATTACACCTTCCAAAACCAGACATGCAAGATTCTACCATTCGGAAGAAAATTCTACACTACATTGATCAATCATGGACTTCTTCATTCTGTGCAATGACTACAATGCTATCCAAGTAAATAATTTCACCTTGCAAAATCAGACATGCAAGATTCTACCATTCGGAAGGAAATTCTACACTACGTTGATCGATCATGGACTTCTTCATTCTGTGCAATAACTACAATGCCATCCAAGTAAATAAGTTCACCTTGCAAAACCAGACATGCAAGATTCTACCATTCGGAAGAAAATTCTACACTACATTGATCGATCATGGACTTCTTCATTCTGTGCAATGACTACAATGCCATCCAAGTAAATAATTTCACCTTGCAAAATCAGACATGCAAGATTCTACCATTTGGAAGAAAATTCTACACTACATTGATCAATCATGGACTTCTTCATTCTGTGCAATGACTACAATGCTATCCAAGTAAATAATTTCACCTTGCAAAATCAGACATGCAAGATTCTACCATTCGGAAGAAAATTCTACACTACATTGATCAATCATGGACTTCTTCATTCGGTGCAATGACTACAATACCATCCAAGTTACTAATTACACCTTCCAAAACCAGACATGCAAGATTCTACACCACATTTGTCGATTATGGACTTCTTCATTCGGTGCAATGATTTCAATGCCATCCAAGTTACTAGTTAAGTCTCCGAAAACCAGACATGCAAGATTCTACCATTCGGAAGAGAATTCTACACTACACTTATCGATCATGGACTTCTTCATTTGATGCCATAACTACAATGCCATCTAAGTAAATAAGTTCACCTTGCAAAACCAGACATGCAAGATTCTACCATTCGGAAGAAAATTCTACACTACATTGATCGATCATGGACTTCTTCATTCTGTGCAATGACTACAATGCCATCCAAGTAAATAATTTCACCTTGCAAAATCAGACATGCAAGATTCTACCATTCGGAAGAGAATTCTACACTACATTTATCGATCATGGACTTCTTCATTCGGTGCAATGACTACAATACCATCCAAGTTACTAATTACACCTTCCAAAACCAGACATGTAAGATTCTACCATTCGGAAGAGAATTCTACACTACATTGATCAATCATGGACTTCTTCATTCTATGCAATGACTACAATGCCATCCAAGTAAATAATTTCACCTTGCAAAATCAGACATGCAAGATTCTACCATTCGGAAGAGAATTCTACACTACATTTATCAATCATAGACTTCTTCATTCGGTGCAATGACTACAATACCATCCAAGTTACTAATTACACCTTCCAAACCAGACATGCAAGATTCTACCATTCGGAAGAAAATTCTACACTACATTGATCAATCATGGACTTCTTCATTCTGTGCAATGACTACAATGCCATCCAAGTAAATAATTCCACCTTGCAAAATCAGACATGCAAGATTCTACCATTCGGTAGAGAATTCTACACTACATTTATCGATCATGGACTTCTTCATTCAGTGCAATGACTACAATACCATCCAAGTTACTAATTGCACCTGCCAAAAACAGACATGCAAGATTCTACCATTCGGAAGAGAATTCTAAACTACATTTATCGATCATGGACTTCTTCATTCGGTGCAATGACTACAATACCATCCAAGTTACTAATTACACCTTCCAAAACCAGACATGCAAGATTCTACCATTCAGAAGAAAATTCTACACTACATTGGTCAATCATGGACTTCTTCATTCTATGCAATGACTGCAATGCCATCCAAGTAAATAATTACAACTTCCAAAACCAAACATGCAAGATTCTACCATTCGGAAGAGAATTCTACACTAAGTTTGTCAATTATGGAGTTCTTCATTATGTGCCATGACTACAATGCCAAACAGTTACCAATAACACCTTCTAAAACCGGACATGCTAGATTCTATCATTAGGAAGAGAATTCTACACTACATTAGTCGATCATGGAATTCTTCATTTGCTGCAGTGACTACAGTGCCATCCAACTTACTAATTCCACCTTCCAAAACCAGATATGCAAAATTCTACCATTCGGAAGAAAATTTTACACTACATTTGTTGATCATGGACTTCTTCATTCTGTGCAATGACTACAATGCCATACAAGTTACTAATTACACCTTCCAGAACCAGAAGTGCAAAATTCTATCATTTGGAAGAGAATTCTACACTTCATTGGTCGATCATGGACTTCTTCATTCTGTGCAATGACTACAATGCGATCCAAGTTACTAATTACGCCTTCCAAAACCAGACATGCAAGTTTCTACTATTCAGAAGATAATTATACACTACATTTGTCGATCATGGACTTTTTTATTCGGTAGATCAATTTGAGTAATTACAACAGTTCTTCTCGATGTCCTTTTCAACGGTAGTCCCACTGGTTCAATAGTTTTGGATATAGACCCCTTTTGTGTTCGATTTTTTGCCACTTTTACAATCGACATTTTACTAGTTTCAAAAAACATACATACGGGACTACTCTAACTCTTATTAAGTTTGTTACGTTCATAGAGGATTGAAATCGTTTCATTTCGATCAAAAACTGCATTAAAAAAATTCTATTTTTTTTTGTAATATAACCAAAGTGGGTTTATACGCCTTCTTTGTTGTCTCAAATTCTAACTGATTTTTTGGTATCATTGTTATGTTGTTTTATCTGCCTTTCTCACGCGGCAGACTTCTGAATGCGGGGAAGACCTAAATAGAGGTCAAAACGTTGAAGATTTCAATAAAAGTTATGTACCTAGTTTTTTCTCCTGGAGCTGTTTCGTAACAATTTTCTATTGCTATTATTAATACTTATAGAGGCCTTATTCAACTGACAGAGGCCTTGAAAGGCTTCTTTTGAAAGTTGAACTTCTATCAGTTGAGCCTTAGAAGGCTTCTATCAGTTGAAGAAATATCAAAATATTAAAACGTTTTCGCTATACGAAGAGTAGCTACATCATAATATCCTGGTCCTTGGGGAAACCCTACATATGAAGGGAATAATAAACACATTTTAAAAACGTTTCAAACAGTGAACATCTCAAATAAACCCTCTGTTTCTATGCAGAAAAAAGGCAACAAATCGTGCTGAATATCTTCATAATCAAAGAAAGCCCTCGTAATCAAGTCTAAAAATAGCCCAGACCACAGTTTTATTACCCTAAATAGCGAGGACGTCGGTATGCGGTTTCTGGTTTCCCCATTGGCCAGCAGCCCCACGACGGATTAATGGTGGTTATGAAATTAAAAAACATGTGTTGATTGCAAAATAAGTGTTGTTCTCGCCTGTATCTGAATCAATTTGTCTCTATTTCTAAGATTTCAGTGCGTTGCATTCTTCGATAGTGTTTATATCTGCAGAAACGATAACGTAAATGATACATACATCTATACTTAGTTGCATAGAAAGGTAATACAACTTAGTTTTAAGAATTTCAATAATTTTATTTAATTTTAACTTTCCTGCCTTGTGCCAAGTGGTTTCTGTTGTAATAAAAACCAACTATTAGCAGTGCTGCCTATCCCATTTTTAAATAATCATGGTATTCTTCCATGTGGTCCTTCGAAAAACTATAATGCGCCATAGGCTTTATATTCATTAGGATATCAAACTTGGTGTGAAACCTTTTTGAAAAAGGTGTCTCCGCCACTCATTACCTATTAGCTTTGTGAGCGTTTTCAACGCATCACTTAAAACATTAGACACACACTAAATGAGCCTTATTAGTTGCTAAAAGTGTGTGGGTGAGTGTGGTTCCAGTTGAGCTAGCAGCCACGGCTCCATAGGTTAAGAGGTCAAAGGTAATAATTCCTGATGCTTATCTATCCTCGTGCAGCACGTGGCCACTGACCCGGATAGCTTTATCCTCCCGACCGCCTACAAATCTTTTAATAACCTGCCACTTTAAAAGGAAAGCCGCTATAAACAATTTTCATCCCGGTTCGGGGCCAGCCACATCTCCAACAAGAGTCACGTCATATAAGTATTCTCCAGAGGATCCAGGATAAAAGCACGAAACAAACAAAAATAGCAACCGTAGCGTAGTAACCAAGTTATAAGAGGATATTCCGGATATAACGACGAGATTTTTATACCGTTTGCCGTTATTTATTGGTGTTTCCTCAAGACGTTGATTGGCAAAAAAAGGGACAATCTCTTGTCTAAGAGCCATCGAACTATTCCCATTAAATCCTCATTTAAGCAAAGTTTGCCAATATAGTGCAGAGGCCTTTTGGGGCGAAATCCTCTCTATTAGACTTTGCAATTTATCAGATTGGCAATATGAAGACGAAGTTGAAACGGAGCGGAATTTCACGGATGTCCTAACGCAGCTGCTATATGTCGAATTTTCCATCTTTACATTGGAACTTCGTCAAAATGCACAGGTTTGTTTGAATTATTTATGTACTCTGAAAGGTGCAATGGGAGCATGCATTTTGATGCTACAGCAAAAATGATGTAGCAGCCCTTTTTATTAGTTTTTACCATTTTGTTCGCCCAAAAAGCAGAAAATCTTTTGCAAATTAGAACGATGCTTTTTAATTTGTATTCTCCATCAAAACCAAGACAAACTCCCGACTTAAACATACCCCTTACAAACCCTGTGTCTCTAATTTACTTTTAATCAAACTGAATATCCGGCATGAAAGACCTTTTATTTTAGCAAAGGGATCAAATAAATGGGATTCGTCTAACAATCCGCCTGAGATGGGTCCGGTTGAGAGGGTCATAAAAGTGACGAGAAAACATTTATTAATGAATTATAAGAGGGAGAATGATCTTTGCAGACGAGTTTATGTGCTATTTAAACGACAGCTGCTTTACTTTACTCGGACGCAAAAGAACTCCACCGTTAACGGGGTAAAGAATCGTGACAAGCAATTTCTCGTACCGCTTTGTGGAAAACCTCCCGATTTTCTTTTAAAATATCCGGCCTGAAAACTAGAAACAAAATTAAAAAAAGGGCTGTTTCGCCAGCTCGGGAAATTGATTTTCGCCCTTTATCACTGCTAAACACCCGTCCAATTAGATTGGGTTTTTAGGTGTTTTTTTTTAGAGAGAACTTTACGTCAAGATTCAATTTCGCTGATAGAGAAATAATTAGCTATTATCTAGATAGAGGATTTATCTACTAGACTCTAGGGACGTAATGATCTTGTTATGAATTATTATGACAATTTACTACACACACAAGGCTCGTGCTTATCCCTCAAAATCAACTATAGTTTAGATGATGACTATCCTGATAATGATGGTCATCAAATCAACATGCGGTTAAAACGTAATTGTTATGCATACAAGTTTCCATCAATAGCATTTCCAGCGATCAACCAATCACAGCCTCTGTTGTGTTTTATTTATCACGTGCGTCACAATGATTGCAAGCTGCAGCAAATTGAGCTTAATTTGTAACCGCACGAGAAACGCATGCAAATTGATTTAGGAAATTGATAGCGTTTCTGTTCGTTATTTGCCTAAGGAACTGCGAGCCGTATGGAAATTTGAGGTCCGGGATTGGCACAGAAGGAAACTCGTTCGGTTGCGAGGACTAAACCGGTCGCTTTTGTCACCATTTGATTAAAATTTAAGTTAAAACGTAAATTCAGGCGCTTTCTGATAAAAGCACAAGATTGAATGCCTTTGAATGCCCCCCTCTCTGCTTACCAAGGCAAACAAGTATATTTTTTGGGGTTTCTTGAAAACAGTAGGAAATGCTAAATGAAAGATAGAAACTCTATAACTGACAGAAACTACCCGAGACAGGCATGAGCGTTTTTTTTTTTGTTTCTATCATAAAATTGTTATAGAACCTTTTCTAATACTCCCATTAAGGTATTCTCTATGAAATCAAGGACTCTAAAACTCAATAATTAAAATTCTTGAACAACGGACAGAAAACGTCCAATGATGCTTTGGCTATGGTAAGTGCTCTTTTTTGCTAAAGTATTCATGAATTTTTTGGAAGCTGTTTGATACTCACCAAAACTAACAGAGATATCCTTCACTAGGTATGAAAATGACTAAGGGTGACTTTTACAACTAGCAGTAAAACTTCAGTTTGAAGTTAAAACACCTTATTCTATATAGTACGTGGATTAGCGGGATGGGGACAAGTAACGACAATTCAGCTTTTATCAATTGCCAACGTTTCGACCATATATTGTGGTCTTTATCAAGGCTGTAAAGACAAGAAACATCGATCAGTTTATGGCAAAGGGCATGATTAAATTAAAATTATAATTAAAAATTTATACAGATTAGAAAAATACACAAATGAAGTGGTTTTAACAATTAAAATCTCCATAACGTTCAAGTCCTATATACCATTCACAAATTAACAAATTAAAAATATTTTTTTCCCTCTCAAGAAATTTATACGCAAAACAACAAACGAACGTAACTTACTCTATATGTCACTTCTTTTTCAATCAAAAGAAAGAACAAAATCGGGCCTTTTGAAGCTTATCTCTACACTGAGACATTTATGGTTTACTAGTAATTATCATCGTCATCTCAATTTTCTCTGTATTTGAAGATCGACGGAGATTTCAAGTACTCAACACGTAAATAACAGTTACGGATGGTAAGAATATGCTATAGATACCACCTGTTCATTAGAAAACCTCACCTAGAAAGCTATACATTTTTGACATAAAAAGAAGGGCATAATCAAAGTAAATAGACTATTGATCCTTTCCTTTCATCCTTTTCTCTTGACATTTCACAGCCAACTAGACGTTTTCAAATAAATTCCCCCTATGTATGGCTAAGGATATATGTACCACCGAGTCCACAAGATCCGGATCAAAAAGCTGATCCGCATTAATTTGACAACTAACATAATCCAAATCACGTAGACTGGGCGTGAGACAAGCAACAGGTTAGTTTGACTGATCACGTGTCTCTTAACGCCAAGTGCAATTAACGTCATGTGACAATCACACAATCACAAATTTATGGAAAGTTTCTGGACATTTTTCCGATTCGGAATATTTCCATTTTCGCCCAACACTAATGAAACTGATGTGACCCCAGTAACAAGCTAGTACATTACATCTGGACAGGCCTCCTTTTTTACATTTTTGGATCTCCTTTTTAGCCGTGAGTGCCTTATAAATGGCGGCGATATCCGCTTGGATTGACGTCTTACGTCAAATGACTTGAAGTGTGATTCGCCAATTGATGTGCTCCGACGATAAAATTTCGCCATGGGTACCTTAAAAATGGGGGACTCTCGGACAAAAAACGGGACCATTTTTAGGAAATTATCGCAATTTGTTGGCTCTGTCCATATCTCCTAAGTCATTGAACACCAATAATTTTCCGCTAGAATATCTTTTTTTCAGAAATTATCTAATAGCGTTTTCGATTGGCAAAAAGAGTTTTGCACCGAGCCGACCGCAGGGCAATTCCAGTTTCTTCAAATATTTGCCCTGGTGCAGTTGCAATAAAACACGCAATTCGCATTTACATTGCACTCATGACAAAACTACCTAGTACAGCTCGTGTCGAAAATGTTGCACTCAGTGTGAAACTCGCTGCACTGGTTTCCCAATAAAACATACCATGCTGCACCAATCGAACGTACAAATTGCACTAGTTTTGAACTGGGGTTCCCAATCGAAAACGCTATAAAATGTTGTAATGTGAATGTGAACCTCAGAATATGTAAACTAATGGAATCCACTAGCGCAAATCTCCCCTATATTGACAGTTGTTACCAAAAATGATGAGACGCCATGCCTAAGGCGAAAACCAAACATTTCATTGGCTATGTGTTTTTCTGCAATAAATTGTATTTTGCAAGACTTTAATATTATAAATAATTGTGTTGTTTAAAATGGTGGGATGTGCAGATTACGGTTGGAAAAGCAGCGGCTATAGAAAGGAGCCTGGAGTTACGTTTCACAGGTAAACAGATAATGGCGTTTTTCAGCAACAATGAAATTATTTCAAATAACTCTAAAACCAGTTATTTTACATCCAAATCTTCGAAATATGATTTAGTGTATACCGCAGTGAAGTCAATAATGCTATTTTGGGAAATATTTTTCTAATTCTGTAACTTGTAGACAGTTTTTTTATATACATTTTTGAGCAGTTTTTCCAGTGGCGCAGGAGATGTAATCCCAGGGTCATCAACGACTATTAATTCACAATTATTTTTATTCGTTTAATATTAAGTCGATGTTTGCTAATAATATTACGTATAATAATACTAATTTTACAAATAGTAATTTAGTTCCATTATTATTTTTAATAAAATATTTTCTTATGTGCTACAATACCAATGCTACGTCACTAGCATTTTCACACTTGACAGGTTGGAGCAAACTGGTAACAGACGCCGGCGTGTTTCTTACTTCCTCTGGTTTACATTTTCTAAGATATGAACATTTTCTAAAGTCATTTTCGTTTCACAGCGGTTCTGGTTTTGGTTGACATAAAAATGGCAGACCAGCTGATTTTCACTAAAACTGATTGGTTGGAAATCAACTGGTCTGTCATTTTTATGTCAACAAGAACCAGTGCGAAACAAAAATGACTCAAGTGGAAGGTACCGTCACTGTCAAACGGTCAAACTTGTCACTTGTATTGACCAATACAGAACAGCTGATTTTGACACACATATTTAAGGGGCATACAAACAGTATAGTGAAATATTCCAAATTTTCTCTGTTTATACAGAAATGATGAATAAAAATTGACAATGTCGTGTGTTCTTTTAGGATGATATATCTTCATTAAAGTAATATTTTTCACAAAAATAAATTGAAGTACTTCTGCTATAAAATTATAAATTTTGCCTTGGAGCTTTTGCCTACAAGAGAAGATTTAGGATTATATTATAAATATATCTCGAATCAAACATGAAACATGATCATCAAAATTAAGTTTCAAGTTCCATCTGATATTTAAATAGGCTGGTCCGCCATATTGCCTTGAGGGGCATACATGTCAAATGACGTAATTCTGGAATGGTCAATTTCCTAAAGTAATAATTAACTATGTGCGCGAGGAGGAGGAATTCAACCAATAACCTCACAATCACAATTCTCATGCACTCTTAGTCTTAGTCTTAGTAGATTACCGATTATTCTACTCTAATTAAACATGGTGATTTAAGTTGTCTTAGTACTAAGATAGTCTTAGTTTTAGTAGATTACTGATTACTCGCCTCTCATTAAACCTGGGATATTGTGTTTTAAGGTGCAATTATGCATCGAGTTAATATATGACATATGGAGATACCCCTTTTTTAGTAATGGGTCATACAAAAATGGCGGCGAACTCACTGGGGAAACTGACGCCACTTGACGTAATATGTCAAATGAGTGAACATCGCAATTAACCAATTGATGTGCTCTGACCAACGAGCTAATATAATCTAAAAAGACCCTCCTGTTTTACAATTTTGACCACCCTTGTTAGCAGTAGGTACCGTAAAAATGGCGGCGATATCCGCTTGAATTGACGTCACTTGATGTCTTACGTCAAATCATTTGAAGTTGTGATTCGCCAATTGATGAGCTCTTACGATGAAATTACGTCATGTTTACTTTAGACATGGCGGACTTCTAGGCAAAAAACGGACCGTTCTTTGGGGAATTATCGTTATTTGTTGGCTCTGTCCATATCTCCAGTAGATCATTGGTTTTGACGATGAGACTCAACGACCTTTACAGTTTTGCCCCTCTTTTTGCAGAAAGATGGCGGAGATATCCGCAAAAAGTAACAAATTTCACATCTCACGTCAAATAATTCGAAATCGTAGGTCGTTAATTGATGTGCTGTGCCGACGGCGATTAAAAATGTCGGACTTTCGGCCAAAAAAACAGGACCATTTTTAGAGAAATATCAGAATTTGTTTGCTCTGTCCATATCTCTTAAGTCATTGATAAGATTGCATGATTGGTCACACAAACATGGCAGATTTCTGGCTAAAAACGGGACCAATATCAACATTTATTTGTTACGTCCAGTGCTACCTCCATGTAATTATGATATTATTAATCTCAAAATGGTGGTTATTTATTAATTAATGAGACAATATTATTGTTTGAGTGTCGTTCGAATGATAATGTTCTAAACTACTTAGAAAAACGTAATTTTTTCTTATTTTTCTAGAAAAATGACCGACAGCTTTCACATAAAAATATTCTTCCCCAAATTTTACATCCCTAATTGATAACAATACACTCAGATATACCCCGTGTTCATTAGAAAACGTCATCTAGAAAGCAATGCATTTTAACAGAAAATAATGACATAATCAAAGTAAATTGTTCTTACATCCTTTTCTCTTGACATTTCACAGCCTACTAGATGTTGTTTTCAAATAAACATACCCTACATATTTTAGCGTATCGAGAGACCTTTATGGATAAGAATTTTGGCTTTCCTTTTTAACAGTACGACCTACAGAAATGGCGGCGAAATCACTGGTAAAAGTGACGTTACTTGGATTGGAAATCACATTTGCCAATTGATTAGTGTGTTCTGACGATGAGACGTGATGGGTCACACAAACATGGCGGACTGTTGGCCAAAAATCGGGACCAATATCGGCATTTGCTTGGTACTTCCAGTCCTACTTTCATGTATTATGATTAATTTCAAAATGGTGATTATTTATTATTTAATAAACCAATATTATTTGGATTGTAAAATATAAAATTGTCTAAATAATGGGTGTTTCGTGTCGTTTAAGAGCTAATGTTCTACAATAACGTCAATTTTTCAAATTTGATTTTTTTTTTATATTTCCAGAAAAATTGCCGGAAACTTTCATGAAAGAGTATTTCTTGTTGCATTATGCTTTATAAATCTGC